>CM062220.1:12911866-13372470 GCA_031216235.1 Syzygium jambos
ATCTATCCTGATCTTGTATAATCTATTTTGATATTTTTTGGATAAGAAAAAAAATCAAACAAAGATAAACATTCATGGCAAGAGATAATCACCAAATTAGAAATGAAAAGCATTAAATATTCAAACACCATCCAATCAACTCAAATTTGGTGAAAAATGAAACCAACACCCTTATCCTAGGACTTAAGGATTAAGTTGTCGATTTTCCGTGCGGCTGATAATCCTATCTCTTTGCTATAGATCAAATTACTGATCATGTGCACATTATCAAATTAAGAATAATCCTAATTAGATATGCCTAAGATCTTAAGATATTCGGTCAGATTGCAATATCGGCAACATAGGTATTAAAATTTTCAAATTGATTTTGGACTAGATAATTACTAAGTTTGAAGATTTAGTTTTTGATTTGAGGATCGACAGACAGCTCATAGTGGTGGCAGGCGGTGGTGCATGCTCACAGTCAAGGACATCTGCGATGGTAGCTTGCCGGTGGAGGTCTCGGATTGGCTGGTGTCTCAGTGATGGCTCGGCTTTGGCCGCCTCTTAGTTAACTTAATAGAAATATGCAAAACAGAGGAAACAGAGCAAGAGGACTTGGCTCGACTGGGCTATCATAGATCACGGCCAGGCATAACGCTGTAAGGCTCGTGGTAGTGGTGCAGTAGACCCGCTTAGGGTCAGTATAGGGAGGACTCGATGCAGGCTTGGGACAGCAAGTACTTGTCGCCGCTTGATACAGGGACTTCTCGGTTCGGGGAACAGCGACGGCAGAAGCTTCGTAGAGGGCCAGGTAGCAGCGTTGTTGAAGGTTGCAAGCAGGTGGTATGGATGGCGGAACCAGGAATAGCAGATAATCACGGATGGGACTTCCTCGGCCAGGCAGAACTGGCGAGATTCTCCGCACAGCAACTTCGTCGAGGCAGGAGGTTCAGCGGCTATGCTATGGTTGTCATGGTGCATGAGCAGCTCGATGGTGAAGGGCACTAGCAGGGTCAGCATCGATGGAGGAAGCTCGGCTGCTCACGATGACTTGCAGCTGGAAGATGGGCTCGTTGTTAGCGCTCAGAAAGGCTGCTTCGTCATCACCGGCTGAATCTTGAAGGGGAACGACAGCTCCGGCAAGGTTGCATTCATGATAAGGCTTTGCCTCGCCGTGCCTCATTTCTCCCTTTTTTTTTGTTTTTTTTTTTCTATACTCATATATTCTTATAAGGTTAATACCACTAAAAACCTCAAACTAATACACTTGTGAAAAATTTGCTCTAAATTAATTTTTTGACCACGAAAAATCCCAAATTGATATATTTGCGACAAATTTACTCCATGATAGTTTTCGTTAAATTTTACCGTCAAATTGCTATATTTGATAACATATAGCAGTCAACGGGTGTACTAGTTTGAACCACCCGCCTGGGTGGCGCTGCTGGAGCGCGCACTCTTCCTCTCGCAAAAGGTTGAGTGTTCGAATCCCGGGCGCCGCAGGGTGACTTAACCGGTGGCACGTGTGTGGTGGCTAGCACGTGTCGCCCCCAGGGTTTACTCCCCGGCTATCGGCCGTGCGGGGTTCCCTGGATTATCAAAAAAAAAAAAAAACGGGTGTACTAGTTTGGGGTTTACTCTCTGTTTGTTTTATCAGTTTGTGATTTTTTGTGGTATTAATATAATTTAATGGAAATTAACGGGGGATAAATTTGTCACAAATGTAACAGTTTGAAATTTTTGGTGGTCAAAAAATTAGTTTGAGGGTAAATTTATCATAAATGTACCAGTTTAGGTTTTTTTGTGGTCAAAAAATTAGTTTGGGGGTAAATTTATCATGAGTGTACCGGTTTAGGTTTTTTCGTGGTCAAAAAATTAGTTTGAGGTAAATTTGTTATAAGGGTATCAGTAGTTTGGGGATTTTCGTGGTCAAAAAATTAGTTTGGGGTAAATTTGTTATAAGTGTACCAGTTTGGGGATTTTCGTGGGTACCTTCCTATAATGTGTGCTCTAATTTTGAGATTCCCACCTCCCTTAATTTGTGAGACTTGATGTCTTTATATAGTGAAAACCTAAGCGTAAACTTGATTATACGGGCTTGATTTAGGCCTTATTAATGCAATGGGCTCTAATAACCCAAAGCCTTTCATTAATTAAATTTTGATGGGCTAACTTTGACTAAACTAAACTTAATAAAGCTTCCCCTATCTAGTGAATTTCGACCAAGGCAAGGTGCTTTCCAAGTTCAATCTTGCTTATGGGCTCAATTAAGCTCAAAACTCTTAATAATTTCATCCCTAATCATATGGGCTAAACTCATCTCAATTAAAGCTAAAACCTTGTATTTTGCCTTGAAATTTTTTGCCGCCGACACATTTCATGCAATGGCCGAATTTTCCCCTTCCTCATGAACTCAACCCATATAATTCAATGAAGCTCAGAACCTTAATCCACCATTAGTCAAATTAAATGCCTTTTTTTAATGAATTTATCCATATACAATGAAATGCACCTTAAAACTATATGCAATTTAATGAAAAATATTTTTGCCGGGGGCCGGGGTCGATCCCTAATTTTCTATGCAATAAATTATTAAAGAATTAGCCAGAATTTAGGTGTTAACAAGGGGGGAATCAAGGATGTATATATGGAATGTATGGGTGGTAAGATAGATTCGATGCCTTCTGAATGTAACCTTTTCGAAATAGGTGTGCAGGCATGAACTCTCCAAGTTAATAACGACCTAACAATCACGCATATTTTGAGATTTGTGTAGTAGTTATATGTATTCCATCGGTACCTATAATTAACTAAAAAAACTACTCCAAGGCAACATATCATTACACAAATCATGTGCATCCAAAAGCAGAATTCGATGACCCACTTGTAAATCCAATAAGCGCCACCGGATGGTCATGTTAGAAGATTAGTGAAAGATTGAAGATTCCGATTATTGATGGACGAACAAAAACCATACATAATCAGGATCGAATGTACAAATGTGAAAAATTTTGTACTAACCTCTAATCATTGATGAAGTCGAAAACTAGATACACAAAGACTTGAATGATTGGTAAATGAGTACTTCTAGCCAATTGTCTTCTCAACATTGATGGTGTGTTTTTCTGTATCCTGAGGAGTTTTGGCTTAGACCTATTTATATTCCCATTGCACCCTTATAGATAACGTCTTCTATCAAGATAGTTATCTTAAAATTGACAATCACCATAGTTTTCACGCAGCTTAATGCGGACAATAAAATATCAATGAAATTAATTAATGTGGGAAATAATAAACTGAATATTAGATCATATTATTGATTGGTTTGGTAATACTATGTGCAATTGAGCGCACGTGCTTGCTTCACAAGATAACTATTCCGCATAGACATAGTAGCTCCTCGCAACAATGTTTACTAGTTTATTGCCATCTGATTCAAAGCTGTTCAAAGAATTTATGATAAGATATCGACTCTACATAGCTTCAGTCAAATAATGACTTCTATGCCGTTGTGACTTGGTGTTGCTGACTGAACAAGTTACTTGAGCATATTTACCATATAAGAAGTGTATATCCGAATAAAATCTCTCTCCCTCTAACCAAAAGTCGATATATTTTACAATATCCAATTATGACTCCATATAACACGCGTGTATCTCCGAGAAAGTTTATCCCATTCCCATATCTTCTCCCTTATTTATAATCTTATCTCTTCTGGACAATCAACTTGTGGAGTCTTCACTTAGAGAGAGAGAGAGAGAGAGAGAGAGAGAGAGAGATCCCCCCAATAGCTCTGATCAAACCACCTCCCTCTCTTTAAAGTGTCCCCCAGAAGTTTGTACGTCTTCGCATCGAATCTCACCTATCTTTTATTAATATGGTTTATAAAATCATGCAAAATGCATGTTCGTACACTTTCGTATCGTAGCGCAACTCTCCAACACAAATACGTGAGACGAGCCACCAAACACAGGGCAACTCGAAGAGAATGAATAATTACCGCTAGGGAAAGTACTCGATATATCATTCGTAGCAAGAGAAAAGTCAGTGCGTTTAAGGGATGGACTAAAAACGTTCAAGCACTTGACCATGCTACTTCTCTTCCCGTAACTGGAGCTTTAACTAATGTATGTGGACGCCAATCTCAGTGTGTCAGCAGAGATTGGCCAAACCAAATATTTTAATATATATCATGATATCATAGGTAAAGATCGAGCTTTTCCACGTTTATGTATATGTTTGATATAGCATATTTGTATTCTAGTCGTAATGGTCTTGGCTAACCATGATAGACTTCAACCCAATGCACGACAAAAAATGAATAATTAACATCGTTCGATGACAAGATTGCCTAGCTTGTTTGAACACACTCATAACATTGAGTAATCCTAATTACATTAAGTGTATTATACTAAATTGGTATATTAAGACTCCGTTTGTTTTACGAAAAATGTGACATTTCTGGAAAATAATTTTTAGGAAATCATCTGAAACGTAAAATGAACTAGAAAATATTTTCGGTTATTTGGTGTGAAAAATATGATTTGATTTTCATAAGTAGACATACAATATTTAGGTGCTAGAAATTTACGCATAGGTAATCGAGGAACTGGGTACAAGCACTAGAGTCCTAGGTTCGGCCTCGATTTACCCCAATTCGGGCACCCGAAGATTAGGGCATGGGCACCTGGGTCTCGGGCTTGGCCTCAATGGACCCAAGCACAGGCATTGGCTTCCTAGGCCCGTCTCGATGGATCCGAGCATTGCCTCTGTGGATTAAGGCATGACCTTTGTGGATTTGGGCCTAGGTATTGGAGTCCAAGCTTTGATACCGAGAACCCGCGCTCTATCTTTATGGACCCAGGCTCGGGTGTCATGCATGGCCTTAATGGACCCGATCGCAGGTGTCAGGGGCTTGGGCATTGGGGTTCCAGACTCAACCTCGATGGACTTGGAAGTGGGCTAGAGATCTCGGCACAAGCACTAGGGTCCCAAGTTTGACCTTGATGGACTTAGGTATGGGCATCGGAGACTTGGTCTTAGACGTTGGAAATGAACATTGGAGTTTCCGTGCTTAAGCGTAAAGTTTCGAGTCTAAGTACCGATACGTAGTCATATTTTGAAAATTGATTTTCGATTTTTTAAAAAGGAAATTATTTTCTTGAATTTAAGCATGACTAGGAATATATTTTTCATTGATTTATTTTCCTAAGCAAATCAAATATCAAAAAATGTTTTCTGCGAAGGAAAGGAGCCTAAATGATTTGATAGACCATAAACAAAAATTTAAACAAGTCAATAATTAATCATTTAATTAAAGTCTTTCACAATATTCAGAATCCAAACTTCTAAAATAATAAATTATCAGCCATGCATCTTGGAAACTCTAAAGCTATCGATCAAAACGGCAATGATAGGATTCGCTATCATCCACTGTACGTGAAAAATGTTGGGTTATGATCACTGTTAGGTTTATCAGAACTTCACAAATAGCGGCGTGTACTAGCCATCTTGTCCCACCACTTTAGACCCACTCTTTCTTTTTGGCCTTTTCACTGACCACCTGAAATCACCGCTTCACTAGCAGCCTAGCTGTGCATCATGTCAACCATTTAATGCTCCAAGGTCTTAGCTCTTCCTTCCACTCCATCATTTATTTAAAGCCTTACTCTCTTGTAGCACGACCCATCTCTCTCCCTCTCCCTCTCCCAATCTCCAGTCATCAACAGAAATATCAGGAAAGACCATGAAGGCGAAACATTTCCTGAGGTCGTCCCTGAAAAGGTGGACCAAACTGGCCAGAAACACCATCTCTTCTTCTTCCTCAGCCTGCAAGAGTTGCTCTCTCCAGTGGGTGTTTTGGCCAACCACGCATCACGCAGACGACAATGGCTTCATCCCCAGCGACGTCCCAAAGGGTCACTTGGTGGTCTACGTTGGAGACGATCACAAGCGGTTCGTGATCAAGGTCAAAGTCTTGGGTCACCCGCTCTTCAGAGCGCTCTTGGATCGAGCTCAAGAAGAGTACGACTATAGTGCTGATTCCAAGCTCTGCATCCCCTGCGACAAGAAGATGTTCATGGACGTCGTTCGCTGCACTGCGTCTCCCCGCGAGCGTCAAAGCTGCAGTCTCTGTTTCTGACTGTGGCGACAGCAACGGCGGCGATGAGATTTTTTAGAGATTCAATTGATTCATGTAGCTACCATATATATATATATATATATATATATATGTATGTATGTATGTATGTTGTACACTATGTAGAATACGTGCAGTTGTAATATGTAATGTCGCGTAATTCTCTCTCATCGGTAACTGCAATTTCATGTTCGCATACAAGTGAATTTTGTTTTGCGAATTCAAGGTAAGGTCCGCTTCTCTTGGGGGTGTGTGGACATATTAACAGGACGTCAATGCGTACGGGATGAATCCTAACCATGAACATGTTGATACTCGAGATTCATGACACCGCAATCCTGGATTCTCAACAACAATGTTATCGACATGCCTTTGATATGATATCATATGAGGGCAAGTACTCCATTCTTTTTATTCTAATTCGCCGTGGTAGGTATGATTGCCACCGTCGAACTACGTATTTTGGCTTCTTTTGACGTGCTATTAAATTTCAGATATTTAGGTTAATTTACCAATCATCATTTTGGCAAAATGGAATGATATATCGACTTCAGCATTTGATGCTGAAGTGGAAGAAACTTGCAACAAAATGACCCCAAATTGTGAATGTAATGGGGGAAAATTGTGCACTCGGCCAGCATCTCTTCATAATCCGCCTTAAACTCATGATTCGTCAAATCGGCATTCAGCTTCCAAAATCACACTAAGCATTTCCTTGAGATTCCAATCCACACATGTAATAGCAAGCCACTGAAAAAGAAAATGCTTCTTCATCTTGTCTTTGATTTTGAGAGATAGTAGGAGAACACATAAGAAGTTTGCAAAGATAAGGGCATTAGCCACCCATCTAATTAATGCTTGAATGATAAGAGTTGCCAAAGAAAAAAGTCACAATAGATATTTTTCCAAAATATTCCCAGTTAAGTTGGTGCAATATCTTGTTATGACAAATCAAATCGGCCATACTATAGCGTTATAAATCCAGACTCCAACTCATAAAGAACTGCAAGGAGCTTTTACATGTGTTTCATGCGCTATAATTGCCCTTGCCTATCTCGTAAGTAATTCACAAGTCTACAAATTTATTTTACCCTCCAAACTTTGATGAGACATTGGAGACTCCACGTAGCTGATCGATTAGTTTGTTGAGCGATTCATGACTCGAGCCATCTTCTTTTAATGCGCGCCTAGCCACTCTTCCTAGGGCTTGGGCCCTTTCCCTGGCCCTCCTCCCCTTCTCTCCACCCATCAACTCCCTCACACCGTCACGAACTTCTTCCCTAGGAACACACACCCTTCGTCCCGACCCGTGTGCCCAATTCAATCCAATTCCCACCCCAAGCCCGTTTACGACTAGCTTCGCGTTCAATGGTTGTTCCGCTATCATGGGCCAAGCCAAGATCGGCACGCCCGCTGATATGCTCTCAAGAACCGATTTCCAACCGCAGCGGCTCAAGAACCCTCCTATTGACCTGTGACCCAATATCAGCCGCTGGTCAACCCATTCCCTTACTATCAAGCCCTTACCTGATTTCATTACCTCTTCCACATCTTTTGGCACACGCCAGGTCGTTGACCGTACTACCCGTACGAAGGGAACCCCCGATTCCTGCAACCCGAACGCAATTTCGTTCATTTGGGTGTTCGCCACGTCAACCTGTGTCCCGAATGAGACGTATAGTACGGAAGCCGGTGTGACTTGCTCGTGAGCCGTTGCATTGCACTAGTACTATGCTTTGTTTGATTACAATTGTTAAGCATTTCGCAATCTTTGAGCTTCTTGTCATCATCACACAGGAAAAGAGGACCTACACGCCAAGCTTTGGCTCCGTTAAGATAAAACGACTCGAAAGATAAGATGTGGCTTCTCTCTAGTTCCTCAAAGCTATCGAAAATGACGCCCCAACTATTCACATCAGCCTCGGCAACTTCCCACAATAACCGACAAGCCGGATCATTCAGATCCAAATTCCTTATCGACTCCGGGACGTCCGAGATCGCCAGATCAAATGGAACCCTCATGCCAGGTAGATGTGGGGAACTAGGGTTCTGGGAAGCCGATGGCTTCAAGTGAGGCACGTGTTGGCATAAGGATTTTGAAATGGCCATTGCGAGAACACTCATCCCATGGAACACCAGCCTAGGGACACCGAAGGCTAGGCATGACTCAAGGGTCCAACCGAGAAAGAAATCGGAGATGTCGCATAGAGGAAGGCCGGCCTCCAAAGCTGACATTGACGCTAGGACATCCTCAAAAGGCTTCTTGAGCTGCTTGGTGGCATTGAGGAAGGCTAAGTGTAGGTCCATCGACGGAAGTTGGGAGGTGTTTTGGCAGCCTTCCAGGAGGCCGTAACCGTTGGGTGGGACTGGGATTTCGATGACACGAATCGTGGGAGAGTTTGGGAAGTGCTGGGTGATCGATTTAGGATTTGAAGGAGTTGTGATGATGGTCACTCTGATGTTCTTGCAAAAGAGTGCCTTTGAGAGGTCCAGTAAGGGCACTGTGTGGCCTTGGGCCATGAGAGGGAAGATCACGACATGCGATCGTCGTCATTGGGCGGACATTGTGCAAGGCATTTTGCTTTATGTTGAATCTGATGTTGTGTGGGGGTTAACGTTCGAGGGATGTGCTTGTTTTTGGTCTTGGAAAGGCGTATGGGTTTCTGCATGCATATATAGAGAACCATGTACTACAAAGTGGCCATATTTGACATATAGTTCATATTTTTTCTTTCATAGGAATGTGGATCAAGAGTGGCCCGTAGTTGACCCCAAGAAGAGGAAGGGCGTTACCAACTAGAATAAATTGGTGCACTGACCAAGAAATTACTTTAGCAACATATGCATTTTGCATGATAGCTTTCGTCTCTTTCTGCTCTATTCTTGTTCGCCCGAATGTTTTAATAATTCTAATTGTAGATCAGATCCACGAGGGACATAAATTGGTCCCTTTAATTTTGAATCCTTCGATTCCGGCGAGTCACGAGGCATGCCCACATGGGATTTGGGTCTCGTCCAAAACAATTCCGTCTGTAGTAAATGTAGTAGTAAAGGAAAAGGGTCAATGGTTTTCAGTGGATTGTGCCGTTTGGCTATACAAGGATCAAATTTAACTAATGGAATAATCTCAATCTAACTTTCTTTTAGTCAAAAGACAATTAAATTCATTGCTCAAAATGATATACGAGAAGTGTATAGACTTCATAGCAAAGCAAATCAAAGCATAGCAAAGCGCATAATACTGCAAGACAAAACTGAATCTAGAAAATATGAAGGATTAACATAGTAACGGCATGATTAAGCACATACTCGTTCCACAAGAATGGATCTGTCAAGCAAAAAGCTTCCCTCATGGTTGACGAGTTGTTGAAATTTGCCGGCATGATCGTGCGTGCATAAGAAAGAGAGTGAGATGAGTCAGTTGATGAATCATAGCGGTTGATGGAGCTTTGGAGGCGACGGTAGAGGTGGAGGCGGAGGGAGCTCAGGATTCAACAGCCGCGACTAATGGGGCTTTTGGGGGAGGTGACGTGCCAGAGGCAAATTTGAGCTTTGAGTGATCGGAGAGGCTTTTGGGAGAGAGAGAGAGAGAGAGAGAGAGAGATACTTCGATGGGGCTCTGGAGGTGGCGGTGGAAGAGGAGGCGGAGGGGGAGGGGGCTCGAGATTGGAGTGTTGGAGAGAGAGATAGATACTTCGATGGGGCTTTGGAGGTGACGGTGGAAGAGGAAGCGTAGGGGGAGGGGGCTTGAGATTGGAGTGTTAGAGAGAGAGAGAGAGAGAGAGAGAGAGAGAGAGAGAGAGAGAGAGAGAGAGAGAGAGAGAGAGAGAGAGAGAGAGAGAGAGAGAGAGAGAGAGAGAGAGAGAGAGAGAGAGAGAGAGAGAGTCTCTTCGTTGTTCTTCTAAGAGCAAGTAAAGTTGAAAATTGAAAAGAGGAGAGAGAGAATTGTAGCAGGATTTTAATTTTTAGCATTTATTGTTGCTCAATTACTCAGTCTGCCAATGAAGAGAGAGAAAAGAAAACCTTTTTAACTTTCTATTTTCCAACCAAGCCATATCAGATCACACTTGTTGGCTTTTGAGTGGAGCACACATGCCACATAAGCTGATGACGTAATGGTTAGAAATCACTGAATATTTTCTCACCCTAACTGCACCCTAGGCCCTAGACCCTAGACTCTAAACTCTAAACCCTAAACTATATATCATAAATCCTAAACCTTACACCCTATACCCTACACTCTAAATTGTACATCATACACCTTAAACCTGAAAGCTCAAAAGGTTTATGCACCTGTTTATTGTAATCCCTAAAGATTTATTGTTAATCTCCTCATATTGTGAATTATAAACCAGTGTAACTCTATGCTGCCATTTCCACCATCCATCTTTGACTAACTATTACGTTGGATTTTCTAAGACTATCTTAGAATATTTGTTAAGTCCTTACAAAAGTCCAATTTTATCCAAAAATTGGGAATAGAAATTTTTAGAGTCGTATCAAATGCATTCTGTTCTTTTTTCTTCTAGGAATAGAAGTTTTGTGCAAATACTAAACGCTTTTTTTTTTTGCTCAGAAACTCATCTTTGGAATATAAATAGAAAAACATTTCGTAACATAAATTGTTCTCGGGAACAAAAATGTTACCACAGGCACCCTAATTAGCCAAACAATACCACAAAAAGGGAAGAGTTTCCATTCCCTATAGCTAAATGCATACCTTAAATAATAGGGGTAAGCGGTTTTAAGGTAGGTCCAAGTCTCACCTAGAACCTATCTTATTGGGATCGTTTCCCAATTTTTGTAACCTCGAACCTGTCTTGTATACCCTGAAATTGGCCATTTCTTCTTCGTTTTTTTGTTTCATTTTTTTATTCTTTTTTTTGCTTCATTTTTAGTTAAGCAACAACAAAAGGCCCCTTTTGAATGGATAGAGTTTCATCAACAAGACTACCTATCCCAAGTAAAATCATTTATAAGTAAAATAATCTGTCAAATCTAATAAGAGAAGTTGTATTTTGTTGTCATGTAGAGTATATGAAAGGGATTGATTCGAGAGTAGACTAGAAACACGTGTAGAAGAGTAGTGAATAGTTAATTTGAGGCTTCAAAGTGCATAATATACTTGGTTTCTTCTGCAATGAGTATACATATATGTTGCAGGTGGATTCTAATGGTTACATATCTTCCGTTTGCACCAAAGCTAGTTTAAAAATAATCATAGTAATAAAAGAACATATTGAATAACATTAGTAATGAATTGATGTTCCAAAATTTGAAAGTTTGATATTTCTTGTCACGCCCCGCACCCTACGAGCGCATGATCATCCCTCCGACGTCGATGCCGTATGACGTCCCAGGACGCGTCGCCGACCCAAAACCCAAAACAGAGAGCAATGCACAAGCAGAAGCAAACAAACACCCGTACAAATTAAAACCACATGATCAAGGATAGCGGTAATACCATAAATACAACTTGCACTAATAACAGGGATTTTCAATATCCATTATAACAGAATAAACACATAAAAACCAAAACGGGTCAACAACCACCAACATTAAAAGGGGGTATGTGGCTCAACGGTCAGGCACTATATCTAGCCGGGGCTCCTCCCAAATGTATCGGTACGCCTGCCATCCTCAAGACTGGGGGTATGAAAAGTTGAGTTTAAACAACAGTGAGAATAAATCTCAGCAAGTAGACCCCCTAAACCTAAACTAGGCTAACATGCACCTCCTGACGAGCACCAAACAACATACTATCCAAAATATAAATGACTTAGGCCCTCGAGCCCAAATCTAATACTTACTTGGCCCTGCAGGTTAGGTACTCTATAAATTCACAATAACAACACAGAACCCAATCGTGGCACATGCATAATATCACGTGGTCACATCGCATGTCATACATCTACTCATGCTCATGCTCATGCTCACACTCGTGCTCATGCTCATTGGGGCATACTTGTACACTTGCACACATGCCATTTCTCAACTCTCCTCTGACCCGCGCAAAACGCATCAGGTCCAACCAGCGTAAAACGCATTAGGTCTATCACTTCGAGATCGATCTCTGGCCCGCGTAAAACGCATCAGGCTCATGACACAAAACCCGCGTAAAACGCATCAGGTTGGTCATCTTCCGGTAATCCGGACATCGTCCCGCGTAACACGCCTCAGGACGGGTTCAATACCCCGCGTAAAACGCATCAGGGCTTTATGTGATCACACGTACACAATCACCAGTTATTATTTGAACTCCGCGTAAAACGCATCATAGCATTTTAGGTGATCACATGCTCATGTCATTCGTGCACACTCGCATATGCACATGTTATGCCAATGCTCGAGATGCACATTCATGGCCACAATATCCGCAATCGGCATTCGTGAAATTCACACTAGGCACTCAATAAGATTTGGCTATTTATTCAAATAACGCCACAACATGTTCAATTCACATCTCAATATACCCAATAGATCAATTAGTCCAGACCAATCGCAACATGTAATTTGGCACCCAATTTCACGCAATTAACACATCAAAACTACTCATGCCGATAGTCTATCAAGTATCTCATGAATTGGCCATGCCAAGTACATCATAGTACACAATCACACTCAAGCCATGCTTAAATTAGCATCCTCATGGGCCGATCATCATTCCCTTAGCGAATCACACTAAAACCTCAATCCACCAATTATGGTCCGAATCAACCCGATACCAAATCATCCATGAACAGTCCACGTTAGGCCACTAAATCACTTCCAATTCATCACATTAGATCACAAAAATCACCATGAAAACAGCCACCATGCGGCCCACAAATTACACCCGCCAAATCCACATTTTTGCCCAAATCAAGGCGTCTATGCTCAGCCACCGTACAACACACTATAGACCACTAAACCTCGATTAAACTATCACATTAAGCCCTCAAATTAGTCACAATATCAGCCCCTAACATCCACCACTAGTTAACCCCTAAATCACCATAATTAACTCCTAAAACTCATCTAGAAATGTACATTAGCCTAACTAGGGTTTAGGATTGTACTCATCGGGATTCCTAAGCTCCAAACACGGCTGAACAAGTGGGGAAAATGGGTGGTTCAAGGTGGCGCTAATGGCGGTGGCAAGCGGCGGTCCTCGGTGGCGCTAACGGCGACGGCGGTCCGGCGAGCTTGGCGGCCCACACGGCCGAGAGAGGAGACCGGCGAGAGGGAGAGGAGAGGGGGATGGGATGGTGATGGTGGTGCTAGGCGGGGCGAGCGACGGATGGTGGCGGTGCCGGCGTGCAGCGGTGGCGGCTCCCCGGCGGGTGGCGCGCGGCCGAGAGAGAGAGAGAGAGAGAGCTCACGGGAGAGGGAGAGAGGAGGGGCTGGCCGGCTAACTTGGGGAGGAAGAAAAATGAGAGGAGAGAGAGAGAGAGAAATCAAGAGTATATAGACTTGGCTTATTGGGGGTTGGTGAACAACTTTTCATAATGCCCATCTTACCCTTAATCCAATGGTTGAGATCTAATCAAATCCAATAATGGGGGGCAATTTTGTCCATAATATTCTGAATTATTGGAGCTAATTAGACCATAATTTAAACCCCAAATATCCTCCAAAATTCGAAATATCATAATTAGGCCTAAGGGCAAAATCGTAATTTTTCGATTCCGGGCCGAATTTTCATTTTTCGACTGTACTTATCCGAAATATGATTGGCCACACTGTTACGACGTTTTCCTTGTAAAAATAGTCGTGTACGTCTATGAAATTCGACACCGAAGTTCGGACTCAATTTCACGATCGATTTCGCTCAAATGCGATTTTAGCATCTCTCACTAACGGGCGGCTGTTTAAGGGTTACGCGTATCGATCTAAGGTCACTCGAGTCGTTACGGTCTCGATTAATAAGAGAACGCGAGGAATTATCACTAGTTTCAGAGGTTGCGATCGTTTGGATTAAGTTCGGGATTTGTTTGCCACGCGTACTCTCGGTCATGCGGTGTAACGTCCTGAATTCGACTCACTTCCGGGATTAATAAAATAGATGGTTATTTCTCATTTCATTTTGAAAAGTCTCGCTCGGAATTGATTATTCACGGGATACTGACCAATAGGGAATGGCTAACTAGGAATACGGTACGTAGACCCAAGAACTTGATCGTGAATCGAGTCCGATTCAGAGATCGATGAGGGAATATTTTGTGCCAATGTGGGCCGATCCAAGGAGAGTGACGGATTTGGTTGGCCAACGACGTGCGATCAGATAGTGGGTGATTCCGCACGACCAAGAGTACGCGCGGCGAACGATTTCAAACTTATTCCGAACGACTGCGACCCCCGGAACTAGTGATAAATCATCGTGTTCTCTGAGAAATCGAGACTGTCACAACTTGAGTAATCCTAAGTCGATACGCATAACCCCTAAACAGCCGCCCGTTAGTGAGAGACGCTAAAATCGCAAATTAAGCGAAATCGATCGTGGAATTGAGTCAGGACTTCGGTGTCGAGTTTCGTGGGTGTACACGATTAATTTTGCAAGGACGACGTCATTTTTATGTGACCAATCATATTTGGGATCGGTAGAGTCGAAAATCGAAAAATTACCAAATTGCCCCTGGACCCCTAAGTTTGGATTCTGAATTTTAGAGTTTTATATTGGTTTATCTCAGCCCAATAATGCTGGAAACGATGGACAATTGTGCCCCTAGATATTTTAGATAGAATTAATCTCTACCCTTAGTCTTTTAGTGGAAATAGGTCACCTAACCTCACTAAGCCCATTGGATTAAACCTTGCAATGTTTCTCTCTCTCCCTCATTCTCACCTCACCATCACCGGCCATCTCCTCCTTCCCCTCCATCTCGTGAGCTCTCTCTCCCTCTCTCTTGCGGCCACATGTCGCCCACCGGAGGGCCGCCACCGCCGCACGCCGGTGCCGTCGCCGCCTAGCACCACCACCATCCAGCCGTCCCATTCTCTCTCTCTCTCCCTTCCCTAGCCACGTGAGGACCAACCCCCGCCTTGGATCGCTGTCCGCCGGAATAGTCGCACGCCGCCACTATTAGTGCCACCGAGGATCGCCGCTTGTCGCCGCCGTTAGTACCACCTTGGACCGCCCATTTTCCCCACTTGTTCAGCCTTGTTTGGAGCTTAGGAATCCCAATGAGTACAACCCTAAATCCTAGTTAGGCTAATCTACATTTCTAAATGAGTTTTAGGGGTTAATTAGGGTAATTTAGGGCTTAACTTGTGGAGGATATTAGGGGCTGACTTTGTGGCTAATTTGGTGGCTTAGCGTGATAATTTAAATGAGATTTAGTGGCCTAGAATGTGCTATATGATGACTGGAAATATTGGGTTGAATTGGCCCAAGTTTGGTTAAGTTAGGGTTCAATTGAGGAATTTCGAGCGTGCCTCGCATTGTTCTCATAATGGCTGATTTGGGTGATGTCTTGGGGAGCCTAATGGTATATTTTGAGGATAATTAATGGCCTATAGTGTGTTGTATGGTGGTCGAGCATAGGCACCTTGATTTGAGCGAAATTATGGAATTGACGGGTGAAATTTGTGAGCCAAGTGGTGGCTGTTTTCATGGTGATTCTTGTGGCCTAATATGATGTTTTGGAAGTGATTTAGTGGCCCAAGGTGGACTGTTCGTGGCTGAATTGGTGTTGGGTCGATTTGGACCATAATTGGTTAATTGAAGTTTTAGTGTGAATCGTTAAGGGAATGGTAATCGGCCTATGAGAAGACTAAATTAAACATGGCTTGTTTGTGATTGTGTAATGCCTTATGATGTGCTTGGCCTGGCCAATTCATGAATTGCTTGGTAGGCTATTGGCATGTGTGGTTTGGGTGTTCTAATTGCGTGAAATTGAGTGCCTAATTACATGTTGTGATTGATTTGGACTAATTGGTCTATTGGGCATATTGAAATGTGAATTGAGTATGTGGTGACGTTATTGAATAAATAGCCGAATCATGTTGAGTACCCAGTGTGAATTTCACGAATGCCGAGTGTGGATTTTGTGGCCATAAGCGTGCATACTAAGTATGGGCATAACATGTACATTATGTGTGCATGCACAAACGGCATGAGCTTGTGATCACTTAAATCGCCTTGATGTGTTTTACGCGGGGTTCAGATAATAATCGGTGATTGTGAACGTGTGATCACATAAAGCCCTAATACATTTTACGCGGGGTATTGAACCCGTCCTAATGCGTTTTACGCGGGATGATGCCCGGACTAGCGGAAGATGACAATTTTGATGCGTTTTACGCGGGTTATGTCATGAGCCTGATGCGTCTTACGTGAGCCGGAGATCAATCTCAAAGTGAGAGACCTGATGCGTTTTACGCGGGTCGGTGAATTTGGTAAATTGCAAGTGTGCAAGAGTGTATTGATGAGACGTGAGCACGAGTATGAGCATGAGCATATACATGACATGCGTTGTGATCAAGTGATGTGTGCATGTACCACGATTGGATTCTGTGTTATTATTGTGATTTATAAAATGCATAACCTGCAAGGCCAAGTAAGTATTGGATTTAGGCCTAAGGGCCTAAGTCTTTTGTATTCTAGATTGTGTGTTATTTGGTACTCGTCAGGAGGTGCATTTAGCCTAATTCAGGTTTAGGGGGTCTACTCGCTGAGATTTATTCTCATTGTTGTATAAATCAAACTTTTCAGACCCCCGACCTTGAGATATCCGCAGTACCGATTCGTTTTGGGATCCCTTACCGGATAGACTGGGAGGAGACGGTGTACCCCGCAGGGAACGGGGATTTTTATGTAAGATATATGACTATAATTTGGGTCAATGCGGGCGAGCAGCTGGACCAAGCCCACATGTACATAGGGTGGTGTATTAGGGACCTTACAGGGACTTACGGGCCCCTTTGATCTTTTGAGGTTCCGTTTAGAGAGTCAGGGGATGTCGACCGTCAGTGTCCCGATGGGGACATGGCGAGCCCTGGTCACTCATCTGAGGGGAGCTCTAGTGTTGACTTAGGGCATGGGCCGGATGTTTGGGAAATGGATGAACCATAGCAAATGGAGGAAGAGCCAGAGGATGGGAAACTCAGACCCGGAGTCGATGGATTCGGAGGATAAGCCAGAACCGTTGGAGCAGGATCTCAAGCTGGAGGTAGCACCAGAGAAGGACGGTTCAGATGAAGAGTTATCCGGGATCGATACCCAGTTGGAGTCCATAGAGTCCGAGTCGGTGTCGTCCGAGAGTTCTTCCAACTCGTCGAGTTCTGACCCAGACTAGGAGTCCTAGAGTAGACCTTAGACCCTAATTAGGTCGGGCCAGTATCTTTTTGACCGGAGCCCCACCTAGTACTAGTACCCCTGATCGCCCGGGCCACTTACCCCTTTTTGTCAGTAATGGCCGTTGACCCGCTTTTGATTTTTGAGCATAAGCTGTAAATGGATGTTGTATATGTTTGCCAATATCAATGTAAGCGTATATTTGTTCATGTTGTTTGTTATGTGGCTATCATTGGTTATGTGGTTTTAAAAAAAGTATGGGTATTTGTCACTTTCGCTGTGCATTATTCTCTGTTGTTTAGGTTTTGGGAAGGCGACGTGTCCTGGGACATCGCACTGAATTGACCGCGGCAGGGATGTGGCTCGCCGTAAGGTGCGGGGCGTGACATGCGGAATCACTCGCGATCCGATCGTACGTTGTTGGCTAAACTAAATCCGTCACTCTTCTCGGATCGGCCCACATTGACATAAAATATTTCCTCGTCATTTCTTGGGATCGGACTCAATTCACGGTCGAGTTCTCGGGTCCACATACCGTTTTTCCTAGTTAGCCATTCCTCATCGGTTAGTATCCCGAGAGTCATCAGTTCCGGGCGAGACTTACTAAAATGAAATGAGAAATAACATCAATTTCATTGATCACGAAAGTGGGTCAAATTCAGGGTGTTACATTTCTAGCATAAAATATGGTGAAAAGATCCATAGATACTATTAGTTTTAGAACTATCTTAGTTCAGTCCACTTCTTGGTTCGATTCTCCAGTTCTCGGTCCGATTCTTCGGTTCTAGGTTCCTAATCCGATTCGGTTCGGTTCCTACTCAGGAACTAAATCGAGAAATCCTGGAATCGAGAACCAAACCAATTTTTTGGATAGGTCTGGTCTAGTTTCTGGTTCTACCGGGACCCATGCTGACCCCTACTCAATTCAACACACAAAAATATAATTATGCATAAAGTCCAACTTACAAATATGGCGTAGTCGGAACATGAACTTAGGGTGCATTTGTTAGCGGAAAACTTAATGATAAGGGAAAATATTTTTTGGAAAATTTATTTTCCAGGAAAATGCTTACGGTGCATTTGTTTTGTGGAAAATGGATCATTTCTGGAAAATACTTTTTAGGAAATCATTTTCCAGGAAAATGAGTTCATTTTTCGGTGTTTGGCAAAAACCTAAGTGTTGACACCTAAATTTTGATGATCCAGTCAGTCGTTCGTTGCATAAAAAATTAGGGATCGATCCCAGTCCATAGACTAAAAAATTAGTTAAATTGCACATAAATTAGGAACATTTGAATTAGTATTTAGGGTCATATAGTTGCATTTGCATTGGAGCACGGCGGATGGACTTGAGTGAATGATTCTGAACTTAACCGGACTAAGCCTACGGTGGCCGAAATCATGTGTATCAAGTTAGGAAAATTTGATGAAAATTTGAAGCGATAAAGCTTGATATTATCAAGATTTTGGTCACATAGCAAATAAGAAAAAAGCAATCGGCATAATTCCCGTGATATTTGTGAGATCAACTATTTGAGGGAATAAATAGTTGAGAGCAAGATTTAGTCAACAAAAGGAATATTTGATTGAAAAGAAAGAGGAAAGAAAATATGCATGCGTCCAAAGATTTTTTGGTGAAAAAAAAGTATATAAAAGGAGGAGGGGGGGCTTCGTTCACGGAGGAGGCCACACAATTGACATTCACGGCCACAATTGAAGAGAAAGCGGGAAACAATTTTCAAGAAGAGAAATAGCTTGAGAGAGAGAGAGAGGGGCCGTAGCTTTACAGGGAGAGAGACCAACAGAGAAAGAAAGTTCACGCACATTCTTCATCAGCACCTCACCTTCATGCACACGGAAGTGGATTCAAGTGAAGTTTTATCCCTGTGCTCTCGCTACATCACGTTTCTGTATCCTCCACAAGCTACCATGCACGGCATGCTCAACAACCGTCATGCCTCAACATTCCAGTGAGGTTCCTCCGCTACTAGCAACTTCACCGCAGCTAGTCTAGTCCAAGCAGGATAGCCACGGAGCCCAGCAAAAAACCCCGACGCATCCTGTTGGTCAAATAACTTCTCAGCCGTGGTCTGCTGTTGTACCTCGCCGTGCAGTCCCCTCCTGGCGTCTCAGTACCCGATCATCAATTCCAGTAGTTCTAGATCGCACTAGTCACGAGCCTCACCTTCACGCACGCTGAATTTCCATCCACGGCCGGGACTCTCTGCTTTGTGCGCTTCAGCAAGTCCCAAAGTCTTTCCGGCATCCAGCAATTTTCGGCCGTTATTTAGACCCCGAACTTGGCAGTCGATTTTCGGGAGTTTCGGGATGAAATAAATTGGATGGTGTCGATATTATTGTGGTCAGCGTCAAGATTGCCCGGAATATGTGAAAAGTGAATTTTTGATCGGGTGCAGATTTGGACTAGTAGACCGCTCTCGTATTGTGTTTTGGGTTATTTCTTTTGGTCTTTTTCCAAATTATTAATTAGGATTTTTGTGGACCATTAGATCAAATTTAGATTTGAACCGTGGCCGTTGGATTCGCACTCGAGGACAAATTATGACTTTTGTCCTCTCTCTCTCTCTCTCTCTCTCTCTCTCTCTCTCTCTCTCTCTCCCCTCTGCGCTGTGCCACCCACCCCTGTGCGACGTCCCTTCGCGTGCACACACAGCCCCCCTGTCCCGTCTATCCTCTCTCTCCCTCCCTCTCTCTCTCTCTCTCTCTCTCTCTCTCTCTCTCACACACACACACACACACACATTCATGCGCACGTTTTCCCTCTGCATGGCTGACACCCCCTTCCCTCTCTCCTCCTTTTTCTCTTCCTCCTCTTCTTCTTCTTCTTCTTCTTCTTCTTCTTCTTCTCTGGTTTTCTTCCTTTACCCCCCGACTGTCGCTGCTTCTTGTTGGTTGCTCGCAATTGCCCGCCGCTGCGCCGTCCGTCTTGTGCCGCCGCCGCGCCGTCCGCCAGTCGCTGCCCCCGACCTGACTATTCTCTCCCACTCCTCTGTGCGACAGCAGCTCGCCTCTGCGTTCGTAGCGGCCAGGCTCCGCCAAGCCGTCGGCCAACTCGTTCAGCCCCTCGCCTGGTGCTATCGCCCTGCCAGCTGCCGCACCGTGTCGCCTAACCGCCACCAGTTCACCCCCTTTTTGACTCAGCTCTCCCCTCCCTCGTCACCCCGACCCAGCCAACCTTCCTCTCCCCTTCGGCGCTATCACTGCCACGTCGCCGGGACCAGCTCGCCACCGCACCGCCATCACCCCTGCTGCTCAACGACGACGCTGCTGCCTCCCTGCTCTGGTCGAGCCCCGCTGCCCCCAGCTCTCTCTCTCCCTCGCCACCACCACTCGGCTGACTTCCCCTCCCCTCCGCGCCGTCGCCGTCGCCGCTCGCTCGCACCGGCCAGCCAGCCAGCCGACAAGTAGCCCAGGCCAGCTCAGACCGCTTGCCAGGCGTGCCCAGGCTTTCCCAAGTTGTGGCCGGCCCGTTGCCCACGCATCCTAGCAGCGCGCCCACTCGCCCGGCCGTGGCTCGTCGCCATGCCAGCCGTCGCCAGTCATACCCATCACGGTGCGCATTGCCCAGGCGCGTCGCCCATCCAGCCGGCCTGTCGCCTAAGCGCGTCGCCCATCCAGCCGCCCATGCCCGCTCCCCTCCTCCCCCCCCCCCGGCACGTCGTTCGGCCACCACGCCCGTGCGCCAGGCACGCCGTCCGGCCACCGTGCCCGTGTTGGCCAATCAGTGCACCCGTTTGGCACGCGCCCGTGCCTAATCCAGTACTGTTCACCCGGGTCATTTTAGGCCGAAGCCGATTTTCTCCGGGCCAAAACTTAGTAAGTGACTTTCTAACCCTATTTAGTACTTTGGGTATTTTATAAACTTGTCTCGGGTTAGAACGGTTAGGGCGTGATTTAATTTAATTATATTATGATATAATTGTGCTAATTGGATTAGATAAAATAATATGCATGATTTGGGTGATCGTACGTGGCCGACTTAAACTTCGGGTTTGTGGATTGATGTGGCAAATTATGAATATGGATCGTTTGATGCAATTGGCATGAAATTGATTGAATTGAATGGCGTGTGCATGCCTGTCGAATTAAGCTCGGATTGATCGGAGGGCTACGGACTTGGAACGTGTTGACGGCGATCCGGGTGAAGGCATGAATGGCTGATGTGCCAAATGGATGCGGGTTTGAGACGTGTTGACAGTGGCCCGTTAAAGGTGTGTTGGATCAGGACGTGTTTACGTCGGTCGTTGAAAATTGAACCCGGATTGATCGGAGGGCTACGGACTTGGGACATGTTGACGGCGGTCCGTGTGAAAGCATGAATGGCCAGTGTGCCAAATGGGCCTGAGGCGCAGTAGCGCAGGAAGTGAGGATGGACTTGAGGCGCAGTGGCGCGGGTCGTGAGAAAGATGTTCGGCCATGCATGCAATTTGCATGTGATTGAATTGACTGGTTGAGCGTGTGATCAAATTGGCTGGTTAGATGTGTGGTTGAGTTAATTGAGTGCAAGTGTGGCCGGTGTTTGAGTGATTGTGATATGTTATTGAATTACTATTATTGTATTATCACGTTGTGACTAACGTGCAGAGTTGGTATGGGCTTGATGACGAGGTAAGTACAATGATGCGAATTTTATATGTTATGGGGTAGATTGTATGTACGACTTGTCTGGATACGCATTGGCCTACGTGGGGTATAGGGAGTTACTTATTGAGACTCGTTCTCACGGTTATTATATAACCATTTCAAATCTCTATCCTTGATCATGCCGCCTCGGTATTTTGGGATACCCGGGCATATCGATCATATGGTGACGGAGTATCTAGTGGGGGAGAACCTGGTGTACTATAGGCATGCTAGTGTAGTGTATGTAGACGTGGGCACCGTGAACTGGAAGCCCATGACGTTTTTGGCTTGGCTATATCGAGAGAATGACGGGGAATTGATGGGGCCGATACAAGGGTTTGACGTTCCTTAAGGGGGTTTAGTGCCGGGATTAGGGGACTGGGACCCAATGGAAGTTGTCCCTCCCAATGGTGAAGTTATCGATCCGAAGTTCGTCCCCGAAAGCCCTGAATCGGAGCCAGAGTCGATGGACTCTGACCTGGAGTCGGAGCCTGTAGTCGAACCCTTCGAGTCCGAGTCCGACGGAGAGCCCATGGAGCTGGAGTTCGAAGATGAGCCGGTTGAGATCGAAGCTGATACGGAGTTCGAGTCCTTAGGATCCGATCCAGATTGGGCACCGTAGAGGCGTCTAGGTGCCGGGCTTAGAAGCCCTTTTTGGTAGAGTCTTCTTTTTGTGCAGCTCGCTAGCCTACCCTCCCACCTACCCCTTTTTGTTCATCATGGTGGGTCTAACCCTAGGAACCTAATGCCTGACTTGTACGACCGAATGTTATAAGTGACGGTCTTCTATTATTAGTCTATTATCGGTTTGTGTTATTGTTATCCGTTGTCATTATTAATAGTCTGGGTTGTTCTATTTGTTTCCGCGCGTGCCTAATCTCTGATGTTTGGGTTGGGTCGGCAATGTGCCTGGGACGTCGCATTTAATGATTGACCATCGAGGGGTGTCGCGAGCTCATTAGGGTTCGGGGCATGACACTGTATTTCTTTATCTCGTGTCCAACTCATTATTTTGAGATCAAAGTGATAAAGCGGGGAAATATGAATTTATAAGCTAGCCAGATGAAGGTGCTATAGCGTTTGACTTGGAATTTTCACTTTGTATTTGCAACAAGGTGCGTCCTCTATTAACTCAGATCATCCGTGTGATGACTTATTGAGTTATGCTGCTCGTGATAACTCTCATGAAGACAACATTGATGGAGGTGAATCACATGTTCACCAAAATCATTTTGAAATTGGTGACTCATTATGCTTAATTCTCCATGCAATTTGGCAAATGAAGATTCTTCTATGGATGTCCTTTATGATTCTTCAATAGCACGTTAGCCGACTTAAAATCTTTCAATGATTACTCGAGCATGTGTGGATATTGTGAAGCCTAATCCAAAATATGCCAATTTACATATGATGGATTCTATACAAAGGAACCGAACAATGTACACTATGCTTTAAAGCATCTAGGGTGGTTGGAGGCAATACAAGAGGAGCTCGACGTATTGCATCGGAATAAAACTTGGACTTTTGTTCCACGTCTTCCAAAAACTAATATTGTGAGATATAGATGGGTTTATAAGTCTAAGTTAAAGGTCGATGGTACATTAGAAAGATTGAAGGTAAAATTGGTCGTCAAGAGATATACTCAAGTAGCAGAAGTAGATTTCCTCAAGACTTTCTTGCCAGTTGTTCAACTAGGAAGTATAAGAACGGTCCTCACCATTGCTATTGTAAAAGGTTGGCCCATCAAAAAATTAGATGTTAAGAATACTTTCTTACATGGTTTTTTTATCGCATCCGGTTTATATGGAGTAACCGCCCAATTTTAAATATGAAAATCACCCATCTTATGTTTACAAACAGGAGTGAGCTTTGTATGACCTTAAGCAAGCACCAAGAGTCATGGTTTGATCACTATAGCTCATTTCTTTTGGCATCCTATTTCTTTTGCAACATTGCGGATCCTTCGTTATTTTTTCAAAAATCACATCATGACATTCTGGCTCTACTTTTATATGTAGATAACATGATTATTACGGTTGGTAATCCAAAATTGCATGATCGGTTCATTTCTACATTGAGTAGATATGGGGATGTTATACTATTTTCTAAGTGTGGAGCTTAGGATATTCTCTGGTGGTCTTTACTTGTGCCAATAAAAATATGCTTTGTCAATTCTTAAACATGCACAAATGGAGGGTTGCAAGCCAGTTTCTACACCTGTAGCCACTAGCTCTCATTCTAGTATAGATGCAACACTATTTTCAAATCCCATGCTATATAGAAGTATTGTCAAAGCTCTTCAATATCTCACGATTGCATAGTCGAATATTTGCTATGCAGTCAATTTTGTCTGTCAATTCATGCATCAACCTACACTAAGCCATTTTCAAATTGTGAAGCACATTTTATGTTATGTCAGTGGCACAATAGATCAAGGCATGCAAATATGGTCCAAGTCAACTTTGGACTTGTATGCCTTTTGTGATGAAGATTAGGCAGGTAGCCCCTTGACTTGATGATCGAATACTGGATTTTGTACCTTCTTAGGTAGCAACTATATATCTTGAAGTGCTAAGAAGCAACTAACGGTAGCTTGATCCAGTGCCAAGGCAGAGTATTGTGCAATAGCGTCGACTACTGCATCTATTAATTAGATATCATTCCTTTTGAGATATTCGGGTATTCATCTCTCAAGTCCACCAATATTATTTTTCGATAATATTAGTGCACTTTATATGTTGATTAATCAAGTGTTTCATGGAAGAACTAAACAATCGAATTATATTATCATTTTGTGTGAGAAAAAGTGGCTCTTGGAACACTTATGACTATGCATGTTTTGTCTGTGCATTATATTGCTAATCTCTTCACAAAACCATTGCCTAGAAATGCATTTGAAAACTCAAGTCGCAAATTGAGAATTTGGAATTCTCCATTTCCTAATTTGAGGAGAAGTAAAGGTATTGATTTATCAATCAAGGGAGAAAATTTTGGAGATATAAATCAAAATTACAAATTGATTCTTGGATATGATAGAACCAAGGGATTGACAACCCTTGTAATATAATCATTTCTTCATTTATTATTTTCCATTTTTATATTGTTTTCTTACAAAGTGTAACAGTTTATAAGATCTTCATATAATGAAAATCATCTCGGCAATTGTAAGTTGAGATAAAAAAAATCAAACACTTCTATTCTTTTACCAAGCGGAAGGTCAAAATGGACAAGCTCAAAGACTCGAAGAAGGTCAAGGCAAAGGTTGAGAAGATGAAGAAGAAAGACGAAAGGGGCTTTGAGGGTGTTTTGCTGAAATTTGATCAACGAACGTCGTTTTGGTTTGTATTAAGAGGAGACGGATTCTATAGTGATTCCAAATAGGAGTCTCAATGAATCACAAGGAACAAATATGCTTCGTTGAAATTTAATCGACAATGAAGTACAAAATATTTTGTCAAAATTTAATCGACGACAAAGTGAGATAATGGAGAGATATAATGCCGAAATTTAATTAATGACGAAAATCTAAAAACTACAACTAAGATACACGTCGGAATTTAATCAACAACAAGATATCTAAAACTACAACTCAAGTACATGAATTGAAAAATATTTAAATTGTGGAGAAGATAAATTTACGAGAACGTTGAATTCTTTGATTCATTGATCGGGCTTACAAAGAGTAAATTGTGGCTATTTATAGCCCACATTCAACGGTTACATACAACAGTTACAGTTTTGGAATTCAAATAACATATGACTTCCTAACGGCGGTTACAAGAAGCTTTGTTATCCACTAACTCCTATTATCTAGAACAAATATCCACAAGAAGTTAAAATCCCTAAATTAGCAACAACATAACATAACTACCTAGTAATTCCGTCTTCGTGTCGATTGCCCACTGTTGATGACTTTCTCGATCAACTTCTCAAGTTTTGATAAAAGCTCTCATTGATAATTGAGATTATTGATGACTTCCTTAGCGAGTTGTCGATTCTCTTTAAGTTGTTAATTGTTTTGTTTATTGCTAAACAAAATCTGCCATTATCGGTTAAGTTTGATACTTGTCAATAATAACAAAAAACTTGATCATTTTTGGTGTCAACATATGCTTCCCTTAAAAGAATTGAATGATTCGTGGATCATTCGATTCTTTTAAATTAGATAATTAGAAGTGCTCATGTGATCCGTGTCATCAACAAATTCAATTTTTCCTTGCCAAATTTTATCTTCGTCAAATTCATTATTTGACACGTTATTCCACAAAAGCCACGTTTTGTGTAAAGTCTTCATGTGGTCCTCTATCTCTATCTTTAAGTAGTTGCTCATACCTAGTTGGCAAAGTTTTGGTCTTCCAATTTTCTCTTAGGTTGAATTTCAATCCATTGAAAGCCAAATTTGCGGATTCTTTCATTAAGAGTGAAGGAAGGCATCTATTTTTATCCTATTTTAATCGAGTAATAAACTGATCAGCCGACTTGTTATTGTATTGATAGAGTGTGGCCAAATCAGCAATCCATACCTCAGGTATTGTTCTATACAATTGATAATGGAATTATCTCTCCATCTTTGGCCAATGACACATTGAATTAAGTGGTAAATCGATGTAGCAGGTAAAAGCAGTATTCATGAAGACAAAGGAAATAACTCAAGTCTTAAAAACTATTTGTCCCTACTTCTCTACATAGAGCTATAAATTGACCTTGTGTTCAATAGTCGATTGTTCATCTTCCCCAATAAAAATGACAAATTCAAGGATTTCAAAGCCTCTTGGAAAAGGCTAGCTATCAACCCATTTAAGATGTGATTTCTTGCAAAGAGGAATGATAACACCATTGTCTAACCCCAATCATCGTCGACTTCTTTGACAAACTGTGCCAGGTTCAATTGTGGATTTGGTTTATCATTTTGCCTCATAGGCGATAATGCTAGTCTCGATAGATTATCAACGTTAATCGGCATATTAGACCTAGTATGATTATTCATATTGGGTGGAACTAGCCTTAAATTTCAATATTTGGCAATTGATCAACTTGCTGGCTAGTTTGATTTGCCAATTTATTGTCACCAATTTGGTTATTTTGACCAACATCAGCCTGATTATTCTCATCATTGTGACCTTGATTAGAAGATTTAGGGATTTGCATAAACTTGTAAGGGATTTACTACTCTGACCAATGTCATTAGCATCAATAAATGAAGAGGGACTAGGAACATACCTTGCTACCACTGGATTGGATAGTGGTGATTGATTGGGCGATCCTAGCCTCAAGAAAACATCATTCATGGCATTGATGATGATCAGCTTGATCACGCCTGATATGTGACTCACAATGTAATTGGCTATATCTTTCTGCTACTCTTCGAACAATCTCTTCATGGTGGCCAACATATGCGAATTTTGTGCAACTTCTCTTAATTGTTCTTCAATGAGACGTCAGGGAAGGTCTACCCTCTCGTGTTGGCCTTCTTCCACTGTTCGGTTAACGGCTCAAGATTCAAAGTGTGCTTCCCTATCACTACCATTGGGATTGTTACTTGCAGCATTGTTAGGCTCTCGATGATTCCTTATTCTTGACTTTGAATTTCCTCAAATTGAACCATAAGTTGTCCCATCGGGTGTGTCAAAAATATGTTTCTCTGAAATTTGATCGATGATTGAATACCTTTCATCAAATGTCGTTTCGGTTTTTATTAAGAGGAGATGGGTTCTGTGGCGATTCCGAACAGGAGTCTCAATGAATCATAAGGAATAGATATGTTTTATCAGAATTTAATCGATGACGAAGTACAAAACATTTTTCCGGAATTTAATCGCCAACAAAGTGAGATAATAGAGAGATACAACATCGGAATTTAATTAATGACGAAGATCCAAAAACTAAAACTAAGATACACGCCGAAATTTAATCAACAACGAAATATCTAAAACTATGACTAAAGTACATGTATTAAATTGCAGAAAAGATAAATATACATAAAATTTGGGAGAATGTTGAGTTCTTTGATTCCTTGATTGAGCTTACAGAGAGTATGATGTGGCTATTTATAGTCCACAACTAATGTTTACACATAATGGTTACTATTTTGGAATTCAAATAACAAATAACTTACTAATGGCATTTGCAAGAAGTTGTGTTATCGACTAACTCTCTAGAACAAATATCCACAAGAAGTTAAAAATCCATAAATTAGCGACAACAAAACATAACTAACCAGCAATTATGTCTCGTGTCGATTGCCCATTGTCAATGACTTTGTCGATCAACTTCTCAAGTCTTGATAAAGGCTCTTGTTGAAACCGAGGTTGTCGATGATTTCCTTAACGAGTTGTTGATTGTTCAATTCATTACTCTGCTCTTATCAACTAAGTTTGATACTTGTCAATTAATAATTTTTTGGTGTCAACAGTAGGAAACAAGGGAGGAGTCGAGGTGGACTCAAGGCGAAGGCCAAGAAAAATGAGACTGAGAAAGGGGTTAGACAGAAAAGGGGGAGGAGTCGAAGAAGACGGCCTTTTGGAGTATACAGATGGCGACTAGAGCCAATGGGCCCTGGAAGTGACCACTCTCCACCCCCGACACCAGCCGATACCAATAGACTACACCAGATCCTGGTGGTCTCGTCCTGGCTGTGGAGATCGGCGGACGCTAGATCAAAGAGGCCTCCTCTTATCTCTGCGCCACTGTTACTGCTTGAACTGTTGTACGCAGCAACAACCTCTGTCTGCAAAATCCGGGCAAAAGTGGTGAGAATTCGTCTGATTCTGATAAGTCTTCGCCGTTCACCCCGATTTCTTGTGCCTCCACACAGATTGGCGCCCGCTCTTAGCTCAAGACGATCCATTTGAGCGTAGGGTATACCAAACTGCCAAGAAGTTGGAATTCTTTGAGATTAGAACAATAATGCTCAAATTTTGCAATTTCAATCTTATCTACCAAGCTTTTGTTCTAAAAGTTCAATGACCTCAAACTTCCCTTCTGCACAACATGAGTTTCTATAAGGTATTTGTCCTTGTCCGGGCATAAGGAATGCGGAGTACCCTTAGCTTCTTTGTCATAAGCCCAGACCTTTGCTCCTTTTGCAGCTGAAGCATAATTATGTTCTGCACCTCCAGGCTCCACCCTGTGGAAGACGCCTTCAGACGTGCCAATGCCTGATTCGCTTTTAGAATTGTGACTCTTGCTTTTGAACTCATCAAGACCAAGTGGTACTGCACGTGGAGTTACCATCTATCATCTCCGTCGAGACCTCATTGTAACAGCAAATTGCGGTGGAAATAGTGAAACCTCCATTAGATTCAGCAACTATGGACGAGATACTATAGGCTTTTATGTTCCGAATGTTCTCTTTAATAAGGTCGCATTGACCCGGCTCTTTATCCTAACACCTTTACCCAAAATACTGGGGCATAGCTATACTTTCATCACTTTCACCCTATATTTTGTCGTGGGTGTCATGTGGCAATGACAAAAGCCAGGATAAGTGCTGGGCGGACTACATTGGAATCAATATTCATGCAAATCTTTAAGATTACATTGGAAGGATTAAGCGGAATTTGTATAGTTGGCTAAATTGATAATTCTCATTTTATATAATAAATATGGTTTGTCATGTGGCAATTACATAGGCTGGGAGAAGTACCAAGTTGTTGACCCACAATTATATTTTTTGTTAACACGTGCAATGCACATAACTTCTATAGTGTAAGAGTGTATTTCATCTCATTTTTTTAAGGGGAACTGTCTTTTACGCTCAATATTTATAAAAATGAAAATAAAGAAAATAGCAAAAATAAATTCACTCAGACCTTAATATATGAAAAAAAAAATAGATATCACTGATGATACTAAAAATAATAATTGTTAGGATTCGATGAATATATCAATAAAACTAATAAGATATTTGGAGAAAAAGAAACACAATTGAGTAAAATGGAAAAATGTCTCAACAACAAAACAGCCAAATTTTACAAGAATAGATACTCTTTATTGATTTTTTTTAAAATCATTAATTAACGAAAATATGATTAATCAATAAAAATGTTCATAATTGTTACCTATGAATTTTAGTTGATCATTTCCTGTTATGAGTTAAGGACAGCATTTCCTTTTGTAACTTTGCTAAAAATATTTATCGATCAATCATGTTTTACATAAACCGACCATTTAAATATATATAATTAGTAATCAATTTTATGTTTATTATTTTCGTAGAAATCTTATTTGGTTATATTATAGTGGCTATATTTGTCGAATTTCGAAAAAAAAATTATTGATTAATATTATGATTGATATCTATATTTTCTATTATCACTATATTAGTTAATTTAGTTTTCTCCCACTCTCTATATTTTTTTTTCATTTCTTACTGCAATTAAGGGTGATATAGGAGAAAATATTAAGTGGTTTGCGCGCGCCACGTCAACTGCTGACGTGGCACGCATATTTTACTCTCATCCACTAATAAATAGACACATGGCTGCTGATGTATATTAAAAAAATGACGTGGAATTTCTTCTGTTTCTTCGTTCTTCAACAACGCACTCCTTCTTCATCTGGGTTTCCATGGACGGCGACGGCCGGTATGGACGGCCGCTCATCCACTGGCGACGGCGGCACGACTTCTCGTCACAGATCTGAAGACGCACAGGAGGGGTGGCCATGGACGGTGGCTCGTCCTGAAATCGCGCCGAGGTCGGCCATGGATGAGGGTTTTGTCTTCCTCTGTGCATCCACGAACGAACTCCAGATCTGGAGCAATAGGTGGCCGAACTTTAAAACTAGGGCCAAATGACTCAAGGTACCATCCATGGCCGCGAGAGAACACCAGATCTGAAGCCATGACTTGAGCAGGTTGGGTGGCCATGGACGGTGGCTCGTCCATAAATCGCGCGGAGGTCGGCCATGGACGAGCGCTTCTTCTTCCTCTGTTCATTCACCAACGAAATCCAAATCTGGAGCAGTAGGCATCTTGAAACACAAATCGAGAAAACCCCACGCAGTTCACAGAACTTCATCCTGTCGGTAGGGTCAAATGACTCGAGCCACCGTCCATGGCCGCGAGGTTTTTGAAAGAACGCCAGATTTGGCCGCGGATCTGTGGACGAGAGGCCGTCCATTGCCGACCGCTACTCTGCATCTCCATATCTGTGGACAAGCGCTCGCGGCCAAGACTTAGCTGCCGGGACAACGGAGAGGGTGGGACGCGGAGGTTGGCCTGGATGCGGTGATCGACCGTCGCTCAACAGCCAGATCTGGTTTGCTGCTTAACAGCTTTCAGCTCGAGTCTTGGCTCGTCCATGGTTGCCGGCGACAAGCTCAACAACTTTGCCGCGGACGGTGGTGGCCACGGTGGGGCGATGGATCAAGGATGGCGGCGGCGGCGGCGGCTTGGCGGTGGAGGTAGCCAAGCCCAGAGGAGCGGAGGTTGAAGGAGTTCTCAAGAAGGAAGAAAAAAAAGAAATTCCACATCATTTTTTTAATACACGTAAGCAGCCGCGTGTCCATTTGTTAGTGGATGAGAGTAAGTTATGCACGCCACGTCAGCCGTTGACGTGGCATATGCAAACCACTGAATATTTCCTCGTGATATAGAGATGATAATGTACTTTAAAAGTCACGTGCATTACACTTGCTAATAAAAAGATACGCTATAATAAAATGAAAATTCAAGGTATTATGTAACGGTTGAAATTTTGCGCGAAACATGTATCACCTCCAAAGTTTTTAGAGTTTATGTGCAATTTTCTCTTAAAAAAAAAGAACAAGAATAACATGTCACATCGCTATATATGGATGAGGATTTCAATTGATATTTTAGAAGACTCGAACCTTTAGAATAAGCGGTTCAAATTACTAGAGAGAGATACATAGGGTCAGGTAGTACTTGAGTGAGGAGATACGAAACATAATATGAAGAAAGAAAAGCACTTTGATGATTTAAGCTCTGCTTGCTTTGCGAAAAATTAATAATTTAAAATTTATTTTTCAAAAAAGGATCTCTTGTATCTCTTACGAAAATGAATTAACAAAAAATATTTTCATTATTTATGAAATTGTTGTGATATAAAATGTTGTTGATAGTGAAAACATTTTCCATTGATTAGCTATTTCAAGAGATATAAGTGATCATTTTTCAAAAAATAAATTTCAAATTATTCATTTTTCGCGAAACAAACGTAGCCTTAGTTTCGATCCTTACTATACTATTATGTTCTACACTTTATATTAGGTCAGTATTATCGATACCCAAAGATTGCTTCGAATTAACTTGTTCAATTTGTGTTTCCGACCTTGTATCACTATTAGCTTAAGTTTTGATGTTTTATACATACAGACCTATAACTACGGTTACTCAAAAGGTAGGGAAAAGTGTCAAAAAAGTCCTAAACCTTTTGCATTTATGCCAATTTAGTCCTAAACCTTTTTTTGGTGCTAACTTAATCCTAATTTTTATGCATTGGTGCCAATTTAGTATTAAACTTTTTTTTGTGTCAATTCAGTCGTAAACTTTTTGCATTAGTACTAATTTAGTCATAAACCTTTTGTCTTTGTGCCAATTTAGTCCTTCAGACCAATTTTGGCCAAATTTTGCTGACGCGGACGCCGATCAGCTGACGGGCAGTCACTAACACTGACGTGGACAACTTTAATAATATTTTTTTATTTTTTTATTTTTTTCCCTCCCCTCCCTCCTTCCTCCAGCCGGTTGCTGGATCGGCTATTAGCCAAAGGCTAGAGGCCAGCATCAACGAGGCTCGCCCTCGCCAGCGACGACGAAGGCGAGCCTTGCCATGGCTAGGCGAGGTCGTGCCTTGCCCAAGTGGCTGGGCGAGGCCGCCCTCGCCAATGGCCAACGAGCCTCTGGCCGGTTGATGGTCCGGCAACTGGCTCGAGGAAAGAGGGAGGGGAGGGGGAAAAAATAATAGATAAATAAATAAAAATTCAAAAAAATATTAAAATAGTATTAAAGTTGTCCACATCAGTGCCGATGACTAGCCGGTCAATGTCCACGTCGGCAAAATTCAGCTAATTTTGGCCGAATTTTACTGACGTGGATGCCGACTAGTTACTGATGCTGACGTGAACAACTTTTAATAATATTTTAATATTTTTTGAATTTTTATTTATTCTTTTCTTTTCTTTCTTTTTTTCCTCCCTTCTCCGATCGCCGGACCAGTGATCAACCAGAGGCCAGAGCCCGGGGAGGTCGACCTCTTTGGCCATTAGCGAGGCTCGCCCTCGCCGGCGATGGTGAAGACGAGCCTGGCCATGGCTAGGTAAGGCACAACCTTATCGGATCTAGTGAGGGCATGCCTTACCTAGCGGTTGACGAGGCTCGACCTCGCCAAATCCGACGAGATTGGGCCTCGCCGGCGACTAGGTGAGGCCTGACCTCACCGGATCTGGCGAGGTCAAGCCTCGCTAGGGGCAGGCGATTGGGCAAGGCACGATCTTGCCAAATCTGGCGAGGTCCAGCCTTGCCTAGCCATGCCGAGGCTCGCCTTCGCCGTCACTGTCGAGGTCGCGCCGATCCTCGCCAGCCTTTAGCCTATGGCCAGTTGCTAATCCGGCGACCGGCTAGAGGCAGAAGGGAGGGGAGGAAAATAAATAAATAAATAAAAATTCAAAAAAATATTATTAAAAGTTGTCTACGTCAACACCGATGATCGGCCGTCGGCTAGCCGGCGTCCACGTTAGCAAAATCCGACTAAAATTGACCAAAAGGATTGAATTGACACAAAGACAAAAAGGTTTAGGACTGAATTGGCACAAATACAAAAGATTTAGAACTGAATTGGTATAAATGCAAAAGGTTTAGAACTTTTTTGGCACTTTTCACACTTCCCAATGCATCGGACTTTTTTGGCACTTTTCACACTTCCCAATGCATCGGCCTAACATACAAAGGACATTGGGAAGTATACGATGAAGAGTACACTTGAATTAGCCCATGAGTAGTCATGGCCACAGTTCGGAACCGACCGGTTCCGGTTCGTGGCCAAGTATGAACCGGCCGGTTCCGGGCCGGTTCCGATTCCGGTTTAGGTTCGGAACCGGTTCCGAGCCGGTTCATAATTTTTCTTTTCTGTTTTTTTTTCTTCTCCTTTTCCTTTTCTTTTTTTTTTCTTTTCTTCCTCCGCCGGCCATAGCCGGGGCCGGCGGAGGTCGCCGGCCTCAGGCGAGGCCGCCCTCACTGACATCGGGCGAGGGCCACCCCTGCCTGGGCTGAGCGAGGCCGGCATCGCCAGATCGGGCGAGGGCTCGACCTCGCCGGCAACTGGCGAGGCTCGACCTTGCCCGACGCCGGCGAGGCTCGACCTCGCTTGCAACTGGCGAGGCCAGCCTCGCCCGATGTCGGCGAGGTCGAACCCTCGCCAGATCTGGCGAGGCTCGACCTCGCCGGCATTGGGCGAGGCCGACCTTGCCAATTGCCGGCGAGGTCGAACCCTCGCCCGATCTGGCGAGACCGGCCTCGCCCAGCCCAGGCGAGGGCGGCCCTCACCCGACGCAAGCGAGGGCGGCCTCGCCTGAGGCCGACGGCCTCCGTCGGCCCTGGCTATGGCCGGCGGAGCCTGTAGCTTTCTTCTTCTTCTTCTTCTTCTTCTTTTTTTTGTGGAACCGGGCCCAGAACCGGCTGTTCCGGGCCTATTCGAAACCGCGGGCCCGGTCAACGGGCCGAGCCCGGATTTGACCGGGCCTGTTCCTGGCCGAAACCGGCCTGTGGGCATGACTACCCATGAGTACCTATATCAAGGGTGTAGAAAAGCTTCTAAGCCGCTCATTCAATTTGAGCTCCATCATCATTTCGTTACTCGCTTTACTTACTTAAACATTGGAGGGTCAATCAGAGTCACAAACCTAGACGCTCGGAAGTCGTTATCTGTGTGCGCAGATCAGATTCGAGCATGTGTATCTTGACCCAACCGGCGAGCTAACTTGCGCATTAACAACAATGACAATTAACGTGTGTTTGGAGTGACTTTTTACTCTTTATCATTAGAGATTTGATTTCCATTTGACATCAAATACTCTAAAGTTTTAACATGATAGATATGAATACGCAAGATCGCTTGCAATTATGTAAAATCTTTCATAATTTTCTAAATTTGGTTTTTTAGTTTCGACAGAAAAGAACATAAGTAACTGGTAGTCCGCTGGCGTCTGTGAATAGTGCAAAGAGCGTAGCCTCTATGCTGAATCAAGTTGCTTTTTTCAGAGTTTTCGTTCTTAATCATTTTCCGAATTATGGTTAGACAGCAACCTTCACCAGCTTTGGTGCACACTTGAGTAAGCCCACTTTCTCAATCACATCACAGTCCGAACCAACCACGCCAAGGCTTAGGAATTCAGAAGGGATCGCTTCTCGAAGGTCTGCTTGTGAAAGCTGCAGGAGAGTGGCCACGAGAAACGAAAGGCATATGGACATTGCCCTCCTCCACCACAATCTGGGTGGCACAATATTAACTGGGATGGAGCAGTTGATGATCAGGAATGGCAGGGAAATGACTCAGTCCAATCACTGGCCAATCAAATGAGGTTCCGCCAACCAAGTCGATCCATTCACCCTGGTGGCGTGTCACACAAAACAGAATGCCAAAGACCGTAAGAACAATTGGATCCGCGGTGGTGAACTTTCGTGAGAATATGGTGTAACAAGCAAACAATTCCAGGATTCTTCAATGTCGACAACGATTTTCTATACTGTCCTGCCTATTTCATCACCAACTGGAAACACCGTTTACAGACACAACATCTATCAGCTCCCTATCTTCCAAAGTCATCTTGACCACCATCAGTTTTGCCTTGAGAAGCAACACTATTTCGGAGCACAGAGTAGGGCGCGACAAGTACAGTAACTCACCCCGAGTCAGTCCCACCTTGTACCACCTTGCAGAGTCACGCTTTGCAGGCTTTTGCACTCACGGCGCACTGAAACCAGATCATAGCTTGTAACTCCACTGGACTAAACATTTTTCCTGCCATTTTTTAAGCAACTGTGACACTTCAAATGTCCGGTGAGATGCATCAACATTCCATCATACCCACCATACCGAAAGCATTGCCTTCATACTTGGCATAGCTATTGACCTAGCATTCCTTATACATCTCGAGTAGCAATCAGGTGATCTTGACAAAGAAATACATCCACAGAGGAATCCACAATGAAATTTCACTCCACCAGTGTATAAAATGTTGACTAGAGAATCCCAATAAGCAATGAGAAGTTACCTTTTAATGATTTATCCATGGAAAAGAAAAAAAATAATCGAACAATCTACTCAATAGCCACATGGCACGAATAGCTCTAATTCATTATATAGGTTCCAATCCAGTAACTTAAGTCTAATATCATGCTTTATAAGTGACAAATAACTCAATTGGCCAAAAAAAAAGTTTCAACTTATTCAGAAAAAAAAAGTCTGTAAAGAGATTGCTCACTTTTCCTCCACTGCCATTAGTCTGCTACTTATCCGGCCTCATCTGAATCACCTAAACACAACCTAATTATGAAACCAAAAAACCACTAGTTTCATACACAGTCCTAAAGCTGTGGCTCTTGGGTGTGGAGATTCGATTTTCATTGCAAGCAACCACACCGTCGTTTACACAACTTGGTCGAGGTATAAAGAATACCAATCCTAGTGATTTCTCAAACTAAGATCAGAGCTTCTGGAACCAATTATCTACTTCTCCCAAAGCCAACCCTAAACCTGAATTTACTAGCTAATATGCACACAGCCCAGGTGCCACCTTGCCAGGGACCCATATCGTCACACAGGTTTTCAACATAAAGTAACTCAGTTTACAAGTTCATCCCAATATTCAGCACATCAGAGTTTTTTTGTTGCTGAAGCATCAGCATTCGTGCTTTCATGTAGCCCAACTACAACAATAGAGACTGAGGATAATGGAATTTCACACAACATAGGACTGACTTGATTGTTCAGTGTCCATGTCCAAAGCTCACCACAAACCTTAACCATCTAATTTTGCAGTCTTCCACAGTTGAGATACAACCGTGTCCTGCATTTGTATGATATTCCCACCCGTATCAAGTAGAATTGATCTGTTGTAGATAACCTAAATTTATTAGTTTTGAGTTGTCAAGAAAAGGACAATTCAAAATACAATTGCCTTCCAGCAACATTTTGAGGACCAATCTCATGTCAGAGAACAACTTAACTGGAGCATCTGACTGCACACATACTTTTTCCTGAGAAATTAAAAAAAATTCCTCCACAAAAATGAAAAAAACCTTCTACAACTCCCAGGAAACAAGTACAATCAAAAGATTTACCAAATTTTGACACTTGACTAAATCTATTTTTTGGACTTCCATGGAAGAATTTTAACCTGTCATTCACTCTTAAAAACTAACGATAAAGCATTTGTCTGTCTTTTCCTATGGACGACACTTGATATGATAATAAGATTCAAAGTCAAGTTCCCATCACAGGGAGAAAATTGATACAAACTCAAGGAAAAACTTTTATAAAAAGCCCAATAACACAACTAAATTAGCATATAAGCGAAACAGAGAATAAGACTTCCTCAAAGCCAAATAAATCTTCTTCAGGCCCTCGATTGTCCTAAAGTGAATAATGATCTGCCCAGAAGTACATTTAATTGCCATGGCGAACTTCCTGTGACTAAACCACACCAGATGCATTATACCACTGTCAATGAAGGTACCTACTACAAAAAGGTTATCCCAATAATTGTCTAGATTTTAGGTATCATATGAGGGAATAATAACCACGAAACAGTTTCAGCGGATAATGTTCAGATTTCTGGCAATCTTGACAGATTACTATACTGTTCCAAGAACACACTATCAGTGAAGTCTCCAATTCGGTTATATTCACAGTTCTAGCAAAGGACTGCGGTGAAAATATTGAAAGATCGAATAGAAGCAACATGCTTGGCAATTCAACCACACAAGAAATCCATCCAGGAAAAAGTACATGATATAGAACCATGAGACCCACCATCACAACAGGTATAAGCAATGATTGCAACTAATATACCAATGCAGCATTCTTGTGGTCATATACATTGGTAAGTTTGGCCTCTTGATTGAGAATATCAACATATCGCCAGTATACACCAAAACCAATCACTTGTATGGCAAACGCGGAGTACACAAACCACGGCCAGATGGTCACCGCAGTTTGGACATAGGAAACTGAAGCATGCAAGTAAGTTCTCCACTGATTACCACAAGATATCATCTAAGACCCTGCACCACTGTTTCCAATTCTCTAATTTCGAAACGCCTTCCCATTGAAGCATCCTTACATCTTGTTGCAAGATAAAAGAACAGCCAAGCCACCATGAAAAATACCTCCATAGTTGACTGGAAAACTGAAGCAAACACCTTTCCCCCAACTCGTCCCAGAGCCCATCTCACAAAAGTCCCACAAACTATCGCTTCCAAACACTTAATTTGAATAGCCTGATTCCACATTGTCAATACCAAGTAACAACCTTCCTTAACAATCTCCTTCCCACTCTTCCTCGAATCAACAATGGCAATCCAAGCATCCACCACGAATACAAAAGCAATAGCTGTATCAAACAAGAACCATACAAACAAGAATGCCGAAATTTCCTTCTCAAAACCCCGAGTCCACGGCAGCATAACTGAGAATGGCATCAACTTCAACCTCACAAACAGTTTGAAGAACGAGTACTGATCCTCAATTTCACCAAAATACCACAAACCAAGCATCTGAGTCAACGCATCTCTCACTGCCCACCTCATTAAAATGAACCCAGAAAGCCTCCTGAGTCCCAATCTCGATCCCTGCCACAGTACACCAATGAGCGAGCTAAACCGCCCCAAAACATTATTGACCACCGCAACAAACACAGAGCCGAAAACCCATGAATATGTAACCAGAAACCCTAGAATCACCCAGCCATAAGCTGCAGACAAGAAGCTCACAAGGAAAACGAAAGCGGCGGCATCATGGCGACCCAGCTCTAGACCCTTGATAAAGAATTGCAAATCGACAATCCTATCAAGTTCCTTCTCACCTCTCATCTCCTCCTCTTGCTCTTGACCATCACCATCTTCTTTCTCACCAACATCCTCCTCAGACCTAAACAGCCGATCATCCACTCTGAATTGGACCCCAGGACGTACAATCTCAGGATACCGCAGGCCGTTATCCACGAAGTTGGGCGAGAACCCCGAGCCGGGCCTGGATACAGAGAGGATCACGAGAGTGCCATTAGGCTGATCCCTGCGATGGTGGCTAAAGAGGGACCGATTGGGGTCATCGTCCCCGGAGAAGAAGTCGTCGTCGAGGGTGCCGACGCGGGTGAGGTGGAGGAAGGGGCGGTGGCGCCGGCGGAGGTGGGCCGGCTGCTCGCCGCGGAGGCCCTGCTGGTGGGGTTGGGGGTGGTTCCCGGCGAGGTCGAGGCGGGAGAGGAGGGATTTGAGAGAAGGGTCGCGGTCGATGTAGGAGGTGAGGAGGAAGGAGCCGTTCTCGACGAGGGTGCGGAAGGAGAAGAGGAGGAAGGAGAGAAAGAGGAAGGAGACGGGGTTGGAGTTGAAGGTGGAAGCCGCCTGCTTCAAGATTTGGGTGGTGGTCCGGAGGTTGCTCAGCCGCGGGTGGTCGCTCATCGCCGCCGGTTCTTGAAAAGTGGAACGGAGGAAAATCGGTGGGGGTAAATCAAGAAATCAAGAAAAGAGCACTGTGATTGCTGGGTCGATCTTGATTTTCCGGTGGGTGGTGGTCTTCTTGGCGATTCTTCAGAGGGAGCAACTGAAAAACTGATCTTTGGGTCGTGGGGGGGCTCGGTCGGGACCTTCGATTTCGCACAGTTTTTGGAAGGAATTGGGAAGGATAGCTTAGCTATGATGGGGTTGACAGATTTGGGAATTCGAGAGGCAAGAAAACCAAGAGGAAGATGTCGTGCTCAATCTTCGACGGACGGAGTGATCATGGCCGGCGACGGCTGAGGGATGGGATGGGACGGAGTGATGGAAACAGGAGGGGAAGATGGGTGGAAACTGGTAGGAGGGGAGAGGAACATATGCCTCGTGCTGAATTGTTCAGGGGGTCAATGGGCAAATTGTTCGTGAGCCGCTTTTTTGTGCAGATAGATAAAGCACCGATCTTTAACACAGGAAATGCGGACCAAATGGTTGGCAAGAGAGAGAAGAAGGGCCGATTTGGAGTTTTTAATTGTGGGTGCGTCGCTTTCTATTTTGACTAGTGCTAGGTTTTGCAAAAATTTTGATTAGCTCAAACGGTGTCGCATACATGACAATTTAATTATGGGGTCGCTAATGCGATTAGTTTTCTGTGATGTATCGAGAATAGTCAACATATATTAACTACTTTATCCATCTCTATGGTTCGAATTTATCATCTTTAACACAAATTGTTTCGAGATCTCGCAATGCCCATTATGTAAATAATAGTAAGAATATGAAAAGATAACGTGAGACGACAAGTGATTTATGAAGTGTCTTGCGATAATAGCTCGATCTCGATCAGTATAGACCTTAATGCTTAATATTGCTGATCTCCATTCTCTTCGTTGCATGTTCGAAAATTTGTGAGAATGCGATCTGCGAATTTATATAAGAAGATATAGTTTCACGAAAGCTTTACATGAGTTTCATTATGATTTTGGGATTTTTATGCACAAATTTCCTCAATACAATCTCATGCACGAGTCGGTTAAAATTGGAGTTACAGTAGCTTCGCAACCAAATCTAGAACAGGAAGGCTCGCTCGCATCTACTAACCATTTGATAATTTTCAATTTTTTTTTTTTGAGTTTATGCCCATCTTAGAGAGGAGGGATTTGACGTAAATATCTCCCTCTCCTCCCTCTTTGATTGCTTTTCCTTCTATTTTCTCTTATTTCTTCCTCTACTCTCCCGATCTAGATCTAAACCTGAAAGTTTAGCTTTCCTAATCTTGGATTTGGGAGCTTTTCTCTCCCCATTTGGTTCTGATTTTGGAGTTTTTATGAATAGGCACTCCGCCTCTGGTATCAATGGCATTCATAGTAGCATCGGTGTTAGATTCGTACGTGTTTAACATATTTTTGTTAGAAGCTCTAGCGTCTTACACTTGCTGAAGTACTCACTCCAAAAATGTTAGATTTAAGCTTGTTTAACATATTTTTATTGTCTCCATATAGTGATGGTGATGGCGTTGGGGACGCTAAACCTAGGCACACACTGCCGAAAGGCAAAACTATAGCTATAGAGGGAGATTTCAGCGTATGCTCATCACTACTAATGATGTGTGATTAAGTGGTCAGCCACCGATCCTTGAAGGATGATCGTGTACTTACCTTTGCCGACCACGCTCTAATGATGTACCTTAATTTTTAGATTTTGGTTTGTTTTGTAGCTCTATAGGCTTGCTTTGTTGCGGTGATTTCTAGAATTTCCTGTGGATCTTTGCACGCATCATTTAAGAAAATTACCAAAAAAGTCATAAATCAATTATACTTTGGCTAATTTAATCTTAAATCTTTTAGTTGTGCCAATTGAATCCTAAACATTTTCATCTTTTGTCAATTGAGTCTATTCGGTTAATTTTGGCTGAAAAATCATTGACGAATATGTTAGTCGTCTTATGTGGCACGATCCTTGCTGACATGGATAATTTTAATAGTTTTTCTAATTTTTTTATTTTTTTTCTTTTCCTTCTTTTTTGTTTTTTTAACTGCGATCGACGAGGATCGCCAGGCCCTCGCCAGCCACAGTACCCTTGCCCAGATCTGGGGGAGGCCATCGCGGTTGTGAACCGTGACCCTCACTCATGATCGGCGAGGGCTTCATGGCCCTTGCCCAATGGTAGGTGATAGGGGTGGTCGGTTTCAGGATAGGTAGGTACCAGACCTGGAACCTGGAACCTACCTTGCTATAATCGGTTCCCAGTTTATGGAACCTGAAGCCTACTCTATGTTCCCTTGAACTTGTTTTGAACCTATCCTATTTTTCCGGTCTATTTCCAAGGTCTACCCGAGAACTTATTTTTCTTTTGTTCTTGATTATGGTTTCATTTTTCTAGGAAAATAATATGAGTAGTAATAAAATGATTCAAAGTAAAAGATTAATAATAAAAATTGCAATCCACCCAAACCAAAAAATACATGACTTACCCGACTCAAACTTTTCCGCATTCTTGATCCACTCTTCAATATTAATCAGCACGCGAAGCTCCCAATCAATATTGAGTGCAAATCAAACTTTTCACCGCTCTAAAAGTCAAAAGAACTTGGAAAGCCATCAAGCATACGTTAAAGTTTGTTCTATTGAGGTCGTACTTGCGACTGTTGATATCAATAAAACCGTTCGGCGGGATGTCTAGCACCAGTTCCTCTCTAACCACGCCGCGGCAAGCAGCAACACCATCAGGATAAGACTTGGGGATCAGCTTCAAGGTCGAGCTAGAATTGCTATGGATTCGACAATCAGTGTCAGGCGCCACGAGCGCTGCTTCATACCACAGGCGAAAGATTTGTCAATTATCCTGCTCTTGAATTCCGGCAAGCTATGGATTTTCTCGGGGGAGTCCATCAAGGAACCATGCTCGCAAGATGAAACGATGGGAAATGAATGCAGATGTCTCTCACATACATCTCTCTAGCTAGTAGAGACCAGAGTTGCTTAACCTCAGAAGTGGGTATATACGAAAATCTATAATTACATTGCAATGCCATGTCTTCTCCCAAATTTTGGTAGAGAGGTGTAGTATTCTGATATGGACGATATTGCTCTGTAGAAACAGAGAAAAAAAAAGACATGGAGAATAGGAGCTTCTAGAAAAAGACAGTAAGGAAGCAATCGAACTCGGACAATGCTATGTACGCGGCTCGTTACGAGAGAGAGGCGACTGGACTAGGGGTTTTTTTTAACACTAGCTAAAAACCGGTTCCAAAACTAGTTCCGAAATTGGTCTGGTTCCCAAAAAATAGAACCGGTTCCTGGGTAAACCCAATCCGGTTGCACACCCCTAGCAGGCGAGGGCTGACAAGGGTTAAAAAAACAAAAAGAAGGAAAAGAAAAAAAGGAAAGAGAAAAGAAAAAACATAAAAATTAATAGAAGAATCGAAAAAAATATTAAAAATCTGGACAATTATCCCTATATGTGAAGACCGTGTCATACAGGACGGCTGACATTCACATCGGCAATTTCCTAACTATAATTAGTTGGATGAACTCAATTGGCAAAACTTGGAAATATTTATAACTCAATTGGCCCAATTAAAAGGTTTAAGACTGAACTAGCAAAAAATGTAATAAGTCTAAGACTTTTTTTTGGTAATTTTCCCTGTATCATTTTAGTAATTAATGGTAATTATCCCCATATCATTAAAATCTACTTACCTTTGATCCTAATTTGATCACGGAACGTGACAATCGTGTGTGCATCGAGTAATTGCCAAAGTATATTATAAATCCAAGCCTGTAGGAAGGTCCGAACAAAAACGAAAGTGTACTGATTTGAGCTCAAACTTAAATGATGAAGATGATCACACTAACTCAGTGACGATTAATCGTATTCTGTCCTTGTTTTTCATTTGGGCCGTACTTTATAAATATAACATAAGAAAATATGAATTATAGTAAATACATTTTTTTATGCTCGAACCGTTATAATAAATTCAAATTTTAGTTGAAAAATTAGATATGTGAATAATTTTTTAGGTAAAAAATAGGCCTGATTCCCTAAAGAAGTCCCCAACTTCAGGTATCCTTCCAATGCTGGCCCGAACTTTTTTTTATCTAGAAAAAAATCCCAAACTTTAGGTCAGTCCCAATTTGCCCCGAATTTTTTTTTGTCTAAAAAAAACCTCAAAATTTAGGTCTAGTCCTAAATCTACCCCGAACTTATTTTTTTTCGATGAGAAAAATCATCAATTTTTACTCCAATCCCAAATTTGTCCCGAATAGTTCCGTATCCAAAAGTTGCCGTTAATCATCCTTAATCTTCATATCCTAGAACAATTCCATTTTGTAGATAATTTTTCCTGTCATCTTGTTTATCAACATGAAAATGCGATGTCAAGTTGGGACTAGACCACATGGTAGACTTGGATATAAATTCAATGTTGGTAAATTTTTTTAGACAAAACAAAATCAAGGCGGATTTAAGATTAGATCTAAAGTTTGGGGTTTTCTTGAGACAAAACAAAGTTCGGGCAAATTTGGGACTGAATCTACAATTTGGGGTTTTTTTTTTAGACAAAAGAAAATTCGGGACGGAATTGGGAGTATCCCTAATCTTAGGGATTTTTTAGAGAATTAGGTCGTAAAAAATGTAACGCCCAATCTATTTTAGAATCGCCCTGCCTAGACCGGTTTAGTTCGGTCCAAACCTTTCGTTGCCTGTCCGGACCAGTCCCTGTCTGTTCAGGGAAGGCCGACAATTGACTTGAGGCCCCGTCCACCCACCCCGACCCATGGTCCCCCATCTGCCGTCTATCTCAATTAAGTCCCTTGCAATTAAGAAAGAGAGAGGAAAAAAAAAACACGAGAAGATGGAAAGTGAAAGATTGAGACAGTAATCATTGAAATGGCTTACACAGTTCCCGGGCCCCATTAATCTCCAGCTTGGTCGACAGTGTCTATTTCCTGTATACGATTAAGCAGCATGCCATGAGCCTGGAGCTTTTCGCTCAAGTTGCTGGGGTCTTGTGATGTATAACAACAACCTGCCTCATGGCTCGAGCAGAAGCTCAAATGTATCTTGCGTTGCCAATGTTCTGGCAAATTCGCTATAGACGTCGAGAGGCGGTTCACTATCAAATCAGGAGTTTCCGTCAAGAAAGTTCGAAATGCAGATGTGCCTGCACTACCATCATCCACCTTATAACCTCACATTGCCCCTGAAATCCTCTAAGCGCATGGCCAAACACATGTCCAGTTTCCTAAGGTCGATAAACCTCCGTAAGAACAAACTGCTGCCAATAGATTTAACCGAAACTGCTGCTAATGGATTTAACTGTCTGGGACCATCCCTAACTCCTCTGGGACCATCCCTAACTCCTCGCGAAAAGCTGATTACCTTCCAAGTTCAGATCCAGGCAAGCCGAGTTAGAAGTAAACACAGGCACTAAATGTCGAAATGCACGACCATATGGCCAGTGCAATTGTCACACGTTCAATGTTCACAAGCTCAGTCGCAGTCAAGGAGAATCGCATCAACACTAACAGGACGTGGTGAGTTCTTCCCTAACTCAGAAATGGAATGAATGAACACGAGAAACGACCAAACTGCTGACTAGACAAGCTTGACTAGCTGTGCAAATGAACATTCCAAGTGCAAACGGTCCTGCAACTAATTCAAGTGCATTAGTAAATCTCCAGTTAGGAAATTCCCAGCCAACAATACTCTGTTCGATTTGCGCACAAAATTTGTATTTTCCACTCTGGGGACTGATGAATTTTCAAGCATGTTATCCCAGTAGGATGCAGAAAATTGCCAATCTGCACAGGGCGCATCATAACAGCAAGTTGCATATTCAGCAATGCACCATGACAAGTGAAAAAAAATATATGAATCCGAACAGAGGATTGATGGAATTCAGAGAACAAATACACGGCAGAGCATCACCGGAAGGAACACCGTCTATGATGTATTGGCAGAAGAACATAACTGGAAAACTACACAGAGAACAATATCGACATAATTTCCTCTGTGAACGTCGTCCATCTGAAAACAATTATAAGGAAAATCACAAATCTAAGAAAGACAGGGAGTCGCACCACATCGTGATGTTTTATTTTGTAAAATTACGAATATATAGGAAAAGAATATCAAGCATGTTTCCCTCTGACATGCCGAATTGATACCAAAAGGCCGGTGATAAGGGAATGGTTAAGGTTCCTGCACATGCCTTTCCATTTCTCTGCAGCTTAGAAGCATATTGAAGAATTCCTGAGTCATTCATGAGATGTGGTCTTAATCCCAGAACATCCAACTTTGTTGAAAATTGGAACACTTCTGCTGAACTAGTTCAAAGATGATCACAAATAGCTTTTGTAAATTCGGTGTTTGATGATTTGCCACCAAGGTCAGCGGTTCGGTACTTCCCCTCAGCAATGGTGTTAAGGATGGCATCTTGGATTCTATCAGCTTTATCATTAAGCTTCAAGTGGCGTAGCATTGTGACAGCACTCAGCAGCAGGGCAGTTGGATTTGCTAAATCCTACACAAGAAAAGGACCAATTGGATAAAATATCTTACTTAAAAAAAAGTGAACATCTAGCATGAGCTCAATGTGAAAGATGCAGCTAGGAGATTAAGGATCTATTTGGAATGACTTTCCGTTTCCTTTTTATTTTGTCCTTCTCTTGTTGCATTTGAAATGTTAATGGTCGAAGACTAAACCTTTCAAAGCATACAAACATTGATATGTGAAGCCATCAAATTTTTTATAATTTTTTAAAATCACACACAAACACACATTCAAATGTCAGATTTTCAAAAAGAAAATAGAAGGTACATTTTAAAAGGCCCTAATTGAATTGTAAACGACTTCAACATGCACAGTACCATGCCTGATCACCAAATTAATCAAGAAAAATTCTTTCTATCTTTCTGATACACTTCCCAACTGCCAACCAAGGTTTTAAATAGCAGTTGTGGCCACCATCAATATTGTTCTGGGCTGCAACTAGCGCTATTGCAGTGATAATGCCTAATAACACCTCTCGTGACGTTATCACCATTACATATTCAACCCACCAAAAGAAGCTGCTGTTGCACTTCAACTCATCTTCATTAAAAATGGCCACTGTTTGCAGAGAGAAAAGAGAGTCCTAGAGGAAAAAGGTGTAAAACAATGAAACCCTACAGACATAATGAAAACTAAGAATCCGGGGTTGGCCTCCTCTTACTTTTCTTTTACCTTCTGAATGTGTGCTGGGTCTCATCCAGACCAAAACATGCAAATCAGACAGAACAGACAAGGAAATTAAAGGCCTGGTGAAAACTAAAAGGTCTTGTTCAAAAGTAATTGCCGAAACTGTATATAAAAACTAAAAGTTTCGACCAAAATATAATCTTTAGAACTACAGCTTAGGGAGTATAGCAACTTTTCACCACTAATAGCAAAGGAACAAGCCAAAAATATACTTTCCCTTCACAACAATCAAAATTCAGTCATAAATCCATACCATCAAACATTTTGGCACCCTTTCATACAGTGAAAAGTACTCCAATATTCCTATAAAACCGCAACTAAATATATATGAAAGCCAAAAAATTTCTCACCAATCTACACCATGTTGTGTGGACATTCTACAAAGTCACCGTCCTACAACCTATCCCTTATTTGGCGGCCACCATGCCCACATAAGCAACTACAGCAGTCCACAGTGCAACTGCTTCCGCAACCGCAACCGCAACCACTATCTAAAACCCTGCTCCCCATAATGCATCACTGTCCGCATACTATTGAGAGGAAAGAATTTTGATTGACGTGCATATCCCTCTGTTGACTTTTGAAGCCTAGCAAGTGAGGACTCTCATGAACTTGGAGCAAAGTTGCCCCAGCATAGTTAAAAGGAAGAAAATAAATGTTCCAACTACTTCACCAGTTTCTATGAAAAGAGGCTTCTATGGTCCATTCTCCACTCAATATGTCAGTATGTTAAAATTATCTTAATGGTATTATTATCTAGGTAGAATTAAGTTGTCTGAAATGGAACTAACCAAACTATAATGAAAGAAGCAAAAGAAGCACCCACTTCGGAGTGTTTCACTTGATCTTAGCAGAGAGGCTAAGCAAGGCTACATTTGGTCATCCGGATTCTAATTGGAATAAGACAGGATAAAGGAGGATTTGAAATCCTCCACATATCCCTGGATTGTAAAAATGCCATATTATATGTTTAGTGTAACCTAAGATAGGATTTGGAATCTTCGAAAATCCGCAACTTAAGATAAGATTGAAAATCTTTAAAAATCCTTCTCATTTGAAAATCTTTAAAAATCTTTGCAAATCCCTTCTTTGACTTTACTTCTCCTATACGTGAGACTCAAATCCTCTCGAACACGTCTCTGGGAAGTTGACCTCGGGAGCATGACACGACTTCACGTAATTTTGGGATGACCTCGTGAAAAGCGGGAGGCACTTCCTATGGGTCATACGACCAGACTCCATTGCCGAAGAAAGCGGCTAAGAGAGGCGAAAACAGGGAAGGTGTGCGTTGTGGGATGGGCCTGCAGGAGGAGGTTCTGCACCATGGTGCCATTGCAGTGTTCTTGGTGCACAGCAAGTAGAACTCGACGCTTGAAAACGTCGTCACTAAGAAGCTGATGGTGTGTAGGCCGTTCTTCGTCGACTAACAGGTGAACAACCAGCTCGTGAGTCAATCGTGAAAGGCCGGGCTCGACGTGAAGGATGTATGTGACTAGGGTGGTAAGGATGATCTATGCAATCCGGCATTGTGATCATCTTTAGGCCCCTTTTCACCCTCACTTGTCGGAACACGATCGCCGGCCGGCGGTGATGATTGGGGTGGTCGGAGGCGACGGCGATCGTGCGGTGGTTGAACGTGAAGATGATCGGTAATTTTGGTGGTGGTCCTCGGGTGGCCTGTGCCGACGAAGCAATATCCAATGCATCACTTTATCACTCCATTAAAAGATAAAATATATATATTTTTAGTAATTTTTCAAATTTTATATTCAATCTAGGTTTATCCCACCCCCTAGACCGGATTTATCTACCGGCATTTAATCTAGATGTATCTGGGTTTATCCTGTCGAGAGAACATGACCAAGCACCGGATAGGTCCGAACTCAAATCCGGGCTACCAAATGCAGCCTAAGTGCTTTGGAAAGCTCACATCCAGGAAAGGAGAAGCTCCCTCCTCCAACAATATGTCTCTAGAATTCCAAGCACTCTCCCATATATCAGATATCCTCTTATGCAATGGTATATTGTAGATCTGCAAGTCCAAGTTTTCACAAAAACCAATCACCTGGAATTTTTCCTTTCGTAGTGGTTAAGATCCAGTGTCCAGACATATATTATACCAAGTTCTATGCACAGCTTCATTATCTCAACCACTCGAGAAGCAAGACTTCAACATTGTTATCACATTTCATCTATATATCAGTGATACTTGACATGATCAATCCAAAATTAGCACATAACTTAAATGTTAAAAAACAGAGACCCAGACAAAGTAAGTAGCAATGGAAGAGGAAAATAAACCCTACATAAGATATTTGCAATGTGATCAAATAGTTACAAATTGCAAGTCAATTTAAAGCTAACCTTTCCAGCAATATCAGGAGCTGAGCCATGTACCGCTTCTGCGAGAGCAATACCTCCCTCCCCAATATTGCAGCTTTACAGAAAGCCACACTAGTCAGATACTGCAGATGCACATTATAGAACATAACTGAAAATTCAAAATGGAAAAATACCTCGGGGTCAGACCCAACCCTCCCACCAATCCAGCACACAGATCGCTAATTATATCGCCATAGAGGTTGGGCATCACTAGCACATCAAATAGTGCTGGATTCTTAACAAGCTGTACCCAACAGAACAAAGTTCTAGCTTAATCCAATAGGTTGCTCAGTTGACACACATGCATGATGTTATTTATTTACTCAAAACACATGCACAAAGACGAATAAACACATCAAAACTTGGTCATATTTTTAGCAAATTTGAAAAGTCATCTAACTAAAGATTCTTTTCTACCTAAAGAAACAAAAATCGATATACTAAAGAAAAATCAAACAGAAGCATAGTTATCTCATGCACAAAATGACATGAACAAAGATGGATAAGCACAATTATTGAACAATGAAAACTGCCTAAACATATCACCCAAGACGGCTAATCTCATCAGGATAGTGGTAGAAACATCAATTCTCAAAAAGATAATCTAAATGTTATTTATACTAGAACTATAGGATATGGCTTGATCTCGACCTTTCATTTAAATTCATTCACTCACAACTTAATGTCTCACTTTTTCTTTTCCTGGATGAGTAACTTGATGCCTCTCTATAGAAAGAATCGTGCATTTACCATCATACAGCAATTGTCAATCACGACTTCTTCATATGTTATCTCAGGATACTTCTCTGCAACCTCACGGCAACACTGCCAGTAAAGACAAAATAGAATTGAGTCAAAGTAATACAATGTAACCCTGAAAATGAAGCTGCCTACAAATTAACTCTTTTACTGACGAACCTTCAGGAAAAGACCATCAGTTTTTTGCATGATATTGGCTTTGTGTATAGCTGAGACTCTCTCTCTTCCATGGGTCTTGGCATAGTGAAAAGCATATTCAGCCACCCTCAGACTCGCTTGTCGAGTAATAATTTTAAGGCTTTCAACAACACCTCTCACAACCTACAACCAGAGATGATCTCTTAAAAGAACAACCAAAAAGGTGGTTCACAAGAACTTGTTTATCATGAAACATACTTACTTGATGTTCAAGTCCACTATATTCCCCTTCGGTATTCTCCCGGATGGTGATGAGATCGACATTATCATACCGAGTTTTATAGCCTGGAAGACTGTAGCAAGGCCTAACATTCGCATACAAGTTAAGTTCTTTCCGCAATGTGAGGTTTAAAGAGCGATGACCTTTTCCAATCGGAGTGGCCATTGGTCCTTTTAGACCAACACCATTTTGACGGACAGATTCCAAACTTTCCCATGTGAGGAAACTTTGGGTTCTAGGATCTATTTCTTTCGAAACATAATGCTCTTCCCACTCAATTGGCACCTCAGCCGCCTGGAAAACCTACATTCATGAAAACAGCAAAAACTAAAAGTAAGCAAGACTGCCACTCAGCTGCCTGAAGAAGATTAAGTGCAGCTAAGGAGATAGTGAGGACAGCCAACCAGAAGTTAAACTGCATGATGAGATGAGAAAAAGACGAAAACAAAAATAAAAGAAACTTAACACTAAAGAATGTAATATCCATCTCAACTCTCAGGGCAATTATAATTGCAAACTTATTCCAGTTAGTGCCCTCATATCAGCATAAAGCTACCTTAAGAAAAGAGCAGTTCCTAGTTTAGGGCCTGAATCTGCGATTAGCTGAGCATTTCCATCAAAGATCCTTTACGGTGAATGGAAATAGCAAAATTTGTAGACAAGAAACAGCCATGGCTAATAAGGAAAGAACAGAAAAAATCAATTCGCTGCTCACATACTGGTAGAAGAAGAAGGCTTTCGAGTGCTCGAGCCAAAAGGCCGTATTTATCATTGCAACCATAACCCCTGTAGATACGATATCAACCAGGTCCTGTCACATTAGAGTCAGCTCCACTTCCAACAAATCCGCCAAAACTAGGTTGATCCTTTCTCTCTCTAAACAACATGAAATTTTCTTTTGTATGCACCGAAAAACTCCAAGTCCCGCCGCGCAGTTTACCCGGTCATCTCGATGATCATGCTTAACCCACTACAAAAGCCGCCAGAATTCATCAAGCGAGACGACAAAGCGCCATCCGTTCGTCCTCCATCCGCCCAAGGAAAAAGAAGCTCAAGACAGACAAACGACGAAAGCACGAAATTCAAACCCCCCCAAAAAAAGAAGCGAAATAAGCAGAAGGACAGGACGTTTTCCCAACACGACGAGCCGGAAGGCGGCGAAGGGGGATCGACCTCCACGAACCTCGGAACCGGAGCTGGATTACGGACAAGCACGGACGAGACTGAGCATGGAGCGCGGAGGGAAGAGAGAGAGAGAGAGAGGAGGGAGGACCTGCTTGACGGATTGGGCGATCTCGGGACCGATGCCGTCGCCGGGGAAGAGGGTGGCGCGGATCGGGGCCTGGGAGCAGAAGGCTCGGGCGACGGCCGACAGGAGGGAGCCGGAGCTGGAGCTGAAATTAGGGTTCCCGTGGGTCGGCGGGAGGATCTGGCTCGAGCGGCTTCCGATCGCGCGCCTCAGGATTTGGGAAGCCATTCGATTCCTCCTTCCTTTCTCTCTCTCTCTTTCCTGTTCGAGCAGAGAGAACGAAGAAGAAGAAGAAGGAGACGGAGACGACCTCGGGAGCAAAAACGGCAATCGAAAATAAGGGGAGGCAATGTCGTTTTTGGAGACGAATATCGCTCCTCCGCGAGGGCGAAAGGTCGCCCAGTTGGGGGAGCCTGCTGCGAAACGCACGCGCGTTCGCAAGGTGCGGGGGGGAGCGGAGGGCGGAGGGGCCGTTTGGTAAATTCGTCCCGGAGCCACATTCGCGTTTGACTTTTCCGTTTTGGACTTTTGACCTGTGAGTTTGTTTATTTTATTTTGAGGAAAAACAAATTAGGGTGTGAGAATTTCTCCTGACTTAATAGTAGAGACATGCTGCAGGTTAAGAAGAATTTTATTCTAGTCTGATATAATAAACTAATCTCCCTATATAATAAAGCAAACTCCCAGAAAAAAAAATCTCATCCATGTGGAGTCTCGATTTATGCAAAATTTATTTTCCGAGATAAATCCGATTATATTTTCTTCTTTCCTCTCGCACAAACTTCTCCATGTGTGCACGCCCATAAGCGTGCACCGCTTTGCCAGTGTAAAAGTAGATATAATATATGAGGTTGAGTATTATTTGTGTAGTTGTGCCATGTAATTGGACCCGTGCGCACGTCTATTTTCCGTGGGGATAATATTATTAAAAATCCCAAACTGGTGCTCCACGACACATATGCCCAAATTAATTTGTGTATCACAAAAAATTTCAATTTCTACTTGAATGAGATATTAACTCCAAACTAATTTTCATCTACTAAAAATTCCAAATCGACACATTTGCTTCACGCTAATTTTCGTCTCACAAGAAAATCCAAATTGGTAGCAATATGTCCAACAACTTGTGAAAACGCATACGTGTTGACACACATGGTAGGCGACTGCAAGACAAATATAATATGGAGAATGACAAATCCGACATGAGAAATCTATATGTAGATTTGAGTTGAGGCATTGATTTGGGATTTTCAGTGGAATAAAAATTAATTTGGGATAAATATGTCACGATTATAACAATTTGAGATCTTTTTTAAGGCGAAATTGTCTTGAGTAAATGTGTCATGAATCTTTTCCTACATGTCTATAACCTCATACTCATCTACACTATAAGGAATCTGCGCGATGCAGCGAAGAAATTAAATTTCTGTGCAACACAATTTTTATTGAATATCATTATTTTTTTTATCTTTGAAAAAGATATGCTTCTTCTAGTTTTATTCTATATTATCAAAATGAAGACAATTACTCATATCTTTTTGTAGTATGCGTTTCGTTTAGATGGTGAACCAACACCATATACTGAAATTTCAGCTTCATTGATTGTGAAAAATAAAAAAACTTTTAAGATTTTTTATGATATCACAAGGTAGTAGAGAGTTATTTTCATATATTAAATCATTTGAGAAGAACGGAGCGAATTGTTTACGTTCGGATTTCATTGCAAAAGATATTTTTAAGGATTTCATAACAAAATAAAAGAAGAATATATACTCTTGAACAATCGTGGTTTGATTTATAGATGTAAGGAATAAAAGCACAATTATATACTCCAAAGCTACGTTGGAAAAAATTTAAGTTACGTTGAAAAAACAATAGAATAAAAAAAAGCAAAATAATATATTTGTTTGGGGAAAAAGGAAAGAGAACAGTTCAAATATAAATAAAAAAGAAAAAATATAAATCAGTACGCCATATATGCAACGTTGGACCTTTTGTTTGGGTCCATGAATATCTAATCCTCCCTCTGACTCTTAGCCCATAAGCTAATTCTTTTGTGATTTTTCTTTGCGTAGCAAAAATAAAAGACGCACCTATATATAATATTATATATATGTGTGTGTGTGCGAGCTCATATATTGCATGCCAATAGGTAAATGACTTGTGGTGCGCACTTTGAGACTCCTCTCTTTGGTAATTAAAAGCCAATCTTCAAACTACTCCGAAACCAATTCACATCCTAACTAAAATGAAACTACGCAGAAGATAAGAAAAGTCCGTGTTTATCACAATTTAAATAAGTCATGGATAAAAGATGACTACTGTTGAGCTGGGGAGCTCATCAGTGTCCCTTTCATGAATACAATCCGTACATTAGTAGTAACAATTTAATTGCGAAATATTATTAAATCCTTATTTTCCTTTTATTAATTGCGAAACCCTAGACAACCCACGAGCTCACATCCACGGAGGTGAAATTGAGCGAGACCGACCGAAATTGAGGCAGCGGAGCGGCAATTGGGGACGATTAGCACCTCACCGAACCACCCGCGAGCTCGCGCGAGAGGGCCGCCCTATTTCTATAGGACAATTTGGGCCAGGCCAGGTCAGAGAGAGCATGTGTCCCTTGTAATTTGGGTCGGGTCGGATATCATAGAAACCCGACCCGACCCGTTGACACCCCTAAGTATCATCTTATGCTAAAAGCTGTGTTCACGTGCAAACGTGGGTAAACGAAACTCAAGGCCAAGTAATTGACTATAGTGGCAGACCAAACGAAGTAACAGTGGTTCCGCTGCCTAAATTGAACAGTGGTAACAATTATATAAGTTCCATGTCATTCCACCCTTAATAGTCAATAGCTATTGTACTTAAGAGAGAGAGTGTGCGTTCACGGTGTGTTTCCCACATAAATATATTTTCAAAAATATGGATCGAAAATTAAAAAAGAAGAAGAAGAAGAGATTATTAGTTCGAATGATTTAAACAGCGTGCGAACTGTTTTTGAGTCAGGGCCACTTATATAGTTCAAACGCAAACTTAACCGGTTTATGGGGCTTGAGAGGTATTTCATGAGCCTCCAGGTAGGTAGCCAGGTTTGCACGTTCGAGCCTCCAAATTACAAAATTAGGGACAATTTTCAAAACAATCCTTCAGTCTTGTTCCTTAATCAATTTCCATCCACAATTTCTTAAACTTAAAATTTGCAGCTTGAGTTTCTTTGCTAAAGACTCCAAATTGCATCTACTCATAGCTGAAGGTGGCTGATTGCCGCTGTTAAGGACTTGTGGAATTTACCGAAATGCCATTTATATTCAAACAATGTTCCTCCGTCATGCTTATGAAACTAGGCACCATTGACTTGCAATAATCCCCTGGAAAATGCTGTCTATCACTTATTAAACTTATGTATGATTGTCTTTTCTTAGATTTTGGCAACGTTTTTTTGGTTGATTTTCTCCACGAAAAATGATATATCAACTCGCAATCAAAATACCTACGAGAAAGATACGTAAAAAGGCAAGAATGGAGAGACTTTTGCCCTTTTAGAGTGACGAACTGGTTGAGTAAAAAATTCAGTTAATTTAAGTTAATTAAGGTCATAATTATTTGTGTGGTCTGAACTGCTGAAGAAACAAGGAAGATTTTTTAAGTTTCTATAATTGTGCATTCATTTATCGGATAATATGTAACTAAAAGCCAGTCTCCAATCCTTTACCCCCAAAAAAAAAAAGCCAGTCTCCAAACTACTCTAAAAAAATATTCCCGACCAAAAAAATAAACTACTCTAAAAAATATTTCGACCAAAAAAAACTACTATAAAAATAAATTAATTTCTTCAAAAATTAGTGTGAACATTTCCTAAAACTTCCAAGGCCCGGCCACATTAGCTTTTTGCTCTTTCATATATATATATATATATATATATTCTAATATGAAGAATTAATAATTAATGTCAACATTTTTTAAGAATGAGACTCTTCACACTTTATGATTATTAACAGTTTCATTGTTTTATCCCAGAAATTTAAAAAAAAAGTAGTAATTGCTTTCTTTTTCTTCTTATTCCACTTGATGATTTTTATTACACTATCCATAATTTTCTATTTGAAGTATTGTATTTCCTATTCTGAGTAGAGAATGGATTGCAAAGTTAGAAGCTAAGAGAGATGATAAGATGCTCGGAGTATTAGCTTTTAATATTGATGATGTGTAATTTTTCTTGACCTCCCTAAAATGAGAAATGAGAGAACTTTGAGAGAGAAATCTTCCTTGATAAGATTAATCATTGAGATCGATCAAGAATATTCACTATTCATCAATATCCATCAAGAACCGTCAAGATTAATCATTTAAATTCATCAAGAATCATCAAGGTAAATATCAACAAGATTATTCAAGACCATTCCAAAAGATATGCGAAACATTGAAGATCCTATCAAGAATCATGCGATAATATCAAGATCTAACATTATCAAGATTAAATAAAGGCGTCCTTAGTATTAAACTTACACGAAAGATTAATTCTTGATGCTAAATACGATGCATGAATAATTATAATTGAAAGCCCGATCTTTGGGGTCGAAGATCTGATCCCCATCAATAGAAAATGCAATATGCAATGCAAAGTTAACATAGTGGAATGAAATTAACCTAAGGCATGACACTATAGTATAAGACATGAAATTAATCAAAACATGCAAGCCCAGTATCAAATCGTCACATTCAAAACGAGTCCTACTACCAGTAGGACTAAACCTTCAATCCTACCTTATTTGGTATATCAAGGACGCCATGTGGGGCGTGGCAAAGGGGAACACGCCGACGATGATATGAATCGAGAGAAGGGGGAAACTCGGTGGACCGCCTAGGTGAACACCAGTAGATGGGTCGCGGATGTGGCTTGGTGGAGGAGGAGTGATCTAGGCGAGAGGCTTGGATCACGGTGGACACTCGGACACGCTCGGCTGTGATTGTTGGGTGGACATTGACCCAGTTTGAATGCTTTTGGCCGTGAGTCTTCAATGGCCTCCGCTCAAAGCTTTTTCTTTTATTTTTCTCAATCTTGGACCATCCAAGGACAACATAAATTTAATCCCGTGACATGAACATGAGATGTCCGAAAAAGGTCTTCGCAAACTCCATTAAGATCAAATTTGTCTTTTCAACACGACGAGTCTCAAGCCAAAAGCAACTTGCAAACAAAATACCTACGAGAAAGGGACGTATAAAACGCAAGAAAAAAGGAGATACTATACCGTTTGAGCAAGACGATCCGGTTGCTCCTTTGCACAATTTACCTTTTTAGAATGTTGATCTGGTTGCATCTTCGCATATTTAGTAATATGCGAAGATGCAACCGGATCGACACTCTTAAAATGTAAAGTCTCACCTTCTTGCACTTTTTCATCTCTTTCTCTAAGGAATTTTGTTTGAGAGTCGCTTTTGGCTTGAAACATGTAGTGTTGAAAAGACAATTGATCTCAGTGGAGTTTGTGAAGAACGTGCATTAAAGGCCCTAAGCCCCTCTTTGCTCTATCCACCTGCGACGATTATGGATTACGTTATCCAATGTGAAAACTATTCTAGAAACTACTCGTCATTAACAATTATAACTTTCCCAGAGTTTCAAATTTATTTCTTAGGCTCCTAGAATTTATGAGAATTTGTATATTATCCTACTTGTAAATATTCGTACAGATTCAAACCAAAATTAAATATGCCTACATTTGATGTATTTATGTAAGTCAGATTAAATAAAATCCAAAATATGAGAGTCGCAAAATTAGAACGCAGGAATGCATTCATATTGTAAAAGAAAAAAAAAAGAGAATCTATGGCACAAATTATCAAAACAAGTGATTCGTTTTTGCGGCCTAATTTGGTTCTGTGTATGCCCCATCGATGCAACCCTCGGAATTTTTTTAAAAAAATCGAATTGGATTACGTAAGTTTGTTAACTTGCGCCACTATTTTATGATTTTGGATGGGATTGGTTCAAGACAATAACGAGAGAGATTCTCCAAGTCTAATCACAATAATGAATCCTATTTGAGATTATTAAATAATCTCATAAAAGAGATTAGCATTGGATCATTTTCGGAAAAAGTACCAAAAAAGTTCTAAATTTATTGCATTTGGTACCAATTCAATCTCAAAGCAATAGATTTATGACTTTTTTGGTACTTTTCCCAATCATTTTTTGGTATTATAGGCAAACTCTTGCAATTTCTAGTGGATGTATTCGCCAATCGAATCAAATTACGTAATGTGGTAAAGAGATAGATATGGAGGAAGCAATAAGTCAAAAGATTTCTCCTTCATATTTAACCATTCACTAAACATCGAGGAATGTGGTAAACTCAATCGATCATGAGCTCATATTTTTACGTTATGGCCATTAGGCGCAGAGGACGCGTGCATTGAGCACGATGCTACCCCACGGAATAGACATCATACTATCGACATAATCTAAATTAGATATTTCGTAACGGGAGGCCCCTATGGTTAACTCCTAGTGGTTTCTGTGCCTTCTCCACCCTTTTGCCAAGCCAAAAATATGAAATGCCTTGTGAGATAAGATAAAATGTAAATCCTGCCCCACACGACATTAACGTCTTTTTTAGCATTCTTAATTGGTAACTTTACAGATTCCAGATTAGAGACATCATTAAGCACGTCAGATTACATGAGTCCTCAATTTCTCCATATTTGCTGATGCTCAGGGAAGATTTTCCTAATACGGTGCTCCCTTAACATAACAATACATCAAAAAGGATGATAGGTTTCAAAATAAGTAGATTCTCTCACACCCTATCGCAACCTTCCTCAAGATGAACCATTAAGGGAAAATTAACAGATTGATAAGAGGGAATGGCAACCCTCCTACGAGGGGACAAGTGCGTTTGGGACGGACTCTTTCAAGCACATCTGAGTGCAACTTGGGTTCTTAATTCAATCATGCAATGAAACATACTTTGGCAGCGCCACTAACCGATTATGAGTTGGCTAGAAACCCAAGTAAGGTACGTGAGTCTGCCTTACTTTTACAAATTAGATATTCATTGACATAGGAACTTGATTACATTAAAGTAATTTTAAAACCCTTTCGATACCTTTTCTCTTTATGAAAGCATTTTACATGCGAACTTCACCAGTTGCATTCCTCAACCTGACACGAAAATGATCATGCTCGGTGTGTAAATAATAAAATAACATCTAATAACCAAATTTGTAAATAGAACAGTAAATAAATTGCAGAGAGTTAAGACACCTGGGTGCACTAAGCAAGCGAAAGCAAATCCTCCTTATTGAATCTCAAGACAGGGAACCTGTACACTAAAAGTCAAGCAAACACCGATGCAATGACATGACGTATGCATGGACCACCCATGCCCAAATATGATGCATGATTATGCATGGATCGACAAATATTTATTAGTATGCAACCACCTCAACTAGCTTTTTGACAAAAATAAATATCTCAACTAGCTTTTTTTTTTTCTCATTAACATGATGGATGCCTAGAATAATCGCCTAGAACACTGTGACCGCAATTATGTATGCAATGTAATGAAAATTTAACTAGATCAACATGCATGAAACTAAGCTATCGTGAATGATTCAATGAAAGCATATGCGAATAGCTCCTTGGAAACTTCAAAACAGCTTTAAAATTTTCTAAAATTTTCTTTTTTTTTTCTTTTCTTTCCTTTCTCTTTTTTCTTGAACCATATGATGTGGATGCAAACGCTTAAAGCTCCTGGATGCATGCAAAAAATTGAGCGAGAGAGGTCAAAGACAAATCGGCCGGGAGAGTTTTGTGCAGAAAGAAACGTATGCAATCTGTCATAGATTATGAACCACCAATGAACAATTCACAAGATCCAATCCTACGGCCCCGGAAATCGGTACTGTTATTGCAGTACATCAATCCCATGAGATGAAAATGAAATCTCCGAACAGGCCTTCGCAAATTGTACTAAGATCGAATCTGTCTTTCCAACCCGACAACTTGCAAGCCAAAAGCAACTTGCAAACAAGATACCTATGAGAAATATACATAAAAAAACACAAGAATGGAGAGATTTTACCCTTTTAGAGTGAGGAGCTAGTTGAATCTCTGTTAATACAGAAAAAACTCAGTTAATTTCAGTTAATTAAGGTTATAATTATTGTGTGGTCCGAACTGTCGAAAAAACAAGGAAGATTTTTTAAGTTTCCATAGTTGTGAATTAATTTATCAGATGATATGTAACTAAAAGCTAGTCTCAAAATTACTCTAAAAATATATTAATTTTCTTAAAAATTAGTGTGAACATTTCCTAAAACTTCTAAGGCCCGGCCACTTCAGCTTTTTGCTCTTTCATATAGATTCTAATTTGTAGAATTAACGATTAATGTAAACATTTTTAAAGGATGAGACTCTTCATACTTTATGATTATTAACAGTTTCATTGTTTTATCCCAGAAATGAAAAAGTAGTAATTGTTTTCTTTTCCTTCTTATTCCACTTGGTGCCTTTTATTACACTATCCATAATTTTCTATTTGAAGAATTGTATTTCCTATTCTGAGTAGTGAGTAGAGAATGGATTGCAAAGTAGAAGCTAAGAGATGATAAGATGCTTGGAGTACTAGCTTTAATAGGGTCGTGCTTTTCCAATTCTCCTTTGGCTTATACACTTTTTTTTACTATACCATCCCTTGTGGGGCCCACCATGGCCCACCACTTCTAATACAACTTTAGAATAGTGATTTTTTTAAATTATTTGATCATTCTTCTTTCTCCTTGTGAGTCCCATTTTCCTTCTTCTTCTTTCTTTTCACATCTCTAACGTCTCAGTTTTTCACTTTTGCACATCATCTCTATATTTTCTCCTTGACAAACCATTCTGTTAGGCCTCCCACTCCTTCTCCTTATTCTTGAGTAAATCTATCTTGCATCTGCAATCCCTTAAAAAACTGCTTACTTTAGCAATCTGCACCCTCCTCATTCACTATCGAAGGTACGATTCTGGCAAAAGCTTGGTTTTTTTTTCTTTTTAGTTTTCTTTTTCTCGAATCATGCTCGTCTCGGTCTCCATTGAGTATTTCTTAATATCTTTTCTTAAAAGTGAATTTGAGTTTTCGGTTGTGGAAATGCTTGATTTTGTGATTCAATTCTGCGTATAGAGCACAGAGTGCATCAAAACAATGTTTGTGAATTAACTGCACAATTGGTTTGTAGTCTGTAGCATACTTGCATCTTATAGACTTTTGCTTCCTCTAGGTTCAGTTTCTTACTATCATTTCCATAAGTTCTTTATCATCAGTTTTGTGATGATGTTGTTGCTTCTCGTTAATTGACTTGTTGGAAATAATGATACAGGATGTGTTTAATCTGGTTGTTTGATCTTATGAAAATTTGAGGTAATCTATTTTCTTTGACAGCAATGGAGGCCAAAGGCGATTTGGAAGAGCGAAGAATTAAGACGTCAAAGGCATGAAAGAAAGAAAAAGGAAAGTGAAACCCGCAAGGAAAAAAAGAAAGAAACGAAATCAAAATTATAAAAAAAAATCACTTTTGTAAAATTGAACTAGAAATGGTGAATCCCACAGAGGATAGTACGGTCAAAACAAGAAAAAGTGGGAGTGGCTAAGCCAAAGGAGGAGTGAAAAAAGTGTGGCCCCTTTAATATTGATGATGTGTAATTTTTCTTGACCTCTCTTTTTTTTTTTCGCTAAATCGAACCTTCCATTGCATCAGAAAAGTACAATATTACACAGAAGAGTTAGAGCCTACATTAACACGATAAATTAAAGAAGACTCCGCTAACACTAAGTTTTTTACTCTAGGTGGGAGATCATTAAAAAAGAAAGACGAAGCATTTCCCAAATGATAAAAAGCCCATTTTGCAAGCTCATGAGCAGCAACATTACTAGATCTGTTGATCCACTTGAAACTCCATTCTGGGTTGTTGCTGAAAAGTAAGCGAGTGTCCGAGACGAAAGGATGAATACACCAAGGACAAATGCCCTTTTGTTGAATAGCATCAATTAATACCTTACGATCACTTTCAAAAATCGCTTTGTTGATGTCGAGGGATTGAGCAGCTTTGCATGCGAGAAGAAGAGTTGCAGCTTCCACTTCCACTGGCAAGTTCCATCTTCCTCGTCTTGTCCACGCTTGGATAACTGAGCCTCTATATGATCGTGCAATAATACCTATGGCACCTCTGTTATCTTTCCACGCACCATCTACATTAAATTTCAACTCTTGGTTTGATGGAGGAATCCAAGAGTTTGACCTTACCCCAATAAAATTCGGTTTCTCGCTTAACCTAACTTTGTCCTCCCTCTTGAACATATTTGAATATTCCAAGAAATCTTGTATGATCATCTGAATCGCGTGGGAAGGCACTGGAATAGTCTGTTCATGTAGCTTTGCATTCTTGTAATGCCACATTATAGTGCAAAGAATTGCTACATAAAGGGTGAAGAGCTTGCAATCCACTCCCGCTGTCTGTGCTATTTTTCCTAGATCAAGAAAGTGATTCACCATCTCTTCCGGGGACCCGAAGTTCCAAGCAGACGAGATAATACCCCATGGGCTCTGTCTCCACAAAATTTGGGCTAGAGGACATCTTGTGAACAAATGTACTAAATTTTCCTCTGAAGCTCCACACAACGGGCAAGAGGGGTCTGGGATAAGGATCAATTGAAACAAGTTAGCTCGACAAGGTAAAACGTTAGACACTATCCTCCACAACATCATTTTGTGTCGCTCATGAGCTCTAGCTTTCTAGATTTTGTTCCAAATCCCACTATTGTTTTTTTTTTTGGGTAAAGGAAAAACTGAGACGTTAGAGATGTGAAAAGAAAGAAGAAGAAGGAAAATGGGACTCGCAAGGAGAAAGAAGAATGATCAAATAATTTCAAATCCCACTATTGTTACCATTTTCATTTTGCAATTTTATGAGTTTGTAAGCAGATTTAACAGAAAACACTCCATCGATAGCTGGATGCCAAATCAGTTTGTCTACCCCAATGGAGTTTGGCACATGGATCTGAAGGATGGCTTGTACTGAGATTGGGCAAAATGTCTGATTTACACTTAATACATCCCAAGTTTTTGTTGGGCTGGCTCCTAAGAGGAATGCACAGAGCAATGAGGGAACTTTGAAGAGAGAAATCTTCCTTGATAAGATTAATCATCAAGATCAATCAAGAATATTCACCATTCATCAATATCCATCAAGAACCGTCAAGATTCATTTAAATTCATCAAGAATCATCTAGGTTAATATCAACATAATCAACAATAATATCAAGACCATTCGAAAAGATATGCAAAACATTCAAGATCCAATCAAGAATCATGGGATAACATCAAGATCTAACAATATCAAGATTAAATAAAGGCGCCCTTGGTATTAAACTTACACGAAAGATTAATTCTTGATGCTAAATACGATGCATGAATAATTATAATTGAAGATCCGATCTTCGGGGTCAAAGATCCGATCCCCATCAATAGAAAATGCACTGTGCGATGCGAAGTTAACCTAGGTGAATTAAATTAACCTAAGGCATGACACTATAGTATAAGACATGAAATTAATAAAAAAATGCAAACCAAGTATCAAATCGTCACATTCAAAGCGAGTCCAACTACCACGAGGACTAAACCTTCAATCCTACCTTATTTGGGATATCAAAAGGACACCAAGTGGGGCGCGCAAAGGGGAATACACAGACGATGATATCAGCCGAGAGAGGAGGGAACTCGGTGGACCGCCAAGGTGAACGTGGGTAGACGGGTCGCGGATGTGGCTCGATGGAGGAGGAGTGATCTAGGCGAGAGGCTTGAATCACGGTGGAGACTTGGACTCGCTCGACTGTGAATATTGGGTGGACATTGACCCAGTGTGAATGCTTTTGGCCGTGAGTCTTCAATGGCCTCCGCTCAAAGCATTTTCTTTTATTTTTCTCAATCTTGGACCATCCCAGGACAACACAAATTCGATCCCGTGACATGAACGTGAGATGTCCAAAAAAGGTCTTCGCAAACTCCATTAAGATCAAATTTGTCTTTTCAACACAACGGGTCTCAAGCCAAAAGCAACTTGCAAACAAAATACCTACGAGAAAGGGAAGTATAAAACACAAGAAAGGAGATACTTTACAGTTTTAGCGAGATGATCCGGTTGCTCCTTTGCACAATTTACCGCTTTAGAATGTTGATCTGGTTGTATCTTCGCATATTATAGTAATATGCGAAGATGCAATCAGATCCACACTCTTAAATTGTAAAGTCTCTCCTTCTTGGGCTTTTTCATCTCTTTCACTCAGGAATTTCACTTGCGAATTGCTTTTGGCTTGAAACATGTAGCGTTGGAAAGACAATTGATCTCAGTGGAGTTTGTGAAGAATGTGCATTAAAGGCCGTAAGCCCCTCTTTGCTCTATCCACTTGCGACGATTATGGATTTACGTTTAAATCCATTGCAAAAACTATTCTAGAAACTACTTATCATTTACACTCATAACTTTCCCCAGAGTTTCAAATTTTTTTCTTAGGCTTTAAGAATTTATGAGAAATTGTATATTATCCTACTTGTAAATATTCGTACATTCTTAGAAAAAAAAAATGGCTAATACCACGAAAAGCTCCAAACTGATATACTGTGATAAATTTACCAAAAACTAATTTTTTGCTACCAAAAACCCCAAATTGATACACTTATGAAAAATTTACTCTTTGTTAAATTAGATTAATACCATGAAAAATCACAAATTATTAAAATTATGATAAATAGAGGGGTAAAACTCTAAACCGGTACGCCTGTCAACTACCATGTTTCGTTCAACTCTGCAATTTGATAGTAAAATTTAACGGAAATTGATGGAAGGTAAATTTATCGCGGGTGTACCAATTTGGGGTTTTTTATGATCAAAAAATTAGTTTGGAGTAAATTTGTCATGGATGTATCAATTTTTTTCATGGTATTAATCTAAAAAAATATGCGTACATTTGATGTATTTATGTACTTCAAATTAAATAAAAGCCAAAATACGAGTCCTAAAATTACAAAAAAACAGAACGTGGGAATGCATTTAATTTGAAATTTCTCCATCCAATTGATCTCAATCCACCGTGAATTGGGATTTCTGTGAGTTCACTTCATTAAAAGTGATAGGGACCAAAATTAGCTCCTTTGCGCCAATGGATTTCTTACAGTGTAACTAATCAGAATTTTCTCTTTGTATTATTCAATCAAGAATGAAGGAGGACACTCTATTAAAGATAAGTAGATATCTTGATAAAACTATTTCCGAATGACATCAACTACTTGAAACGATAATGATTAGTTTTTATGCAGTTTTTTATACAGTTGAGTGAGTATTTAAACAATTGGGTTGGACGTTGTAGATTCGTGCTCAAATTCCGTCTTCTGCTTGTTTTAGTTGATCTTGGGATTCAATGAAGGAAGAGTCTTATACAATATATGTAAATGGCGAATTTTGTATAAAATATATATCATTGGAGAACGGTCAAGTTGATCAGTTTGAATATCCCATGTTGTAAAAGGAAAAAAAAAAGAATATATGGCACAAATTATTAAAACAAGTGATTCTTTTGTGGCGAAATTTGGTCCTTTGTAGGCGCTATCAATGCAACCCTCGGAATTTTGTTAAAAAATCGAATTGGGTTACACAAGTTTGTTAACTTGTGCCACTATTTGATGATTTTGGATGGGATTTTTTCTAGACAATAACGAGAGAAATTCTCCAAGTCTAATCACAATAATGAATCCTATTTAAGGTTATTATATAATCATCAAATAAAGGAAAAGAGATTGCGATTAGATCATTTTTAGGAAACTTACCAAAAAAGTCATAAATTTATTGCGTTGGTATCAATTCAGTTCATTCGGCCAATTTGAGCTGAAATCCGCTGATATGGACACCGGTCATCCTATGTGGCACGGTTGGCGCTGACATGAATAATTTTTAATAATATTTTGAAATTTTTAACATTTTTTTCTTTTTTCCCTTCCTTTCCTTTTTTTTCCTTCCTTCTTGAGGGAAGGAAAAAAAAAGAAAAATTATTAAAAATTCAAAAAATTATTAAAATATTATTAAAAATTCCACGTCAATGTGACCGTCCGCCAATTGTTCCACGTAGGACAGGCAGCGTTCACGTTAGAAATTTTCAGCTTAAAGTAGCCGGATGAATTGAATTGGTACTAATGTGAAATGGTTCGGGATTAAATTGGTCCAATTGAAAGATTTAAGACTGAATTGGTATCAATGCAATGTGTTTATAACTTTTTTGGTATTTTTCATGATCATTTTCTCGTACTATAGGCAAACTCTTGCAATTTTTAGTGGATGTATTTGGCAATTGAATCAAATTACGTAATTCACTTTGCACGGGAGAAGCTAGAATAAAGAGAAAGATATGGAGGAAGCAATAAGTCAGAAGATTTCTTCTTCATAATTAAACATTCACTAAACATCGAGGAATGTGGTAAACTCAATCGATCATGAGCTCATATTTTCACATTATGGCTATTAGGCGCTGAGGACACGCGCATTGGGCACGACGCTACCCCACGGAATGGACATCATACTATCGACATAATCTAAATTAGATATTTCGTAATGGGAGGCCCCCATGGTTAACTCCTAGTGGTTTATGTGCCTTCACCCTTTTGCCAAGCCAAAAATAAGAAATGCCTTGTGAAATAAGATAAAATGTAAATCCTGCCCCACACAACATTAACGTCTTTTTTAGCATTCTTAGTTGGTAACTTTACAGATTCCAGATTAGAGACGTCACTAAGCACGTCAGATTACATGAGTCCCCAATTTCTCCATATTTGCTTATGCTCAGGGAAGATTTTCCTAATACGGTGCTCCCTTGACATAACAATACATCAAAAGGATGATTGGTTTCAAAACAAGTAGATTCTCTTACATCCTATCTCGACCTTCCTCAAGATGAACCATTAAGGGAAAATTAACAGATTGATAAGAGGGAATGGCAGCCCTCATGCGAGGGGACAATCACGTTCGGGACGGACTCTCTCAAGCACATCTGACTGCAACTTGGGTTCTCAATGCAATCATGCAATGAAACATGCTTTGGAGCTGCCACTGACCATTTGTGGGTTGGTTAGAAACCCAAGTAAAGTAGGTGAGTCTGCCTTACTTTTACAAATCAGATATTTATTGACACAGGAACTTGATTACATTAAAGTAATTTTAAAACCCTTTTGATGCCTTTTCTCTTTATGAAAGCATTTTACATACGAACTTCACCAGTTGTATTCCTCAACCTAACATATGAAAATGATCATGCTCGGTGTGTAAATAATAAAAGAACACCTAATAACCAAATTTGTAAATAGAACAGTAAATAAATTGCAGATAGTTAAAGCGCCTGGATGCATTAAGCAAGCGAAACCAAATCCTTCTTATTGAATCTCAACACAGGGAACCTGTATACTAAAAGTCAAGCAAAAACGCCGATGCAATGACATGACGTATGCATGGACCATACATGCCCAAATATGATGCATTATTATACATGGATCGACAAATATTTATTAATATGCAACCACCTCAACTAGCTTTTTGACAAAAATAAATGTCTCAACTAGTTTTTTTTTTCTCATTAACATGATGGATGTCTAGAATAATCTCCTAGAACACTATGACCGCAATTATGTATGCAATGTAATGAAAATTTAACTAGATCAACATGCATGAAACTAAGCTATTGTGAATGATTCAATGAAAGCATATGCGAATAGCTCCTTAGAAACTTCAAAACAGCTTTAAAATTTTCTAAATTTTTATTTTTTTTATTTCTTTTCTTTCCTTTCTCTTTTTTCTTGAATCATATGATGTGGATGCAAACGCTTAAAGTTCCTAGGTGCACGCAAAAAATTGAGAGCGAGAGAGGTCAAAGGCCAATCGACCGGGAGAGTTTTGTGTTGAAAGAAACGTATGCAATCTGTCATAGATTATGAACCACCAATGAACAATTCACAAGATCCAAGCCTGCGGTCTCGGAAATCGGTACTGTGATTGCAGTACATCGATCCCATGAGTTGGACATGAAATCTCCGAACAGGTCTTCACAAACTCTACTAGGATCGAATCTGTCTTTCCAACCCAACAACTTTCAAGCCAAAAGCAACTTGCAAACAAGATACCTGCGAGAAAGATACGTAAAAAACGCAAGAATGGAGAGATTTTATCCTTTTAGAGTGAGGAGCTGGTTGAATATCTGTTAATACAAAAAAATTTCAGTTAATGTAGCTAGCAAGGATCACCTAGAGGGGGTGAATAAGTGATCTTAAACAGTTTTTAAATATTTATGCGGAAATAAAACAAATCACAGAAGAGTCTGAATAAAATTCAGATTCAAGACAGATTATATAGATGATGCTCTTAATGTGCAGAATGTAAAGTAAGAGTTAAGGGATAGAAAATCTGCACACAAGTTTATAGTGGTTCGGCTTATAGCAAGCCTACGTCTACTCTTCCACGCTTACAGCCTACCGGCTAGATTTCACTATGTAATCAAAAGGAATTTACAGATTTTGAGTGATAGCACTCTTGTGTATGATATGACTCTCTATCTCACACAATCACTCTTACAAAGTAACCCTCAAGATCTAAATTTTTGGCTCAGTAAGACAAGAGAAATGATTGGAGCATACTCAGACTTTGGACTTGTTGATTCTTGAAACTATATCTTCCTTCTGCTACTCGTTGATCTCCTTAAATACTCTTCTTCATCCAAACTAGTCGTTTGACAGCATTCAGAGGATCATCTTCCAATCTTCACCTTGGACAGATTTGTATAATAAGGATTGAGTAGCCGTTGGATGACAGATTCTGAATCTCGCTGATTCCGGTTGCCCATATAATCAGAATCTTAGTTTCCATAAGTAGAGCTTTGTTCGTTGTAATGCATTCTTGTCGTAATATTTGATTGTTAATCAATTTGATTAAGATTAAAACAATCAAAACTTTCCTTTGTCGCGACCTAAAAATCAGGTTTTCCAATCTTAGGCTAATGGATTACAAGATCAATTAAATTAACTAACCTAGCTCGAGTTCTCCCAAACTCTACCAATTTGCAACTTAGGTCCAATTATGAGCATGCAAATATTTTCAATGGGAGTCGCCACTAATCATTTAAGGTAGGTTGATTAGAAACCTAAATAAAATAGCGGGAGTACTATTTTATTTCTACGAACCAGAGATTATAAATCCGGTGACTTGGTTACGCTAGATTACTCTAACGTCTTTTCGGTACCAATCTCAAGAAAAATACTCAATTCGGCAATTTTGATGAATTCTGATTTAGAGTTCAAAGGTGCAAATTTTTTTTTTTGGATTTTCTTTTTACGAATTTTTTTTGTATTTTTTATGCTTTTCAAAAATAAATTCAAATCACAAATCTTTTAGAAGAAAGATTATAACCGCTAAACCTTTCGAATTAAGTTTCAATTTGAAGCCTGACAGATCGATCCTAAAAATTCGAAATACCCGCTATGAAAATAATTCTATCTAAAGCCTGATAGATAGACTTATTCCTGCGTGTGCGGTTGCGGATTAGGAGATTTTTCTAACCGATCACATTTTGAAAAGATTTTGCTATCTAGAATATCTTGGATATATTCAAAAGATTTTGAAATTTTCAAATTCTATCCAAGTAATACACATCTAAAATTTCCAAAGAATATTCAATTGAATCGCAGTTTTTAAATTAAGCGAGGCAATAAAATCCTAGTTAAATAATGCCCTAATCACTCAAATATGCAAAGCTAGGTAACAAGAAGCACAAAATAAGCAATAAAATATCCAAACTGATTCGGATGAGATATTTACCTCATTGCGCAAATAACTTTCCAAATTCGAATCACCGGCGGATCGGGAGTGCGGATCAGAGGACCGACGGTGGGTGATCGACGATAGACGCAGCGGCGACGATGAGAGGTGGTAGCGATGGAGGAAGGGGGTCACGGCTCTCGAAGAGAAGTGTCGATCTTCAAAGCTCAGACGATGTGCTCCGTCTTTCTATCTATAGTGTCTCTTCTTACCCTTTTGGCACTTTCTGCACGTGGAATTCAATGGGGGTGCAAGAAGAAAGAGGAAAAGAATAATAATGGGATGCAAATATTGGATATTGATGAAGAATCAGCCTCCCCCTTTTGTCTTCTTCTCCTCAACAACTTATATTGGGCCCGTGAAGAAGCTAAGATTTGGGCGAGAATTGTTGAAGTGAAGTGTGGATGACCAGTGCACTGCGTCGCGAACGTTTTCTTCCTCGTGTACCGCGGGTGTTGCCGAGAACTTGCCAGGACTGTACGCAAAACCCGAGTTAATCAGGCTCCGTCCGAACTAGACAGAGGTGATCGTGCGCAGCAGGAACTCGTCGAAAAGCCCAGACTAGATGGTAGGCGTTTGGGAAAAACAGCAGCGGCGCGAGCAGGGGGTCCACGGTCCGGGAGGCCGTGGTGGTAGTAACAGCGGCAGCGCCGTCGTCAATGGAAGCAGCGACAGTGGCTCACGGCCACAGGTCTAGCCGTGAGCAGAGGGCGTGGCGGCGGACAGCAAGAGGAGTGGCGGCAGGGGTAGCAAGTGTAGTGTTGGTTCAGGTTGGCGATGAGCGAACCTGAGGTGGCTGGCTATTCGTCAGTAAGGCTCGGGAAGGCTGCTTCGTCGTCGGACGATGAACAGAAATGTCGTCAAGGTCAGTGTCAAGCACGCAAGGGCATATCAGAACAACTTGCCGTCGTGGAAGGAGCGGCGGTCAGCTGGCAAGGGGTGGCGCCAAAGAAGGAATCTCGACCAGAAGGTGTTTGGCCGAGAGACCTCTTCTCTCTCTAACCTCACGTACGTGTGTCTCTCCTGTTTCTTGTGTGTGATCAGATCCCCAAAGACCAGCCTCCCTTGTTGACCGAAAAGACCCCTTTTATATGCAAGGCAACCTAGATTTTTTCGGAAAAGGACATGGTCAACTTTCAGAATGTATATTTTATTCCTTTCCTCCCTTAGAGTTATATCTTCCTTCTGATTATGGGCATGGGGAGGTCTTCTTGGCAGCATACTCTTTCTTGTTTTGAGAAAGATATATTGCTCAAATAATATACGTCCTCACATGAATATTCCTTTTTCAGTTGCTCTTACTATTTTCCATTGACCGACAAAATCTTGCATATTTCCACAAATATCCGAAAAACAAAGTCTATGAAATCGTGAACATCTTCAGGAAATCATGAAAGATATTTCTGCACAAGTGCCCAACCAAAACTATATTGACCGAGAATCATGCATATATTCCGAAAATTCTTCATATCCCACGTGCGAAAATTCCACCCATGATAATGAACGAGTTTAGCGAAAATTTTTATTCGTGGGCTTTTAACTAAGTCCATTCGCCATTGATTTAATGCAAATGCAACTATGTGAGCCTATTACTATAAATGCTCCTAAAATCTATATGTAGTTTAACTAATTAATTTTTTTTCTAGGGACCGAGATGTAACAGCCCGAATTTCGATGTAATTTCTGGGATTAATAAAATGAATGTTATCTCTCATTTCATTTGAGTACGACTCGCCCAGAGCTGATCACTCTTGGGATACTAACCATTGAGGAATGGCTAATTAGGACACTAGTACGTGGACCAGGGACTTAGTCGTGACTCGGGTGCCGATTTGAGAAAGAATGAGGGAATATTGTGAACCAGTGAGGGGCCGATCTTAGGAAAAGTGATGGAAATGGTATGGCCAAGGCCAACGATGCACAATTGGGATCGCAGGTGATTCTGCTTAACCGAACGTGCTCGTGGTCAACCAATCCTGAACTCGAGCCAAATGATCGTGACCCCGGGATTAGTAATAAACTCTCTTTCTCTCGATGATCGGAACCGTTGAGACTCGGACAACCCTAAGTCGATACGCGTATGCCTAAACAGCCGCCTGTTGGTGAGAGTTCAGAAAAATTGAAATTGAGAGAGAGTTGTTCGCAGAATTGAGCCCAGACTTCGGTGTCGGATTTCGGGGACCCGACGGACTAATTTTAAGATTCTGACGCCAGAAAAAGTTGTCCACACATATATGGGACGCTTGGGTGCGAAAAATGGAATTTTGGTTCGGGATGGACAAAAGACGGAATTGCCCTTGGACTATTTAAGCATAATTCCGAATTTTGGTTAATTAATTTGGGTTAAACCAAGGTTGGTTAAGTTAACTAGAGTGGTTAAAGGTTGGTTAGGGGCTAAAGACAAGATTGCCCTTCAATAATTCATTTGGATTGAATCATAGCCATTGGATTAAAGGGTAGTATGGTCAAGTGGCCTAGGATGGTGACACTTGTCCTCCCCAAAAGTTGATTTGACCTAGCTTTGACCAAATAGGATAAGTCTCACTCTCTCTCCTCCATTTCTTTTTCCTCACGCCATCTTCTCTCTCTTCTCTCCCCCTCCACGTTCGGCCATCCCCTCCACCGATCGGCCATCCCCTTCGTCTCTCTCCCTCCTTGGCCGCCGATCAAGCTCCCCACCGTCGCCGCCTCCTTCAGCCTTTCGCCGGAGCCGTGGGTCACGGCAAGGGAAGCCGTGGAGGGCCGGGCCAGCCTTCAAGCCGCCGTCCTAGCCGTGCCACCTCCTCCCCCTTGGACGCTCCATTCAGCCGCCCAAGCCGCCGTGAGCCGTGAGGGCCGACCAAGCCGCCGCCGTGAGCCGCCGTCCTTGAGCCGGGAGTTTGGATGTACTTGTTCCTTCCGCAAATCGTCCACCCCGACGTGAGTTTTGTACCTAAACTTAGATTAGGCTCTATTGTGTTTAGTTGAGTTAGTTTGGATTGATTTGTGGAGTTTGAACTAGATTAGTGTTTGTTAGAGTTTGTAGAGCTAATGGCTGAATTCATGTGGTTGTTGAAGGTTGATATGAGGTGGATTTATGGCTGATTAGAGAAGAGTTGATGGCTGTCCATTATGAGTGAAATTCGGAGCCCTTGAGTGGTTGTGCTAGAAAGGATGTTTTTAGGACCAAATGGACTTGTTTTGCAAGATTAAACCAAGTTTATGCCTTATATGTCTTAGTGGGGTCTTGGCTGAACATTAGAGGCTTAATTGGAGTGTTTTGAATGTGTTTTGGCCATGTTTTAAATTGGGGTTTTGGTTTGGCCGAATTTCATGTGTTAGAGTACAAATGCTATAATATGCCTATTGTTGATAAATGTTGGTAATTGTTGTGGCCTTTGTGTCATTGATATGGCATTAGTATTCATTAGCATGAAAATGCATGTCACGCACATTATATGTCGAGATTGATATTTGAAATGGCATGGTGTGATTGTGCAAGTGTGACATTGCATTGTGTGTGATCACGGTAAATGCCCTGAAAAGAGTGGAATTGGGCTAAGATAAAATTGAGATGTGTGATCACCTAGTGGCCTTCGGGTCGTGGCCTTCGGGTCGTTCCGTCTGCTGCGTTTACGCGAGACGATGCCCGGTGAGACCGGAAGACGACCATCTTCATGCACTTTGTAGCAGGCTCTGGTTCGTAGGTGAGCGGTGTTGCGCCTGAGGGCTAGAAGACACTGGGCCGGGGGCGTGTTATATACGCTGGCCATGGAGTGTTGTGGCCTTCGGGTCGGGCCTTCGGGTCGGAAAGTTGTTGGCCTTCGGGTCGGGCCCTATTGTGGGTCGTGAGATTAAGATCAAACTGAGCATTGCATTACGTGATTTGCGAATCATGCAGTATGGTGATGAGATTGTGAGAATCATGAGCATGTGACTGCATGAGGCATTCGTGTGATATGCCGGGAGCGAGCTGAACCATGTAAAGAACATGAGCACGCGTGTGCGAAGAACGCCTGCCCGTATGTACACGTATGTGGGTGTTTATATATGTTGTTGAATTTCACTAACTTGCAGGGGTTGAATCACGTTGATACACTTTGAGTCTTATGTTGATGGCTTGATTGTTTGATTTTGGTCTGTCTTGAGACACACTTTAGCCTAGCCTAGGTTTAGGTATTTGATTCACTGAGCTAGTCTCACGGTTGTTGTAAAACCGAACCATTTCAGAGCCTACCCCCTAGGATGTTGGAGCCGCCTCCACTTTTTGGGATTCCTAGGCAGATTTTGCAAACCGTGGAGCATTTCCCAGCTGGGGAAGGCGAGATGCACGTGAGGTTTAGGTCAGTTGTTTATGTGAATACGGGTGAGGATGAGCATCTGAAGCAAGAGTATATAGCATGGTGTCGCAGAGCAGCGGACGGGACCCTCAGTCGACCTATCCGTACCTTTGACATCCCAGTAGACGCTAATGGTGAGTTAGCGCCGGTGATTGCCGATGGCGAGGTGGTTGACGTTCCTCCACCTGGCGCTCCGCCAGCTGTCGATGCCCAGCCAGGCCCCGGAATTTGGTATGACGAGTTAGAGCCGGAGCCGATGGATGAGGACGAGGACGACCCCGAGCCAGAGGTGATGGATCAGGATGATGGGGATGGTGAGGTCGATGAGGTAGGAGATGATGTGAACATAGATGTCGTCGAGGATCAGGCTGATCAGGAGGACCCAGACATGGACATGGACAAGCCAGAGCAGGATAGCAGCTCTTCAGAAGAGTTAGCTGAGTCTTCCGACGAGCCCGACGATTCCAGCGACCCAGACTTCGAGCCATAGAGTAGTTGGACAACGATTGGGATCCCTACCCTTTTTGTTATAGTGATCCTTAGTTCAAACCTTACTCACCCGGCCACCGACACTTTTTGGTTTAGTGGCCTTTTGACTTTGATGTTAGCCTGACCTAGACCCGTAGTGGATTTGCCTGTATATGTATCTATGTTCCTTGTGTAAACAGTTTGATGTTATATATATGAGAATGAGGTTTTACCTGTTGATGATTTGTTGGTTTGGCTTCCTTGTTCATCTTTATTTGTCAGGGTTTGTAGTTTGCTTCCGCCTGTGTTTTTATACTCTGTTTGTTGTTGGGTCGGCGATGTCTCCTGGGGACGTCGCACTCTGATCGACCGGAGTGGTAAGGGGATGCTCGCGTTCCGATGGGTAAGTTGGGTTCGGGGCGTGACACGAGATCGATACCTAATTTTTATGCAATGAATGACTAATTGAGTCTCCAAAATTTAGGTGTCAACAGCTGCCCCTCTTTGAGTGGAGGCTCGTAGAGGTTTCGCTCAAAGACTGAAACCTAAATTTAAATCATGCAAAATGACGAATGATCTTCTTCTTCTTCTTTTTTTTTGGGTTTTTATTCCAATTTTTCAAATGCAATGATGCATGATATGCAAACAATAAGGAACGTACGCTAAGGCTTCTCACTTCATGAAGAGCGGTGAAAGAGCCTTACATACGGATCACACAAAAAGCGCCCAAGTGAGGGAAGGCTTTATAATGCTATGAACTCCCTCGATCTCCAAACTTCTAGTTCACTGGAAGTAAAGTTCTCAAGGTACAGATTGCCTATTTGTTACCTATAGTTTCCTACAGATGCGAAATAACGTATGATATGAAGAAAGAATTAAAAGAGACGTATTGCCTATACCACCGGGCAATCACAAAAAGAATCATGTCACATGTTCCATCGGGTGAGCATGAGGTTAGTTGTGCCACCTATTCCACTGGGTGAACACGGAATGAGAAACTATGCCGCTTGTTCCACTGGGCAAACATGAAATGGGGTGTGCTGTCTATTCCACTGGGTAACACAAAGAGATATGTCACCTATTTCACTTGGTGAACATATGAGAGAGATCATGTCTCCTATTCCACTGAGTGAACAAGGAAAGAAAAACAATGAAGAATAATTAGCAGACGTACCTGAATTCTTCTTATGACAGAGCTAATTGCATTGCACCTGTTTTTACCTGAGAAAAGGCTAAAATAACACATGCGCATGGGCAAAGAAAACATAATTCATGAGTCTGCTTGCATTACCGAGCTTCACTGGGGAATTTATCAATAAGAACAACAATTTCGTCCTTTTGACAATTTGATCACATTAAATGAGAGACCTTTAATCAGAAAGGACTTTCCACTCACTTTCAATGAAAGGCTTTTGACCCGACCTTTGATGCGGGTATAAGAATCACTCAAACTCTCTTTATTGTGCTTGATAAGGGTTCGGATATTCTCAAAATCAGTATGACTAAGCCAATCTAAAAGGTCTTTATAAGGACTAAAACACAGTCTTGGTCAAAGGTTTCGTAATGGGGACTCATGAGAGTCATAGCTTTGAAAGAATTGATATCACCAGTTACTCCGGGTTTTATAAGTCAGGAATGCTGCAAAAATGAGATAGAAAAATCTTGCTCGCACTTCTTCTAGCAACATTTATAAGCATTGAAACTCTACGTTAACTCAAGTGCCCTATTCTGAAGAGACTTTGGTAAGGGTTGTAACGTAGATTCGGGTAGGCTTGAAATGAATGGCCTATTTCCATTAAAGGGGGTATTATGAACATAGAAATTGGTGATAATCCAATCATGCTATTGGTACCATTGATCTATCTCTAGTGATTGCTCTACAAATGAACCTTCAAATGGTCTTTTCCTTGAAGAATGATCTTGCATATCGACTCAGTTCTCGCCGAAGCCTTTCTTTCTCTCATCATTTTTCATTTTTTCATTTTTTTTTGAGAGAGAGATTTTCTTTTCGAGAGATTTTTCTCCCTCTTTTTTAAGAGAGCTTTTTCCGAGAGAGAGAACTTCGATTTAATGGAGTCCTTTTGCGTCCTTTCTGATGAATTTTCTTTTGAGCTCCCATTTGCCTCAAGTTACCTTGAACTTGCTTCGAGATGATTTCATTTGTTTATCACAAGAATGATCATCAATCGGGTTGAAATGAATTCACCGCTCAAATTGGGTATGCAAAGGGTATAATGTGTAAGGATATAGAAAGAAATGATCTTCGTCATATCTAAGGCACTCAAGCTAACATAGAATTTACATGCAATAAATATACTTGAAGATTGATGCAAGTGAAACCAAGAAAATCCTAACCATTTCGAACTTTCTAAGAAATTGCCCCAGTATGGGGTTGTTCTTGACAAGGGTAACAAATGAAACTCCGTTCAAAGGGTTAAGCAAATGATAACCTGTAGTGTTTAGATAGAGGGAATGAATGCCTCTCATCATTTTGGTCGTCATACTTTTCGTGAGATAATCCTTTACCTTGTTAGCACGGAATTTTCACTAAACTCGCACTAAGGATTATTATTCAGGACGTGTATGGAAATGACTTGTCTTTCGTCATCTTGAAGTCTCTCATGCAATGTGATCGCTTCATTAGGACATAAACAGATTGGCAAATCAAAAGCTTTCCTCAAAGCTTAGTAACATAACAAGAAAATCAATTGATTCATGAATTCAATTTCAAACTTGATAGAAACAAAGTCAGAATGAGTATAAATCAAGTGTAATACTTCTTCATAGAATCAGAATTAACTGGACTGGAAAAAACACAATCGTCCATCTCGGCCAAAATCAAAGCACCTCCTGGAAGGACTTTCTTCACAATGTACGGGTCGCCATAATTTGGAGCGAATTTTCCTTCTGCAAGAGGAACTATTGGCAATAACTTCTGCAGGACAAGGTCGCCTACCTGAAAATGTCGAGGCTTGACTTTCTTGTTGAAAGATTTAGCAACTCGTTGTTAGTAGCACTGGCCATGACATAGATCTCTAAGCCTTATCTCATCAATCATGTTCAACTGATCCAATCTCTATTGGATCCAATTTGCTTCTGACAATTGTACCTATGAAAGAATACGTAACGAAGGAATTTCAACCTTAACAGGTAGAATTGCTTCCATACCGTACACAAGAGAATATGGAGTTACCCTTGTAGATGTCCGGATAGAAGTCCGATATGCCATAAGTGTAAAAGGTAATCTCTCATGCCAATCACGATAGTTCTCAGCTGTTTTAGTCAAGATTTTCTTGATATTCTTGTTGGCTGCTTCAACCGCTCCGTTCATCTGCTGATGATATGGAGAGGAATTCAAATGCTTGATCTTGAACTCCTTGAACATATCATCCACCAATTTATTATTTAGATTCGACCCATTGTTAGTAATTATGGTCTCAGGTGCACCATATCAAGAAATGATGTCTCGACGAATGAACTTCACCACATTTCGGGCCGTCATTGTCGTATAGGACATAGCTTCGATCCACTTCGAAAAATAATCGATAGTGACCAGGATAAATCGATGTCCATTTGACGCTTTAGGATTGATTGTGCCAATCACATCAATGCCCCACATAGAAAATGGCTATGGTTCAGACATCTAATGCAATTCATTCGGGGGAGTATTAATCTTGTTACCATGGATTTGGCATTTGTGATAACTCCGAACATGCTGAATGCAATCACTCTCTAAAGTGAGCCAGTAATAACCCATCCTCATTATCTTCCTTGCTAGCATATGACCATTCATGTGCGGACCACATACTCCCTCATGTACTTCTAGCATCAAATGAACAGCCTCGGTTGAATCAACACACCTTAATAAAACCGAATCATAGGACCGTTTGTATAGGCATTCTCCGCTCAAGAAGAACGTCGACGCCATTTTCTTGATATACTTTTGGTCAGATGCGGTACTTTTCTCAGGAAACTCCTGTGTTTGAAGATATACCTTGATATCATGATACCACGGCTTGCCGTCGGGCTCCTCTGTCAAGACCATGCAATAAGCCAGTTTCTGTAAGACCTCTATCTTTAAAGGTTCAACTTCTAACCCACTTGTCACTCGTAGCATTGTCGACAACGTGGCTAGAGCATCGGCAAAATGGTTTTGAGTCCTTGACAAGTGTTCAAACGAAATGTCTTCAAACTCTTCCACCAACTCTTCTAAATAGGCGTAATAGGGCTGCAACTTAGCATCTCTAGTTTGCCACTTACCAACGGTATGAAGAATAATGAGGGCTGAATCTCCGAACACCTTAAGTCGAGCTACTCCCATTTCAATTGCAGCTTGTAGCCCGAGGATGCATGCCTCATATTCAGCGATATTGTTCGTGCAAGGAAATATCAGTTTTGCCGCCACTGGATAATGTTGTCCGCCTAGGTATATTAAAACTGCCCCGATACCTGATCCTGACAAGTTTACGGCCCCATCAAAATACATGGTCCATATATACTCATCAATTGGCATGACTCTATCCTCTAGCGGACCCAGATCCTTATTTTCCCCAGGATTTTCGGCCAGGACATCAGCAATTACTCGTCCTTTGACTGATTTTTGAGATAAGAATTGAACATTGAATTCTGAGATGAGAATCTGCCATTTTTCCAGTTTCCCAACCAAAGCGGGTTGATTGAGCAAGTATTTGACGGGATCACACTCTGTTACAAGCAATATCTGATAGTGCAAAGTGTATTGCCTCAATCTATGTAGCACCCAGACTAGTGCTGCGCACGTTCTTTCTGCTTCAGAATAGTTCATCTCAGAGGCGGTGAACTTCTTACTCAAATAATAAATCGCATGCTCTTTTCCATCCTCCTTACTTTTCTGAGCAAGCATGGCGCCTAAGGACTCATTGTGGATTGTAAGGTACCGTGTCAGAGGTTGCCCCGGTGTCGGCGGAACAAGCACCGGCGGATTCATCAAGAAGTGCTTAAGCTTGTCGAATGCTTGTTCACATTCTTCATCCCATCTAACCAGCGCATTCTTCTTGAGAAGTTTAAAGAAAGGCTTCGCTGTCTCAGATAGCTGAGAAATAAATCTGGCTATATAGTTTTGTCTACCCATTAAGCTACGAACTTCCTTCATCGAAGAGGGAGATTTTATTTCACAAATGGCCTTCACTTTTGACGGGTCAATCTCAATCCCTTTGTTACTGACAATGAAGCCGAGTAGTCTGCCAGAGGCTGTCCCGAACATGCATTTTTCCGGATTGAGGCGCAATTTGAACTTGCGAAGCCTATCGAATAATTTCATTAAGGTTTCTATGTGATCTTCTCCACGCCAAGTTTTTACAATCATGTCGTCAACGTAGATCTCAATCTCATTATGCATCATGTCATGGAATAACGCGACCATTGCCTACTGGTAAGTTGCTCCAGCATTTTTAAGACCAAAGGGCATGACCTTGTAATGAAATGTCCCCCATGGAGTGGTAAATGCTATTTTTAACTTATCATCCTCATTCATCAAGATTTGATTATAACCTGAGAAACCATCCATGAAGGAAAATAGTTCGAACCCGGCTGTGCTGTCCACAAGCACATCAATGTGTGAGAGTGGAAAATCATCCTTAGGACTAGCTTTGTTCAGATCTCGGTAGTCAGCACACACTCGAACCCGACCGTCTTTCTTCAACACTGGGACTATATTAGCGACCTATTCTGAATATTGGGTAGTCTTAATAAATCCCACGTCAAGAAGCTTCAGAACCTCTTCCTTGATCTTCTTTGCCAGTTCTGGCTTAGCTCTTCGTAGCCTTTGCTTCACGGGCTCAACCGAAGGATTAGTCGGTAGACAATGTTCGACGATCGATCGATCGAGACCCGGCATGTTAGCATAAGACCAGGCAAAGGTGTCTTGATAATCCTTCAACAATTGGGTCAAGCGTTTCGCCACATCTTCAGGGAGATATGCCCCAATCTTCACCTCTCTAGGATTCTCCTTGTCGCCAAGATTGATCACTACGGTTTCTTCAACCGTCAGAGGCTTGGATTTCTCATGGATTTCCAAGTTCCGTCGTATCTCTTCATCATTCGGATTAGAATCGTCTGAGTCATCGAACTGACTTGCATCACATATATAAGGATCCATGATTCCCGTCCCTTCGCATGCCTCGAGATTAGTCCTGAAACATGAAAGAAAGGGATCAAAAAGACAAGACAGGGCTTAAATACATGCAATTTTCGAAAATTGATCATTGCTTTTTCAAATTCATTTTGCATTCGAAGACCTCGGGACGAGAATTCTTGAGAAGCCCAACCCTCAGTTCTTACCGTAGATGACAAATTTTTCCAATCGTTGGTTATCGTCATCGGGTTGGTTTGGGGCACTTCAACAAGATTCAAAATGATAAAAACCTTTGTAATTTTACTGATATCGAATCAATGAATTACATCTTATTGGATTGAAAAACCTAAGTGCAACATGAATTGGTATGAAAATCGAAAAAAAACAATAAAGATTCCCATGCAGGGGAGATACGAAAACTGGAAATAATTACTCTTGAGGGCCAGCGTCCATCCCTTCCAATGGTCCTTCAGTGATTGCACCAATGGAGGTCTTAGCAAACCAACTGGTAAGGTAGGGTATACCATCATTAAAGTCAAAGTCCACCACCCTCGACTTCGGCTTCTTGAAAATACAGGGTGGCTTGTCATCCTCAGGATCATCATACAAATTGACCAAAATCGCTTTACCGTGCTTCTTAGGCGAGTTAGTTAGGCCTTATGGCGACTTAGGAAAGAAAAGCCCGAGATCATCCTCAGTCGGGCTCGGCTTTAAATGCTCATATCCCCCCACTACTCCAGCTGAGCGAAAGGTGTGGTTAATGGGAAGTGGTAAGGGACTTTGACATACTCCTCTTCGGCCTCTGCAATAATCGTGGCCTTGTTCACAGCTTCTCGGCCCATGATATCCCAAACCAGCCTTGTGAGATTGTCCATTTGTCTCAATCGGGGCATGAATGCCTTGGCCTTCCTTCCTAAGACCCTGACCTAGCTCAAAACCATTACCGATCATGACCTTGGCCACCATGATAGTTGCATTAGAAACCTTAGGAACGGGCAATGGCATATCAGAGGAGGCCTGAACAACTTGAACTATCTCAAATGAATGATAAATATCCTCCTCGACATGACCGGACTCTATAGATGGGACCAATGTCGCATTGAAGATTCGGTGATCTTCCTCTCCATAAACTGTAACCAACTTTGCCTCAGCCACAAACTTGATCTTCTGATGCAAACTGGAGGGCACTGTGCCTGCATTGTGGATCCATGGCCGTCCCAACAAGAAATTGAAAGCAGAAGGGATATCCAGCACTTGAAAAAGAATATAGGTCCGATTTGCAGCTCTAAGTTAATCTGGCCTATCACATCCTTCTTTACTCCATCAAAGGCTCGAACAGAAGTCTTGACTGCTTGCATGGTAGATGGATGAATGCCTAGCTTTTTCAAAGTAGCCAACGTGCATAAATTCAAAGCTGAACCATTATCAACAAGCACCCTAGCCATGTGAGTCTCCTTGTACTTCACTGATATATGAAGCGCCTTATTATGACCACGTCCTTCAATTGGGATTTCCTCATCAGAAAATGCTACTTGATCCTTGAGGAGGATCGCCCCGACAAACCCCTCTAGCTTATCTTCTTCAATAGTCTTGAGCACATGAATCTCACTCAAAACCTTCATCAGAGCACCCCGATGCTTATCTGATGTCTGGAGAAGTTCCAACAACAAGACTTGTGCAGGTAACTTTCTCAGCTGATCAACCACGCTATATTCACTAGCCTTAATCACAGCTAGGAATTCCTTTGCTTCTTTCTTGGCCGCTGGCTTGGCTGGTTGATTATCAGCATAAGTTCGCCCTGACCTCGTTATCAGATCAACATTGTATGACCATGGAACCATCTTGTTACTTTCATAAGTGTAGGGCTGAGGTGATGCCAGCACCAATACTCCATAAGTATCGGGTATAACGATCCCGAGGTCATCGTCAGAGGCGTCCTCGAGAGGTGGCATGTCAGTTAGCTCAGGATCCAACTTAACTGGTTCATCGGTCAACATTGCGAGTTCTTCATTCCAGTCAATGATAACCTGAGATATAGTGGCAACTACCCCGAATTCATCAGCCGTCCCAATCATTCCCTCTCTTACCAACTCATCTACCTTCTTCTCTATTTCACCGAATGACACCATTTCACCAGTCGAAACATAACCAGTTCGGACTAAAGCATCGAACATATCCTCGAAAGAGACCCTGAAGCCTTGAACCTGCTTGACACCAGGGCCAATGACAACATTTGCACTGCTCGAATGATCAGGGAGTGGATTGTTTTGCACGTTAAGCTTACCGGCTGGCTGTAGTGCAAATGCTCCAGTCTCGAGTAGATCCTGTACTCGATGTTTGAGCACTTGGCAATCATCTGTCGAATGTCCTACCTCACCTCTATGGTAATCGCATTTCTTCGACGGATCATACCTTGCAAAGCCGACAGCGTTAGATCTCTATGGCTCTGAATTCAACAAGTTCTTCTTCCTTAGCATCGCCAGTACCTGAGATAACATCTCAAGAAGTGGAGTAAACTGGCTAGGTTAGCGCTACTGGCGTAGGTCCTGCTGGCCTTGCCGCCTATAAGAGGTTGACTGTTGAGTGGTAAATTGTAGCTTCGGTGCCTGAGCTGGCATCTTTTGTACATAAGTCATGTTAACTTTGGGGACATGCTCTTTGTCTTTCTTACTAGTAAATCTCTTGCCTGATGAACTCGACTCACTGTACCATCCTTTCTTGAGCCCGGACTCAATCTCCTCACCCATGGCTATCAGTTGGCTAAAAGATTGGATGTCCGTTACTAACATTCGTGAACGAATCGACTGCGATAGAATAGACACGAATAATTTCATTAAGTCACGCTTTAAGGGTTCAGGCATGCTTTGTCCCGCCATGTTCCTCCAGCGAGTGGCATACTCCTTTAGAGTCTCGCCCTTTTTCTGCTCAGCTCTCTCCAGGTCTTTCCTTGTAATGGTGACATCGAGATTGAACTTAGAGTGCTTGACGAAAAGGTTTGCCACCTCTTCCCACGAGTCCTTCCGGTTGATCTGGTGGTTGGTACACCACCTCATTGCATCATCCTTCAAGCTTGCTCGAAAGGTTTGGATCATTAGAGGTCCGTTAGAAACAAATCTGTTCATGAGCCCCTGGTACATCTCGATGTGCTGAATTGGATTTGAGGTGCCGTCATACTTCTTGAAAGCTGGCATCTTGAATTTATCGGGCACTTGGACCCGGGCAAAAATAGATAAATCGACAGGCGGAACACTTTGAGTACCCTCCACTTCATGTAACCTCTGGTCGAGCTTAGTCAGTAGCTTGGCATTCTCATTATCGAGGGGTGGATGAAGAACATGGGCCACTGGAGATACACTAGTGTCAGTCAAAATGACATCATCTAGTTGAAAGGTTGGATCAGTGTTTACTGCGGGAGTTTTGTCAAGGCGGAGGTCTTGACGGGTTGGAGGTAGAATCTCCGATTGAGAGGCAGCATTGATCTGTTGCTGCTTGGCCATGAGATCACTCATCATTTTGGACATGGTAGCCGCGATCTGCTCATTCATTGCATTCATGTGTTCTTTCAGCTTTTCGTCGATCATGGCTGCAATCTCGGCTTGATTGGCCATCCTTCTTTTGGTCACTGATCGAGTATTATAAGGATGAGGGGGATCCGTGGCAAATTACCTATAAAAAGTAATGTCGCGACCTACCCCTCGAGGGCCGAACTCGGATGAGGCGGGTTTAGAGATAAGTGTTCATGAGATGGTTCATATGGCATCTTATAAAAAATGATTTTACTGAAGTGTAAATCTTTTGTTTAGCCATATGATCCATTAATCATGAACGTGGATTTTCCCTAAATCCATATCTCGCGTGACAGCGGATTGGTTTTATTTTTTAGGAGTCGCCACTAGCCTAGGTCGGGGGTCGGCTAGAATACCCAACCGAAACGCGGGAATTTCGTTTCGGTTTCTACGAAAACCAGAGATCAAAGGTTCGGGGACTAGCTTACGTTAATATTTCTATTAACGCCCTTTCGGTACCGCTAAACTTAACATGGTTGTTATCTAAGTCATCATGCATTTGTTTTTTACCATTTTCATGCCAAAGTCTTAGTCCACTAGGTGATCATGCATCTTGTTTTTGCGTTTTCATTTAAGATTCTAAACTAATCCTATCTTAGTCTAGAAAAAGAAAGAAACAATCAATTGTATTGAAAGACCTTTCGTAAAGTAAACACTCGAAGTATTGAAAAGACGAGCTAATTCTAAGTGCGAGAAAGTAAAAAGTAAAAACCCGCAACTCGTCGGGTGTTTATTACAACACGAATTGAAAAACCCGAGACATGATCGGGGATGAATGAATTAAGTACAAATTGAAACTGGATTGGACATCGGTCTAACACCATCAAATGAGTACAAATCGAGACCGGATTGGACATCGGTCAATCACCTTGGTCTTCTACCATTTCGGATTATTCTCCCATGGACCGCCTCTCGGGTGTCGGTGTTTACATTCATACATTCATTCATGAAAAGACAACATAACAATGATGCAATCAATTCACTAGTTAAGCACGGGCCTCGGGATCGGCCTTTGTTTTTTCATGCGTTTCGATTCATCACCCACCTAATCACCTAAAATTGTTTGATTAATGGTTAATGATAATGGGTTACCATTTGTATTCACAAAACGGTAACTCATATCAATTAACCCCTAAAGTTGGGTTCTAATGACCATGAATGGGCTACCCGCCGAACATGCATCGGGCCTAACATTCATCTAACAAACACATGCATAATAATAAAATGAGCATGCATTCAAGCCCATGGGCCTTGTTTCGAAGCCAATCAAACAATGAGAAGTGGGCTTTATAAAAAAGACCACTTATTCAATTAATGTCTAATTCGGATTACTTCTGTTCAAGTATGGTTAACTATCCTAATGACGTCCAAATGAAGTGGTTCAGGTGTCATTAGAAATTTTATGACATGAGGATCAAAAGTTAAGAAGACCATTTTTTCTAACTCCTAGCCAATTTTTCCGAAAATATCGAATTAAATCTCAGTGACAGGCTGGACTCGGTTCAGTTATGAATTTTAAAATAATGGCGGGAAAAATAACAAACCTTATCAAAACAGCGCGAAACTTTTTGTGCGGTTAGGATTCCCCGTGTGCAACAACTTTCATGTTTTGAGTTTTTGCTAAAAAGCCCTCCAAATGTTTATAAAATTCGGTTTTCGCGAAGGACTCAATTGCAAATGGAATTTTAACCCGTGAAGACTTTTCAAGCAAATTGGTCCTCCAAAAATTGCAATTAGGTCCTCACAATTTCCAGTTGATATAATGAGACCCCAATGAGCAACTTTGTGATTTTAATTTTTTGCAAAAAAGGACTCTAACTTTATCAAATTCGGAGAAACATCTTTTGAACTCCAAAGGAATGAAAATCAGATCTGGACACAGATTCTGATCAAATTGTGAGAATTCCTTTTGAAAATTCAAATGATCTCCGATTTTGATGAAATTAGTATCAATAGAAAGATCTCGATCTCAGGAAGAACTTTCGTGAATACAATTTTTTCATATCTCGAACACACGAATTTATGAAAATCGAAGAACACACGAAGGTCGACTGAAACTAGTATGTCACCAGATTTACATGCATATGACGTTGCAAATCGTACTAGGCTAACATGCTCAAAATTTTGTGAAAATTTTATGGTGAACTGATCAGGATGTGCTCTACAACTCTCATGAAGGAAGTTTTTCCAGAAAATGATCGTAAAAAATCATAAAAATCATCAAACAGCACAACGTCAATCAGTAAGACATCAGAACAGATTTGAGCAACATGTTTCAGATTCTGATCCTAACTTCTAAAAGTGTTTTGACATAGCAAATCAGGTCCGATCGAGGCATATAACATATCAAATCGAAGCTTAAGACGAGCTCTACGACTCTCTAGTTTATCACTTCATCAGATCTCGACATTAACAGGCTCAAATCAGCATCTCAAATCAATAGGTTTCACTGGACACGAATTTACAGAATTGTGTTCAAGTGCTCTTACCTTGTCTCACAATGCTCCAACGCTCAAGCGAGCGATCCGGCCTCCGTATTCAGACCAGAAATGCCACGGAGAAGCCTTGGAAAGCTCGGCCAACCTATGACAATAGAGTGTACGAAATATTGTGAGAATTGACTCGTTTTCTCACAAATAGACTAATCAGTAAAAATTGAGGCTAAGGATGTGATCCGGTGGCTGTTCGATGAGAGGCCGACCACCACAGCGACGTGAGGATGCCGAGGGAGGTTGTCGGATGCTCTGGATCGCCGGAGGAGGTCGCCGGAGGGCCGGTTCAGCCGGTTGAACCGGCTGATCACATCACCGGCGGTAATGCCGGTGATGTTGCCGAGAGAAAGAAGTCGCCGGAGGAAGGAGCTCCGGCCACCAATGAAGGCGGCTGATGTTGCGACTGGCCTTGGGCCACCGTGGGGGACGCCGGTGGGGCAGCAGCTCGCCGGAAAGTGGCCGGCAAGGAGCCGGAATTGCTGCCACCGAGAGAGAGCTCGAGGGAGAGAGAGGGAGAGAGAGAGAGAGAGAGAGAGAGAGAGAGAGACAGAGAGAGGAGAGAGAAACCAGATCTGAAAATGAACCCCCCCTTTAATTTTTGGAGGGAAAAATACTATATACTTCCATCAACTTTGAATTTTAGCCCTTAGATTGATCCAATGGCCCAAAATGCATCCTTAATGATTAAGAATATTCCTTAATGGCTAAGGATTGGTGACATGGCATCATGGATGGACATGATCAATTCTAAATGAATGGGCATGATTGATTTGCTTATCCCCTAATTAATTTGCTTAATCTTTGAAGAAGGGCATTTTTGTCATTTCTCTTAGGGGCATTTTTTGTAATTCTCAATTAAGGGCATTTTTGTCATTTTCGTACTCAAGAGGATGTGACCGGCTCTGGTTGGTCTGAACGGATTGTCGATCATTAAAATTTTCAACCGGAAAATGGCTAGTCCGATCGGATTAGTTCAATTTGAATCAAACCGATTTGAGTCAATTAGCTCTGAATTTGGGTAATTGCATGACCGAGCTAGACTAACAAGTTTAATTGAAGTCTAATTAACCAAATTGAGTCCCAATTCATCAAATTGAATATTAGTCTAGAGTAGGTCAAGTTGAATTGCGCTATTTAGACCAATTACTCTTAGACTTCCTAGTCATTGGATCACTAAATTGACCAAATTGACTCAAATTCATGTGAATCTTCCAAAATTGATTTTGAACTTGGATTTCATATAAGAAATTAGGCTCATTCGTGCCTCAATTGCGCACATCATGAAGAATCGATCGAAATCACTGATTAGGGCCAAAATTGGGGGTTTTGGGTTTGGCTTGGAATCACAAAATTGGTTCAAAAATCGGATATAAAATGACCTCTAGATCAAATGTCGTGAAGAAAACTAACCTAAAAAATGACTAGAAATGAAGTAATTTCATTTTTGGCCGATTTGAATCAACTTCCGCAATTTGGGAAAAAGTTGATTCTAAATCGATTTTTGTAAAATTTCTAATGCCAAAGGTAAATTGAATGTAAAATAAGATGATTTTTTGATTTTTGTATTTTTCAATTTTTTTGGTTAAAGGTTTGACCAAAAGTCAAACCCTAGTTGACTTTTCACTAGGAGCTTGATTTTATGATCAAATCTGTGCATTTTTCTAAAATTTCCACTTCTAAAGTGAAATTGGACTTGAAAGGAATCTTTTTATGCAAAAAGCCCCAATTTGACCTGGGGTTGACTTTTGGTCAAAGGGTTGACCAAAAAATCAACGCCAAAGTCAACCATTTGACTTTTCAGATTTTTACATGAAATGAATAGAAAATCGCTTATAAAAGCTAGGCCAACAGACAGAATTAAAAAACAACACTTTTTGTTCAAGAAACAGGCTCCGTCGCGATCAGAAACCATAATCTTGAATTTTCTATTTTTAATGACGCATCGGCTAAAAATTAAGTGTCAACAGCTGCCTCTCTTTGAGTGGGAGTTCGAAGAGGTTATGCTCAAAGACCAATTGGCACCTGCAAATTTTTAGTCGATTCCATTTGGGAAATAAAATAAAGACAAAGACATTTGATCAGAGTCTTACCTGAAGCACTTACTGTTGGATTGTCAGATTATTCACGTGTTCTTCTCTTCTCTTCTCTCTCTCATGTGATGGAATGAAGGAAGAAAGGAAACAGAAATGGTTTTATGGAAATCTATGGTTTAAGGAAAACCAAGAATCAAAGGACAAGGTTTAAGGATGACCTAGAATCTAAGGACAAAAAACAGAACGTGGGAATGCATTTATTTTGAAATTTCTCCATCCAATTGATCTCAATCCACCGTGAATTGGGATTTCTGTGAGTTCACTTCATTAAAAGTGATAGGGACCAAAATTAGCTCCTTTGCGCCAATGGATTTCTTACAGTGTAACTAATCAGAATTTTCTCTTTGTATTATTCAATCAAGAATGAAGGAGGACACTCTATTAAAGATAAGTAGATATCTTGATAAAACTATTTCCGAATGACATCAACTACTTGAAACGATAATGATTAGTTTTTATGCAGTTTTTTATACAGTTGAGTGAGTATTTAAACAATTGGGTTGGACGTTGTAGATTCGTGCTCAAATTCCGTCTTCTACTTGTTTTAGTTGATCTTGGGATTCAATGAAGGAAGAGTCTTATACAATATCTGTAAATGGCGAATTTTGTATAAAATATATATCATTGGAGAACGGTCAAGTTGATCAGTTTGAATATCCCATGTTGTAAAAGGAAAAAAAAAAGAATATATGGCACAAATTATTAAAACAAGTGATTCTTTTGTGGCGAAATTTGGTCCTTTGTAGGCGCTATCAATGCAACCCTCGGAATTTTGTAAAAAAATCGAATTGGGTTACACAAGTTTGTTAACTTGTGCCACTATTTGATGATTTTGGATGGGATTTTTTCTAGACAATAACGAGAGAAATTCTCCAAGTCTAATCACAATAATGAATCCTATTTAAGGTTATTATATAATCATCAAATAAAGGAAAAGAGATTGCGATTAGATCATTTTTAGGAAACTTACCAAAAAAGTCATAAATTTATTGCGTTGGTATCAATTCAGTTCATTCGGCCAATTTGAGCTGAAATCCGCTGATATGGACACCGGTCATCCTATGTGGCACGGTTGGCGTTGACATGAATAATTTTTAATAATATTTTGAAATTTTTAACATTTTTTTCTTTTTTCCCTTCCTTTCCTTTTTTTTCCTTCCTTCTTGAGGGAAGGAAAAAAAAAGAAAAATTATTAAAAATTCAAAAAATTATTAAAATATTATTAAAAATTCCACGTCAATGTGACCGTCCGCCAATTGTTCCACGTAGGACAGGCAGCGTTCACGTTAGAAATTTTCAACTTAAAGTAGCCGGATGAATTGAATTGGTACTAATATGAAATGGTTCGGGATTAAATTGGTCCAATTGAAAAATTTAAGACTGAATTGGTATCAATGCAATGTGTTTATAACTTTTTTGGTATTTTTCATGATCATTTTCTGGTACTATAGGCAAACTCTTGCAATTTTTAGTGGATGTATTTGGCAATTGAATCAAATTACGTAATTCACTTTGCACGGGAGAAGCTAGAATAAAGAGAAAGATATGGAGGAAGCAATAAGTCAGAAGATTTCTTCTTCATAATTAAACATTCACTAAACATCGAGGAATGTGGTAAACTCAATCGATCATGAGCTCATATTTTCACATTATGGCTATTAGGCGCTGAGGACACGCGCATTGGGCACGACGCTACCCCACGGAATGGACATCATACTATCGACATAATCTAAATTAGATATTTCGTAATGGGAGGCCCCTATGGTTAACTCCTAGTGGTTTATGTGCCTTCTCCACCCTTTTGCCAAGCCAAAAATAAGAAATGCCTTGTGAAATAAGATAAAATGTAAATCCTGCCCCACACAACATTAACGTCTTTTTTAGCATTCTTAGTTGGTAACTTTACAGATTCCAGATTAGAGACGTCACTAAGCACGTCAGATTACATGAGTCCCCAATTTCTCCATATTTGCTTATGCTCAGGGAAGATTTTCCTAATACGGTGCTCCCTTGACATAACAATACATCAAAAGGATGATTGGTTTCAAAACAAGTAGATTCTCTTACACCCTATCTCGACCTTCCTCAAGATGAACCATTAAGGGAAAATTAACAGATTGATAAGAGGGAATGGCAGCCCTCATGCAAGGGGACAATCACGTTCGGGACGGACTCTCTCAAGCACATCTGACTGCAACTTGGGTTCTCAATGCAATCATGCAATGAAACATGCTTTGGAGCTGCCACTGACCAATTGTGGGTTGGTTAGAAACCCAAGTAAAGTAGGTGAGTCTGCCTTACTTTTACAAATCAGATATTTATTGACACAGGAACTTGATTACATTAAAGTAATTTTAAAACCCTTTTGATGCCTTTTCTCTTTATGAAAGCATTTTACATACAAACTTCACCAGTTGTATTCCTCAACCTAACATATGAAAATGATCATGCTCGGTGTGTAAATAATAAAAGAACACCTAATAACCAAATTTGTAAATAGAACAGTAAATAAATTGCAGATAGTTAAAGCGCCTGGATGCATTAAGCAAGCGAAACCAAATCCTTCTTATTGAATCTCAACACAGGGAACCTGTACACTAAAAGTCAAGCAAAAACGCCGATGCAATGACATGACGTATGCATGGACCATACATGCCCAAATATGATGCATTATTATACATGGATCGACAAATATTTATTAGTATGCAACCACCTCAACTAGCTTTTTGACAAAAATAAATGTCTCAACTAGTTTTTTTTTTCTCATTAACATGATGGATGTCTAGAATAATCTCCTAGAACACTATGACCGCAATTATGTATGCAATGTAATGAAAATTTAACTAGATCAACATGCATGAAACTAAGCTATTGTGAATGATTCAATGAAAGCATATGCGAATAGCTCCTTAGAAACTTCAAAACAGCTTTAAAATTTTCTAAATTTTTATTTTTTTTATTTCTTTTCTTTCCTTTCTCTTTTTTCTTGAATCATATGATGTGGATGCAAACGCTTAAAGTTCCTAGGTGCACGCAAAAAATTGAGAGCGAGAGAGGTCAAAGGCCAATCGACCGGGAGAGTTTTGTGTTGAAAGAAACGTATGCAATCTGTCATAGATTATGAACCACCAATGAACAATTCACAAGATCCAAGCCTGCGGTCTCGGAAATCGGTACTGTGATTGCAGTACATCGATCCCATGAATTGGACATGAAATCTCCGAACAGGTCTTCACAAACTCTACTAGGATCGAATCTGTCTTTCCAACCCAACAACTTTCAAGCCAAAAGCAACTTGCAAACAAGATACCTGCGAGAAAGATACATAAAAAACGCAAGAATGGAGAGATTTTATCCTTTTAGAGTGAGGAGCTGGTTGAATATCTGTTAATACAAAAAAATTTCAGTTAATGTAGCTAGCAAGGATCACCTAGAGGGGGTGAATAAGTGATCTTAAACAGTTTTTAAATATTTATGCGGAAATAAAACAAATCACAGAAGAATCTGAATAAAATTCAGATTCAAGACAGATTATATAGATGATGCTCTTAATGTGCAGAATGTAAAGTAAGAGTTAAGGGATAGAAAATCTGCACACAAGTTTATAGTGGTTCGGCTTATAGCAAGCCTACGTCTACTCTTCCACGCTTACAGCCTACCGGCTAGATTTCACTATGTAATCAAAAGGAATTTACAGATTTTGAGTGATAGCACTCTTGTGTATGATATGACTCTCTATCTCACACAATCACTCTTACAAAGTAACCCTCAAGATCTAAATTTTTGGCTCAGTAAGACAAGAGAAATGATTGGAGCATACTCAGACTTTGGACTTGTTGATTCTTGAAACTATATCTTCCTTCTGCTACTCGTTGATCTCCTTAAATACTCTTCTTCATCCAAACTAGTCGTTTGACAGCATTCACAGGATCATCTTCCAATCTTCACCTTGGACAGATTTGTATAATAAGGATTGAGTAGCCGTTGGATGACAGATTCTAAATCCCGCTGATTCCGGTTGCCCATATAATCAGAATCTTAGTTTCCATAAGTAGAGCTTTGTTCGTTGTAATGCATTCTTGTCGTAATATTTGATTGTTAATCAATTTGATTAAGATTAAAACAATCAAAACTTTCCTTTGTCGCGACCTAAAAATCAGGTTTTCCAATCTTAGGCTAATGGATTACAAGATCAATTAAATTAACTAACCTAGCTCGAGTTCTCCCAAACTCTACCAATTTGCAACTTAGGTCCAATTATGAGCATGCAAATATTTTCAATGGGAGTCGCCACTAATCATTTAAGGTAGGTTGATTAGAAACCTAAATAAAATAGCGGGAGTACTATTTTATTTCTACGAACCAGAGATTATAAATCCGGTGACTTGGTTACGCTAGATTACTCTAACGTCTTTTCGGTACCAATCTCAAGAAAAATACTCAATTCGGCAATTTTGATGAATTCTGATTTAGAGTTCAAAGGTGCAAATTTTTTTTTTTGGATTTTCTTTTTACGAATTTTTTTTGTATTTTTTATGCTTTTCAAAAATAAATTCAAATCACAAATCTTTTAGAAGAAAGATTATAACCGCTAAACCTTTCGAATTAAGTTTTAATTTGAAGCCTGACAGATCGATCCTAAAAATTCGAAATACCCGCTATGAAAATAATTCTATCTAAAGCCTGATAGATAGACTTATTCCTGCGTGTGCGGTTGCGGATTAGGAGATTTTTCTAACCGATCACATTTTGAAAAGATTTTGCTATCTAGAATATCTTGGATATATTCAAAAGATTTTGAAATTTTCAAATTCTATCCAAGTAATACACATCTAAAATTTCCAAAGAATATTCAATTGAATCGCAGTTTTTAAATTAAGCGAGGCAATAAAATCCTAGTTAGATAATGCCCTAATCACTCAAATATGCAAAGTTAGGTAACAAGAAGCACAAAATAAGCAATAAAATATCCAAACTGATTCGGATGAGATATTTACCTAAATGCGCAAATAACTTTCCAAATTCGAATCGCCGGCGGATCGGGAGTGCGGATCAGAGGACCGACGGTGGGTGATCGACGATAGACGCAGCGGCGACGATGAGAGGTGGTAGCGATGGAGGAAGGGGGTCACGGCTCTCGAAGAGAAGTGTCGATCTTCAAAGCTCAGACGATGTGCTCCGTCTTTCTATCTATAGTGTCTCTTCTTACCCTTTTGGCACTTTCTGCACGTGGAATTCAATGGGGGTGCAAGAAGAAAGAGGAAAAGAATAATAATGGGATGCAAATATTGGATATTGATGAAGAATCAGCCTCCCCCTTTTGTCTTCTTCTCCTCAACAACTTATATTGGGCCCGTGAAGAAGCTAAGATTTGGGCGAGAATTGTTGAAGTGAAGTGTGGATGACCAGTGCACTGCGTCGCGAACGTTTTCTTCCTCGTGTACCGCGGGTGTTGCCGAGAACTTGCCAGGACTGTACGCAAAACCCGAGTTAATCAGGCTCCGTCCGAACTAGACAGAGGTGATCGTGCGCAGCAGGAACTCGTCGAAAAGCCCAGACTAGATGGTAGGCGTTTGGGAAAAACAGCAGCGGCGCAAGCAGGGGGTCCACGGTCCGGGAGGCCGCGGTGGTAGTAACAGCGGCAGCGCCGTCGTCAATGGAAGCAGCGACAGTGGCTCACGGCCACAGGTCTAGCCGTGAGCAGAGGGCGTGGCGGCGGACAGCAAGAGGAGTGGCGGCAGGGGTGGCAGGTGTAGTGTTGGTTCAGGTTGGTGATGAGCGAACCTGAGGTGGCTGGCTATTCGTCAGTAAGGCTCGGGAAGGCTGCTTCGTCGTCGGACGATGAACAGAAATGTCGTCAAGGTCAGTGTCAAGCACGCAAGGGCATATCAGAACAACTTGCCGTCGTGGAAGGAGCGGCGGTCAGCTGGCAAGGGGTGGCGCCAAAGAAGGAATCTCGACCATAAGGTGTTTGGCCGAGAGACCTCTTCTCTCTCTAACCTCACGTACGTGTGTCTCTCCTGTTTCTTGTGTGTGATCAGATCCCCAAAGACCAGCCTCCCTTGTTGACCGAAAAGACCCCTTTTATATGCAAGGCAACCTAGATTTTTTCGGAAAAGGACATGGTCAACTTTCAGAATGTATATTTTATTCCTTTCCTCCCTTAGAGTTATATCTTCCTTCTGATTATGGGCATGGGGAGGTCTTCTTGGCAGCATACTCTTTCTTGTTTTGAGAAAGATATATTGCTCAAATAATATACGTCCTCACATGAATATTCCTTTTTCAGTTGCTCTTACTATTTTCCATTGACCGACAAAATCTTGCATATTTCCACAAATATCCGAAAAACAAAGTCTATGAAATCGTGAACATCTTCAGGAAATCATGAAAGATATTTCTGCACAAGTGCCCAACCAAAACTATATTGACCGAGAATCATGCATATATTCCGAAAATTCTTCATATCCCACGTGCGAAAATTCCACCCATGATAATGAACGAGTTTAGCGAAAATTTTTATTCGTGGGCTTTTAACTAAGTCCATTCGCCATTGATTTAATGCAAATGCAACTATGTGAGCCTATTACTATAAATGCTCCTAAAATCTATATGTAGTTTAACTAATTAATTTTTTTTCTAGGGACCGAGATCGATACCTAATTTTTATGCAATGAATGACTAATTGAGTCTCCAAAATTTAGGTGTCAACAGCTGCCCCTCTTTGAGTGGAGGCTCGTAGAGGTTTCGCTCAAAGACTGAAACCTAAATTTAAATCATGCAAAATGACGAATGATCTTCTTCTTCTTCTTTTTTTTTGGGTTTTTATTCCAATTTTTCAAATGCAATGATGCATGATATGCAAACAATAAGGAACGTACGCTAAGGCTTCTCACTTCATGAAGAGCGGTGAAAGAGCCTTACATACGGATCACACAAAAAACGCCCAAGTGAGGGAAGGCTTTATAATGCTATGAACTCCCTCGATCTCCAAACTTCTAGTTCACTGGAAGTAAAGTTCTCAAGGTACAGGATTGCCTATTTGTTACCTATAGTTTCCTACATATGCGAAATAACGTATGATATGAAGAAAGAATTAAAAGAGACGTATTGCCTATACCACCGGGCAATCACAAAAAGAATCATGTCACATGTTCCATCGGGTGAGCATGAGGTTAGTTGTGCCACCTATTCCACTGGGTGAACACGGAATGAGAAACTATGCCGCTTGTTCCACTGGGCAAACATGAAATGGGGTGTGCTGTCTATTCCACTGGGCAACACAAAGAGATATGTCACCTATTTCACTTGGTGAACATATGAGAGAGATCATGTCTCCTATTCCACTGAGTGAACAAGGAAAGAAAAACAATGAAGAATAATTAGCAGACGTACCTGAATTCTTCTTATGACAGAGCTAATTGCATTGCACCTGTTTTTACCTGAGAAAAGGCTAAAATAACACATGCGCATGGGCAAAGAAAACATAATTCATGAGTCTGCTTGCATTACCGAGCTTCACTGGGGAATTTATCAATAAGAACAACAATTTCGTCCTTTTGACAATTTGATCACATTAAATGAGAGACCTTTAATCAGAAAGGACTTTCCACTCACTTTCAATAAAAGGCTTTTGACCCGACCTTTGATGCGGGTATAAGAATCACTCAAACTCTCTTTATTGTGCTTGATAAGGGTTCGGATATTCTCAAAATCAGTATGACTAAGCCAATCTAAAAGGTCTTTATAAGGACTAAAACACAGTCTTGGTCAAAGGTTTCGTAATGGGGACTCATGAGAGTCATAGCTTTGAAAGAATTGATATCACCAGCTACTCCGGGTTTTATAAGTCAGAAATGCTGCAAAAATGAGATAGAAAAATCTTGCTCGCACTTCTTCGAGCAACATTTATAAGCATTGAAACTCTACGTTAACTCAAGTGCCCTATTCTGAAGAGACTTTGGTAAGGGTTGTAACGTAGATTCGGGTAGGCTTGAAATGAATGGCCTATTTCCATCAAAAGGGGTATTATGAACATAGAAATTGGTGATAATCCAATCATGCTATTGGTACCATTGATCTATCTCTAGTGATTGCTCTACAAATGAACCTTCAAATGGTCTTTTCCTTGAAGAATGATCTTGCATATCGACTCAGTTCTCGCCGAAGCCTTTCTTTCTCTCATCATTTTTCATTTTTTCATTTTTTTTTAGAGAGAGATTTTCTTTTCGAGAGATTTTTCTCCCTCTTTTTTAAGAGAGCTTTTTCCGAGAGAGAGAACTTCGATTTAATGGAGTCCTTTTGCGTCCTTTCTGATGAATTTTCTTTTGAGCTCCCATTTGCCTCAAGTTACCTTGAACTTGCTTCGAGATGATTTCATTTGTTTATCACAAGAATGATCATCAATCGGGTTGAAATGAATTCACCGCTCAAATTGGGTATGCAAAGGGTATAATGTGTAAGGATATAGAAAGAAATGATCTTCGTCATATCTAAGGCACTCAAGCTAACATAGAATTTGCATGCAATAAATATACTTGAAGATTGATGCAAGTGAAACCAAGAAAATCCTAACCATTTCGAACTTTCTAAGAAATTGCCCCAGTATGGGGTTGTTCTTGACAAGGGTAACAAATGAAACTCCGTTCAAAGGGTTAAGCAAATGATAACCTGTAGTGTTTAGATAGAGGGAATGAATGCCTCTCATCATTTTGGTCGTCATACTTTTCGTGAGATAATCCTTTACCTTGTTAGCACGGAATTTTCACTAAACTCGCACTAAGGATTATTATTCAGGACGTGTATGGAAATGACTTGCCTTTCGTCATCTTGAAGTCTCTCATGCAATGTGATCGCTTCATTAGGACATAAACAGATTGGCAAATCAAAAGCTTTCCTCAAAGCTTAGTAACATAACAAGAAAATCAATTGATTCATGAATTCAATTTCAAACTTGATAGAAACAAAGTCAGAATGAGTATAAATCAAGTGTAATACTTCTTCATAGAATCAGAATTAACTGGACTGGAAAAAACACAATCGTCCATCTCGGCCAAAATCAAAGCACCTCCTGGAAGGACTTTCTTCACAATGTACGGGTCGCCATAATTTGGAGCGAATTTTCCTTCTGCAAGAGGAACTATTGGCAATAACTTCTGCAGGACAAGGTCGCCTACCTGAAAATGTCGAGGCTTGACTTTCTTGTTGAAAGATTTAGCAACTCGTTGTTAGTAGCACTGGCCATGACATAGATCTCTAAGCCTTATCTCATCAATCATGTTCAACTGATCCAATCTCTGTTGGATCCAATTTGCTTCTGACAATTGTACCTATGAAAGAATACGTAACGAAGGAATTTCAACCTTAACAGGTAGAATTGCTTCCATACCGTACACAAGAGAATATGGAGTTACCCTTGTAGATGTCCGGATAGAAGTCCGATATGCCATAAGTGTAAAAGGTAATCTCTCATGCCAATCACGATAGTTCTCAGCTGTTTTAGCCAAGATTTTCTTGATATTCTTGTTGGCTGCTTCAACCGCTCCGTTCATCTGCTGATGATATGGAGAGGAATTCAAATGCTTGATCTTGAACTCCTTGAACATATCATCCACCAATTTATTATTTAGATTCGACCCATTGTTAGTAATTATGGTCTCAGGTGCACCATATCAAGCAATGATGTCTCGACGAATGAACTTCACCACATTTCGGGCCGTCATTGTCGTATAGGACATAGCTTCGATCCACTTCGAAAAATAATCGATAGTGACCAGGATAAATCGATGTCCATTTGACGCTTTAGGATTGATTGTGCCAATCACATCAATGCCCCACATAGAAAATGGCTATGGTTCAGACATCTAATGCAATTCATTCGGGGGAGTATTAATCTTGTTACCATGGATTTGGCATTTGTGATAACTCCGAACATGCTGAATGCAATCACTCTCTAAAGTGAGCCAGTAATAACCCATCCTCATTATCTTCCTTGCTAGCATATGACCATTCATGTGCGGACCACATACTCCCTCATGTACTTCTAGCATCAAATGAACAGCCTCGGTTGAATCAACACACCTTAATAAAACCGAATCATAGGACCGTTTGTATAGGCATTCTCCGCTCAAGAAGAACGTCGACGCCATTTTCTTGATATACTTTTGGTCAGATGCGGTACTTTTCTCAGGAAACTCCTGTGTTTGAAGATATACCTTGATATCATGATACCACGACTTGCCGTCGGGCTCCTCTGTCAAGACCATGCAATAAGCCAGTTTCTGTAAGACCTCTATCTTTAAAGGTTCAACTTCTAACCCACTTGTCACTCGTAGCATTGTCGACAACGTGGCTAGAGCATCGGCAAAATGGTTTTGAGTCCTTGACAAGTGTTCAAACGAAATGTCTTCAAACTCTTCCACCAACTCTTCTAAATAGGCGTAATAGGGCTGCAACTTAGCATCTCTAGTTTGCCACTTACCAACGGTATGAAGAATAATGAGGGCTGAATCTCCGAACACCTTAAGTCGAGCTACTCCCATTTCAATTGCAGCTTGTAGCCCGAGGATGCATGCCTCATATTCAGCGATATTGTTCGTGCAAGGAAATATCAGTTTTGCCGCCACTGGATAATGTTGTCCGCCTAGGTATATTAAAACTGCCCCGATACCTGATCCTGACAAGTTTACGGCCCCATCAAAATACATGGTCCATATATACTCATCAATTGGCATGACTCTATCCTCTAGCGGACCCAGATCCTTATTTTCCCCAGGATTTTCGGCCAGGACATCAGCAATTACTCGTCCTTTGACTGATTTTTGAGATAAGAATTGAACATTGAATTCTGAGATGAGAATCTGCCATTTTTCCAGTTTCCCAACCAAAGCGGGTTGATTGAGCAAGTATTTGACGGGATCACACTCTGTTACAAGCAATATCTGATAGTGCAAAGTGTATTGCCTCAATCTATGTAGCACCCAGACTAGTGCTGCGCACGTTCTTTCTGCTTCAGAATAGTTCATCTCAGAGGCGGTGAACTTCTTACTCAAATAATAAATCGCATGCTCTTTTCCATCCTCCTTACTTTTCTGAGCAAGCATGGCGCCTAAGGACTCATTGTGGATTGTAAGGTACCGTGTCAGAGGTTGCCCCGGTGTCGGCGGAACAAGCACCGGCGGATTCATCAAGAAGTGCTTAAGCTTGTCGAATGCTTGTTCACATTCTTCATCCCATCTAACCAGCGCATTCTTCTTGAGAAGTTTAAAGAAAGGCTTCGCTGTCTCAGATAGCTGAGAAATAAATCTGGCTATATAGTTTTGTCTACCCATTAAGCTACGAACTTCCTTCATCGAAGAGGGAGATTTTATTTCACAAATGGCCTTCACTTTTGACGGGTCAATCTCAATCCCTTTGTTACTGACAATGAAGCCGAGTAGTCTGCCAGAGGCTGTCCCGAACATGCATTTTTCCGGATTGAGGCGCAATTTGAACTTGCGAAGCCTATCGAATAATTTCATTAAGGTTTCTATGTGATCTTCTCCACGCCAAGTTTTTACAATCATGTCGTCAACGTAGATCTCAATCTCATTATGCATCATGTCATGGAATAACGCGACCATTGCCTACTGGTAAGTTGCTCCAGCATTTTTAAGACCAAAGGGCATGACCTTGTAATGAAATGTCCCCCATGGAGTGGTAAATGCTATTTTTAACTTATCATCCTCATTCATCAAGATTTGATTATAACCTGAGAAACCATCCATGAAGGAAAATAGTTCGAACCCGGCTGTGCTGTCCACAAGCACATCAATGTGTGAGAGTGGAAAATCATCCTTAGGACTAGCTTTGTTCAGATCTCGGTAGTCAGCACACACTCGAACCCGACCGTCTTTCTTCAACACTGGGACTATATTAGCGACCTATTCTGAATATTGGGTAGTCTTAATAAATCCCACGTCAAGAAGCTTCAGAACCTCTTCCTTGATCTTCTTTGCCAGTTCTGGCTTAGCTCTTCGTAGCCTTTGCTTCACGGGCTCAACCGAAGGATTAGTCGGTAGACAATGTTCGACGATCGATCGATCGAGACCCGGCATGTTAGCATAAGACCAGGCAAAGGTGTCTTGATAATCCTTCAACAATTGGGTCAAGCGTTTCGCCACATCTTCAGGGAGATATGCCCCAATCTTCACCTCTCTAGGATTCTCCTTGTCGCCAAGATTGATCACTACGGTTTCTTCAACCGTCAGAGGCTTGGATTTCTCATGGATTTCCAAGTTCCGTCGTATCTCTTCATCATTCGGATTAGAATCGTCTGAGTCATCGAACTGACTTGCATCACATATATAAGGATCCATGATTCCCGTCCCTTCGCATGCCTCGAGATTAGTCCTGAAACATGAAAGAAAGGGATCAAAAAGACAAGACAGGGCTTAAATACATGCAATTTTCGAAAATTGATCATTGCTTTTTCAAATTCATTTTGCATTCGAAGACCTCGGGACGAGAATTCTTGAGAAGCCCAACCCTCAGTTCTTACCGTAGATGACAAATTTTTCCAATCGTTGGTTATCGTCATCGGGTTGGTTTGGGGCACTTCAACAAGATTCAAAATGATAAAAACCTTTGTAATTTTACTGATATCGAATCAATGAATTACATCTTATTGGATTGAAAAACCTAAGTGCAACATGAATTGGTATGAAAATCGAAAAAAAACAATAAAGATTCCCATGCAGGGGAGATACGAAAACTGGAAATAATTACTCTTGAGGGCCAGCGTCCATCCCTTCCAATGGTCCTTCAGTGATTGCACCAATGGAGGTCTTAGCAAACCAACTGGTAAGGTAGGGTATACCATCATTAAAGTCAAAGTCCACCACCCTCGACTTCGGCTTCTTGAAAATACAGGGTGGCTTGTCATCCTCAGGATCATCATACAAATTGACCAAAATCGCTTTACCGTGCTTCTTAGGCGAGTTAGTTAGGCCTTATGGCGACTTAGGAAAGAAAAGCCCGAGATCATCCTCAGTCGGGCTCGGCTTTAAATGCTCATATCCCCCCACTACTCCAGCTGAGCGAAAGGTGTGGTTAATGGGAAGTGGTAAGGGACTTTGACATACTCCTCTTCGGCCTCTGCAATAATCGTGGCCTTGTTCACAGCTTCTCGGCCCATGATATCCCAAACCAGCCTTGTGAGATTGTCCATTTGTCTCAATCGGGGCATGAATGCCTTGGCCTTCCTTCCTAAGACCCTGACCTAGCTCAAAACCATTACCGATCATGACCTTGGCCACCATGATAGTTGCATTAGAAACCTTAGGAACGGGCAATGGCATATCAGAGGAGGCCTGAACAACTTGAACTATCTCAAATGAATGATAAATATCCTCCTCGACATGACCGGACTCTATAGATGGGACCAATGTCGCATTGAAGATTCGGTGATCTTCCTCTCCATAAACTGTAACCAACTTTGCCTCAGCCACAAACTTGATCTTCTGATGCAAACTGGAGGGCACTGTGCCTGCATTGTGGATCCATGGCCGTCCCAACAAGAAATTGAAAGCAGAAGGGATATCCAGCACTTGAAAAAGAATATAGGTCCGATTTGCAGCTCTAAGTTAATCTGGCCTATCACATCCTTCTTTACTCCATCAAAGGCTCGAACAGAAGTCTTGACTGCTTGCATGGTAGATGGATGAATGCCTAGCTTTTTCAAAGTAGCCAACGTGCATAAATTCAAAGCTGAACCATTATCAACAAGCACCCTAGCCATGTGAGTCTCCTTGTACTTCACTGATATATGAAGCGCCTTATTATGACCACGTCCTTCAATTGGGATTTCCTCATCAGAAAATGCTACTTGATCCTTGAGGAGGATCGCCCCGACAAACCCCTCTAGCTTATCTTCTTCAATAGTCTTGAGCACATGAATCTCACTCAAAACCTTCATCAGAGCACCCCGATGCTTATCTGATGTCTGGAGAAGTTCCAACAACAAGACTTGTGCAGGTAACTTTCTCAGCTGATCAACCACGCTATATTCACTAGCCTTAATCACAGCTAGGAATTCCTTTGCTTCTTTCTTGGCCGCTGGCTTGGCTGGTTGATTATCAGCATAAGTTCGCCCTGACCTCGTTATCAGATCAACATTGTATGACCATGGAACCATCTTGTTACTTTCATAAGTGTAGGGCTGAGGTGATGCCAGCACCAATACTCCATAAGTATCGGGTATAACGATCCCGAGGTCATCGTCAGAGGCGTCCTCGAGAGGTGGCATGTCAGTTAGCTCAGGATCCAACTTAACTGGTTCATCGGTCAACATTGCGAGTTCTTCATTCCAGTCAATGATAACCTGAGATATAGTGGCCACTACCCCGAATTCATCAGCCGTCCCAATCATTCCCTCTCTTACCAACTCATCTACCTTCTTCTCTATTTCACCGAATGACACCATTTCACCAGTCGAAACATAACCAGCTCGGACTAAAGCATCGAACATATCCTCGAAAGAGACCCTGAAGCCTTGAACCTGCTTGACACCGGGGCCAATGACAACATTTGCACTGCTCGAATGATCAGGGAGTGGATTGTTTTGCACGTTAAGCTTATCGGCTGGCTGTAGTGCAAAGGCTCCAGTCTCGAGTAGATCCTGTACTCGATGTTTGAGCACTTGGCAATCATCTGTCGAATGTCCTACCTCACCTCTATGGTAATCGCATTTCTTCGACGGATCATACCTTGCAAAGCCGACAGCGTTAGATCTCTATGGCTCTGAATTCAACAAGTTCTTCTTCCTTAGCATCGCCAGTACCTGAGATAACATCTCAAGAAGTGGAGTAAACTGGCTAGGTTAGCGCTACTGGCGTAGGTCCTGCTGGCCTTGCCGCCTATAAGAGGTTGACTGCTGAGTGGTAAATTGTAGCTTCGGTGCCTGAGCTGGCATCTTTTGTACATAAGTCATGTTAACTTTGGGGACATGCTCTTTGTCTTTCTTACTAGTAAATCTCTTGCCTGATGAACTCGACTCACTGTACCATCCTTTCTTGAGCCCGGACTCAATCTCCTCACCCATGGCTATCAGTTGGCTAAAAGATTGGATGTCCGTTACTAACATTCGTGAACGAATCGACTGCGATAGAATAGACACGAATAATTTCATTAAGTCACGCTTTAAGGGTTCAGGCATGATTTGTCCCGCCATGTTCCTCCAGCGAGTGGCATACTCCTTTAGAGTCTCGCCCTTTTTCTGCTCAGCTCTCTCCAGGTCTTTCCTTGTAATGGTGACATCGAGATTGAACTTAGAGTGCTTGACGAAAAGGTTTGCCACCTCTTCCCACGAGTCCTTCCGGTTGATCTGGTGGTTGGTATACCACCTCATTGCATCATCCTTCAAGCTTGCTCGAAAGGTTTGGATCATTAGAGGTCCGTTAGAAACAAATCTGTTCATGAGCCCCTGGTACATCTCGATGTGCTGAATTGGATTTGAGGTGCCGTCATACTTCTTGAAAGCTGGCATCTTGAATTTATCGGGCACTTGGACCCGGGCAAAAATAGATAAATCGACAGGCGGAACACTTTGAGTACCCTCCACTTCATGTAACCTCTGGTCGAGCTTAGTCAGTAGCTTGGCATTCTCATTATCGAGGGGTGGATGAAGAACATGGGCCACTGGAGATACACTAGTGTCAGTCAAAATGACATCATCTAGTTGAAAGGTTGGATCAGTGTTTACTGCGGGAGTTTTGTCAAGGCGGAGGCCTTGACGGGTTGGAGGTAGAATCTCCGATTGAGAGGCAGCATTGATCTGTTGCTGCTTGGCCATGAGATCACTCATCATTTTGGACATGGTAGCCGCGATCTGCTCATTCATTGCATTCATGTGTTCTTTCAGCTTTTCGTCGATCATGGCTGCAATCTCGGCTTGATTGGCCATCCTTCTTTTGGTCACTGATCGAGTATTATAAGGATGAGGGGGATCCGTGGCAAATTACCTATAAAAAGTAATGTCGCGACCTACCCCTCGAGGGCCGAACTCGGATGAGGCGGGTTTAGAGATAAGTGTTCATGAGATGGTTCATATGGCATCTTATAAAAAATGATTTTACTGAAGTGTAAATCTTTTGTTTAGCCATATGATCCATTAATCATGAACGTGGATTTTCCCTAAATCCATATCTCGCGTGACAGCGGATTGGTTTTATTTTTTAGGAGTCGCCACTAGCCTAGGTCGGGGGTCGGCTAGAATACCCAACCGAAACGCGGGAATTTCGTTTCGGTTTCTACGAAAACCAGAGATCAAAGGTTCGGGGACTAGCTTACGTTAATATTTCTATTAACGCCCTTTCGGTACCGCTAAACTTAACATGGTTGTTATCTAAGTCATCATGCATTTGTTTTTTTATCATTTTCATGCCAAAGTCTTAGTCCACTAGGTGATCATGCATCTTGTTTTTGCGTTTTCATTTAAGATTCTAAACTAATCCTATCTTAGTCTAGAAAAAGAAAGAAACAATCAATTGTATTGAAAGACCTTTCGTAAAGTAAACACTCGAAGTATTGAAAAGACGAGCTAATTCTAAGTGCGAGAAAGTAAAAAGTAAAAACCCGCAACTCGTCGGGTGTTTATTACAACACGAATTGAAAAACCCGAGACATGATCGGGGATGAATGAATTAAGTACAAATTGAAACCGGATTGGACATCGGTCTAACACCATCAAATGAGTACAAATCGAGACCGGATTGGACATCGGTCAATCACCTTGGTCTTCTATCATTTCGGATTATTCTCCCATGGACCGCCTCTCGGGTGTCGGTGTTTACATTCATACATTCATTCATGAAAAGACAACATAACAATGATGCAATCAATTCACTAGTTAAGCACGGGCCTCGGGATCGGCCTTTGTTTTTTCATGCGTTTCGATTCATCACCCACCTAATCACCTAAAATTGTTTGATTAATGGTTAATGATAATGGGTTACCATTTGTATTCACAAAACGGTAACTCATATCAATTAACCCCTAAAGTCGGGTTCTAATGACCATGAATGGGCTACCCGCCGAACATGCATCGGGCCTAACATTCATCTAACAAACACATGCATAATAATAAAATGAGCATACATTCAAGCCCATGGGCTTTGTTTCGAGGCCAATCAAACAATGAGAAGTGGGCTTTATAAAAAAGACCACTTATTCAATTAATGTCTAATTCGGATTACTTCTGTTCAAGTATGGTTAACTATCCTAATGACGTCCAAATGAAGTGGTTCAGGTGTCATTAGAAAGCTTATGACATGAGGATCAAAAGTCAAGCAGAACATTTTTTTTAAATCCTAGCCAATTTTTCCGAAAATATCGAATTAAATCTCAGTGACAGGCTGGACTCGGTTCAGTTATGAATTTTAAAATAATGGCGGGAAAAATAACAAACCTTATCAAAACAGCGCGAAAATTTTTGTGCGGTTAGGATTCCCCGTGTGCAACAACTTTCATGTTTTGAGTTTTTGCTAAAAAGCCCTCCAAATTTTTATAAAATTCGGTTTTCGCGAAGGACTCAATTGCAAATGGAATTTTAACCCGTGAAGACTTTTCAAGCAAATTGGTCCTCCAAAAATTGCAATTAGGTCCTCAAAATTTTCAGTTGACATAATGAGAGCCCAATGAGCAACTTTGTAATTTTGATTTTTTGCAAAAAAGGACTCTAACTTTATCAAATTCGGAGAAACATCTTTTGAACTCCAAAGGAATGAAAATCAGATCTGGACACAGATTCTGATTAAATCGTGAGAATTCCTTTTGAAAATTCAAATGATCTCCGATTTTGATGAAATTAGTATCAATAGAAAGATCTCGATCTCAGGAAGAACTTTCGTGAATAAAATTTTTTCATATCTTGAACACACGAATTTATGAAAATCGAAGAACACACGAAGGTCGACTGAAACTAGTATGTCACCAGATTTACATGCATATGACGTTGCAAATCGTACTAGGCTAACATGCTCAAAATTTTGTGAAAAGTTTATGGTGAACGGATCAGGATGTGCTCTACAACTCTCATGAAGGAAGTTTTTCCAGAAAATGATCGTAAAAAATCATAAAAATCATCAAACAGCACAACGTCAATCAGTAAGACATCAGAACAGATTTGAGCAACATGTTTCAGATTCTGATCCTAACTTCTAAAAGTGTTTTGACATAGCAAATCAGGTCCGATCGAGGCATATAACATATCAAATCGAAGCTTAAGTCGAGCTCTACGACTCTCTAGTTTATCACTTCATCAGATCTCGACATTAACAGGCTCAAATCAGCATCTCAAACCAACAGGTTTCACTGGACACGAATTTACAGAATTGTGTTCAAGTGCTCTTACCTTGTCTCACAATGCTCCAACGCTCAAGCGAGCGATCCGGCCTCCGTATTCAGACCAGAAATGCCACGGAGAAGCCTTGGAAAGCTCGGCCAACCTATGACAATAGAGTGTACGAAATATTGTGAGAATTGACTCGTTTTCTCACAAATAGACTAATCAGTAAAAATTGAGGCTAAGGATGTGATCCGGTGGCTGTTCAATGAGAGGCCGACCACCACAGCGACGTGAGGACGCCGAGGGAGGTTGTCGGATGCTCTGGATCGCCGGAGGAGGTCGCCGGAGGGCCGGTTCAGCCGGTTGAACCGGCTGATCACATCACCGGCGGTAATGCCGGTGATGTTGCCGAGAGGAAGAAGTCGCCAGAGGAAGGAGCTCCGGCCACCAGTGAAGGCGGCTGATGTTGCGACTGGCCTTGGGCCACCGTGGGGGACGCCGGTGGGGCAGCAGCTCGCCGGAAAGTGGCCGGCAAGGAGCCGGAATTGCTGCCACCGAGAGAGAGCTCGAGGGAGAGAGAGGGAGAGAGAGAGAGAGAGAGAGAGACAGAGAGAGGAGAGAGAAACCAGATCTAAAAATGAACCCCCCCTTTAATTTTTGGAGGGAAAAATACTATATACTTCCCTCAACTTTGAATTTTAGCCCTTAGATTGATCCAATGGCCCAAAATGCATCCTTAATGATTAAAAATATTCCTTAATGGCTAAGGATTGGTGACATGACATCATGGATGGACATGATCAATTCTAAATGAATGGGCATGATTGATTTGCTTATCCCCTAATTAATTTGCTTAATCTTTGAAGAAGGACATTTTTGTCATTTTCTCTTAGGGGCATTTTTTGTAATTCTCAATTAAGGGCATTTTTGTCATTTTCATACTCAAGAGGATGTGACCGGCTCTGGTTGGTCTGAACGGATTGTCGATCATTAAAATTTTCAACCGGAAAATGGCTAGTCCGATCGGATTAGTTCAATTTGAATCAAACCGATTTGAGTCAATTAGCTCTGAATTTGGGTAATTGCATGACCGAGCTAGACTAACAAGTTTAATTGAAGTCTAATTAACCAAATTGAGTCTCAATTCATCAAATTGAATATTAGTCTAGAGTAGGTCAAGTTGAATTGCGCTATTTAGACCAATTACTCTTAGACTTCCTAGTCATTGGATCACTAAATTGACCAAATTGACTCAAATTCATGTGAATCTTCCAAAATTGATTTTGAACTTGGATTTCATATAAGAAATTAGGCTCATTCGTGCCTCAATTGCGCACATCATGAAGAATCGATCGAAATCACTGATTAGGGCCAAAATTGGGGGTTTTTGGGTTTGGCTTGGAATCACAAAATTGGTTCAAAAATCGGATATAAAATGACCTCTAGATCAAATGTCGTGAAGAAAACTAACCTAAAAAATGACTAGAAATGAAGTAATTTCATTTTTGGCCGATTTGAATCAACTTCCGCAATTTGGGAAAAAGTTGATTCTAAATCGATTTTTGTAAAATTTCTAATGCCAAAGGTAAATTGAATGTAAAATAAGATGATTTTTTGATTTTTGTATATTTCAATTTTTTTTTGTTAAAGGTTTGACCAAAAGTCAAACCCTAGTTGACTTTTCACTAGGAGCTTGATTTTATGATCAAATATGTGCATTTTTCTAAAATTTTCACTTCTAAAGTGAAATTGGACTTGAAAGGAATCTTTTTATGTAAAAAGCCCCAATTTGACCTGGGGTTGACTTTTGGTCAAAGGGTTGACCAAAAAGTCAACGCCAAAGTCAACCATTTGACTTTTCAGATTTTTACATGAAATGAATAGAAAATCGCTTATAAAAGCTAGGCCAACAGACAGAATTAAAAAACAACACTTTTTGTTCAAGAAACAGGCTCCGTCGCGATCGGAAACCATAATCTTGAATTTTCTATTTTTAATGACGCATCGGCTAAAAATTAAGTGTCAACAGCTGCCCCTCTTTGAGTGGGAGTTCGAAGAGGTTCTGCTCAAAGACCAATTGGCACCTGCAAATTTTTAGTCGATTCCATTTGGGAAATAAAATAAAGACAAAGACATTTGATCAGAGTCTTACCTGAAGCACTTACTGTTGGATTGTCAGATTATTCACGTGTTCTTCTCTTCTCTCTCTCATGTGATGGAATGAAGGAAGAAAGGAAACAGAAATGATTTTATGGGAAATCTATGGTTTAAGGAAAACCAAGAATCAAAGGACAAGGTTTAAGGATGACCTAGAACCTAAGGACAAGGTTTAAGGATGACCTGGAACCTAAGGACAAGGTTTAAGGATGACCTAGAACCTAAGGACAAGGTTTAAGGATGGCCAGGAACCTAAGGACAAGGTTTAAGGATGGCCAGGAACCTAAGGACAAGGTTTAAGGATGATCAGGAACCTAAGGACAAGGTTTAAGGATGACCAGGAACCTAAGAAAAGGGGTTATGGTTTAGGCTGACCAAAAACCAACAATGAAAGTTATGGTTTAGGATGACTAAAAACCGAAAATGAAAGTTATGGTTTAGGCTGACCGAAAATCGAAAATGAAAGTTATGGTTTAGGATGACCAAAAACCGAAAATGAAAGTTATGGTTTAGGCTGACCAAAAACCGATCCACTGGGGAAAGATATTTTGAAAAAAGTTCCGAGATTGTTTAACGACAAATCAAACGGAATTTTTCAACTTTTGGTGAAAGGCACTAATCATCAAAATCCTTAAGAGGAAATTTTAACAAAATGATTTTTGAATAACCATCTAAAGAGGTTAGATAAAAATGCCAAATTGGAAATAACCTAATCAAAAAGGTCTTTCACACTGGCTCTCATAAAGGCTTTGATTTCCATTCATTGATGTGGGAAAGCTATTCAATTCTCACTGGTGATGCCTCACGAACCCATGTCAAAGGTTTTCGGAAACATTCACATTGAATACAAATTGGTTGATCAGAAAGGTCTTTCAAAAGGACCGTAATATAGGCTTGGTCATGGGCTTACACAAAGGGTATTTGCTTTGAGGCCAAAAACAGAAACATACCATCAATATCTTCAGCGGGTTTACAAGTCAAGAACCTTGAAGATAAGACAAGATAAGATTACTTCCACTCCTTCTAGCGGTAGTTTCTTTATGAAATCTTTATATTAACTTAAACCATCCCAATCGGAAGAGACTTCGGAGAGGGTTGTAATGTCGGTTCGAGTTAGGCTCAAAAGGCTTGAAATTTGATAGAAGGGGTTTGAAAGAAGAATGATGATTATCTTGGTATCATTACCAAATCATTCAAGTCTGATATCATTTGATTCTTGAAAATCAAATTGTGTCGAGAGTCCATTTTTCTTGCAACATAAGAGCTTTGCTCTTTCTAAGCATCTTTTGCAATGAGAATTTTGCTTTCATCCTAAGCATATTGTTTTTTCTTGCTTGTGCTTTTGCTTTTTGACTTTGATACATTTTTTATGGGCATCGACCTTGCTTTTACCAGGCACACTGCTTTTTCATGCCCCCATAATATTTATCTTTTGAGCTCTTTGGACTCTCGAGACACTTTATACATATTCACCAATTTCTCTAAATTTCCTTGGTAAATCATATGCATTGCCCCAATGTGGGGAGATAATCAACATCTTGGGTTTTGAAATGAACATGCTTAAGGCTCAATTTGGCTAAGCAAAGGATAATTGTGTTTGGGGTAGAGGAAAAGAATGTTCTTCTTCACTTTGGGATGTTTCGAGCTTCCATAAAGATCCATATGAAACTATCACAAGAAGGTTGATGCAAGTGAAAGCAATAAAATCTTTCTTAATCTTTTTGCTCCAAAAATGATCAACCATAACTTCTTATTTTGCCCCAATGTGGGGTGGTTCTTGACAGGGATATTTTGAGAATTCTCCTTATTTGGCTCAAAGTGGCTAGCAAAGGATAACATGAGTGTTTAGGATAGAGAAATGAAATGTCTTTTATCATTTCAATCCATGTATTCAATGTGAACGAACCCTACGTCCTACGACATGGTTTTTTCGCTCAATTCTCTCAAAATGAGTATAGGGACGTGTTTGATCAAAGGTTTGCCTTTTATCATCCTAGGCATTTCCATTTGGCATTTTTGAGAAATCCTCTTTTTGTTTTTTCAAAGGATCATCTAGTTAAAATCTCCCGTCTGTGAGGAATTTTGATAAATCAAGACATTTGATTGATTTTTTGACTCCTCTGGGGATTTTTATTTCAAACTTGAAAAACCTTTTGGACAGAAAAAGGTTTTCACACATAGGATCTATTTCCTAAATTCTAGGAAGAAGATTGATTTGATGTAGCAACTTCCTTGGGCTTGACTCCTCGAGGTTTGGAATAGCTTCCCTGGGGAACAGTTGAGTACCTACAAAATGAACAGATATGCAAAAATGCCATGTATGCATGAAATGCATGATGCAAATGTTCTAAAGAAACTTGGATTCAGTCCAAAGCAACTCGAAACTTTTTATTCAGGGAAAATATTTCTTGACAGCATCAGCGTTCACAGGTTTTGGTAACTCTCGGCCATCCATTTCTACAAGAATTAATGCTCCACCAGGCAACACTTTCTTGATGACATACGGCCCTTCATAATTGGGGGTAAACTTTCCACGATCTGGAATAATAGGTAAGACTTTCCTCAAAATCAGGTCATTGATCTCAAAATGCCTGGGTCGAACCTTACGGTTGAATGACTTAGCCACTCGCTTTTGGTAGCTTTGTCCATGGCACAGGGCTTTTACCCTTTTTTCATCAATCATATTAAGCTGTTCAAATCTTTGTTGAATCCATTCTGTTTCGGAAAGCTTTATTTGCGAAAGTACCCTTAATGAAGGAATTTCCACTTCCACAGGTAAAACTGCTTCCATCCCATATACCAATGAGAATGGTGTTGCCCCAGTCGAAGTGCGAATAGAAGTTCGATAAGCCATTAATGCATACGGCAACCGATCATGCCAATCTCGGTAATTCTCTGCCGTCTTGGACAGAATCTTCTTTATATTCTTGTTTGCCGCCTCGACAGCTCCATTCATTTGTGGGCGGTAAGGAGAAGAATTCAAGTGACGAATGTGAAACTTACTGAGTAGCTCATCCACTACTTTGTTATTCAGGTTTGACCCATTATCTGTGATAATTGCTTCGGGAACCCCATATCGAGCAATAATGTCTCGACGAATAAATTTTGCCACACTTCTCGCAGTGACGTGAGCATAAGAATTGGCTTCGATCCATTTGGTGAAGTAATCAATAGCCACTAGAATGAAACGGTGTCCATTTGACGCCTTAGGATTAATTGGTCCGATAATGTCAATCCCTCACATTGAGAAAGGCCATGCCTCGGACATTTGATGTAATTCATTTGGGGGAGCATTGATTTTGTTCCCATAAATTTGACATTGATAACAACATCTGACATGTTGAATGCAATCGGCTTCCATGGTTAACCAATAATAACCTAGCCTCATGATCTTCCTTGCTAGAAGATGACCATTCATATGAGGACCACATTCTCCTTCATGTATCTCCTTCATTAATAAATTGGCCTCTTTGGTGTCTACGCACTTCAGCAGGACCGAATCAAAAGATCTTTTGTACAAAGCACCTCCACTAAGAAAGAATTTGGAAGCTAACTTAGCCAAGTATTTTCGATCCGTAGCTTGACTTCCTTGAGGGAATTTTCCTTCTCGAAGGTAATTCATGATGTCATAGTACCATGGTTGACCATCGAGTTCTTCTTCTATAACCATGCAATATGCAGGCTCTTTTAAAACGTCGATTTGCAAAGGATCAACGTTCAATCCATCAGTTACTTGTAACATTGAGGATAATGTTGCCAAAGCATCAGCAAATTGATTCTGAGATCTTGGCAAATAATCAAATGAGATCTCTTCGAATTCTTCCACCAAATCTTTAAGATACTCATGATAAGGAATCAGTTTTGAATCACGAGTCTGCCATTCACCTCCTATTTGGAGGATGATAAGTGCGGAATCACCATAAACTTGTAATCTCTTAACCTTCATATCGATGGCTAATTGGAGACCGAGGATGCAAGCTTCATATTCTGAAATGTTATTGGTACAAGGAAATACCAACTTTGCGGCTACTGGATAATGCTGACCCGCTGGGGATATCAGGACTGCTCCAGTACCTGAACCGGAGAGGTTAACGGCTCCATCAAAATACATGATCCACTTGTCTTGTGACACCAAATGGATTCTTTCATCAATTTCATCCCAATCATTTGACTTTAAGGGATTTTCAGCCAACATATCAGCTATGGCTCGACCTTTGACGGACTTCTGAGACATGCTCTGGATATCAAACTCAGAGAGCAATATTTGCCATTTGGCAAGCCTTCCAACCAGTGCAGGCTTTTCCAAAAGATATTTGATAGGATCATTTTCATTCACAAGTAGGATACGATGGTGAAGAGTGTATTGCCGTAGTCTGTGTAATACCCAAATTAAAGCTACACATGTTTTCTCAACTTTTGGGTATTGAGCTTCACCAGAAGTAAACTTTTTGCTGAGGTAGTAAATAGCACGTTCCATTCCATCCTCTGGTCTTTTCTGCGCTAACATAGCTCCTAAAGACTCATCGTGAATGGTGAGGTACAAGATCAAAGGTATACCCGGAGTGGGCGGTACCAAAACTGGTGCCTGTGAAAGATATTGCTTCAATTGTTGAAAGGATTTTTGACAATCTTCGTTCCATTCAACCTTGGCATTCTTTTTCAACAGCTTAAAGAATGGTTTGGCTGTTTCTGATAATTGGGAAATGAATCTTGCAACATAATTCAATCTTCCCAACAAGCTTCGAACTTCCTTAACAGTAGAAGGAGGTTTCAAATCACAAATGGCCTTCACCTTCGAGGGATCAATCTCGATGCCCTTGTTACTAACCATAAATCCAAGGAGCTTTCCAGACTTTGCCCCAAAAATACACTTAGCGGGGTTAAGCCTTAGCTTGAATTTTCTAAGTCGATCAAACAGTTTCTTCAAGACTTCAATGTGGTCTTCACCTCTTCGTGATTTAGCGATCATGTCATCGACGTAAACTTCAATCTCTTTACGTAAACTTCAATCTCTTTATGCATCATGTCATGGAATAATGTCACCATGGCTCTTTGGTAAGTTGCCCCTGCGTTCTTCAAGCCGAAAGGCATAACCTTGTAACAGAATGTTCCCCATGGGGTGATGAAAGATGTTTTAGTCTTATCTTCTTCCTTCATTCGGATTTGATTATAGCCGAAGAAACCATCCATGAAAGAAAATAATTCGAATCCTGCGATGCCGAACTCGCCCATCTTTCTTCATGACTGGGACAACATTAGCAATCCAGTCGGCATAATGAGTAACTTCAATGAAATCAACTTTTAACAGTTTCATGACTTCTTCCTCAATCTTCTTGGATAATTCTGGCTTCGTCCTCCTAAGCTTCTGTTTCTTAGGTGGAATGGCAGGATCAAGAGGCAACGTGTGTTCTACAATGTTGGGGTCCAGACCCGGCATGTCAGCATAAGACCAAGCAAAGACATCCCGATACTCCTTCAATAGTTTGATCAGTCGATCAGCATCTGTTTGAGAGAGACTTGCTCCAATTTTTGTTTCTTTGGGATTTTCAGAATCGCCCAAATTTATAACAACAGTTTGCTCTTCCGTGGGAGGTGTGGATTCTTCATGTCGGATCCATTCTCTTTTAATAACCTGAGAATCTTCTTCATTTTCGGGATCAGAATAATCAGATTCGTATGAGTTTTTCGGACATGAATCCAAGCCATGCATATGACTATTATAGTTATGCAAAGTGTCATGCCTGAGATGTAACAAAAAAATGGTCAGTATATAAAAATGAGATGTAACAAAAAAATGGTCAGTATATGAAAATAAGAAATGCAATGCATGAAGATGTGATGAAAAACTTTTCGAATTCCAGATTTTCGAAAATTTCATGGGGAACTCGTCCTCATATCATTGGACATCTTTGTTCCAAAAAATTATTTTGAAAACTATAGATCGTGCAAAAGCCCAGGCCTCAAAGCATCATCATAGGACTGGTTTGGTATACTTTCGCACGTCTATTAACAAAACATGAGAATGCTTTTATTGATATGCAGTAAATGTCATATAATGTTTTGGATCCGAAGTTCATGATCCGAATTATTACAACACATGAAATGAACGAAACAAATGAACAAATGGAATTCCCTCGCAGGGGAGAATTAGATGGATTACAATTGAAAACAACTGAAAACAAAGTAGAACACAGAAACATCCCTTACACAGCGGGATCGGTAGGTGGATCATCCTTGAAGCTCTCGGAAATGGCACCCACAAAACTCTCTTCAAATAAGTCGACGATGCCATAGATATTTATTTCTTCATCATGGAGGAACTTTGGTGGTCCAGAGAAGAAATCTTTCAACAGAGGAGGGAGTACGCGTCGATAACTCTTTTCTTTGATGCTCGGGCTTTTCTGATTACCTTGATCTTGTTGATCGCCTTGGTAACCTAAGCCTTCTCGTTTCTTTCTCTTAGTCACCTCAATGGGTGTGAGAATGCCTTGGGATAGCTTTCCCAATCCTTTACCAATAGTGAATCCATACTCGATCAACACTTTGCTAGACATAAGGGCTGCCTTTGAATAGTGAGGCTTTCTCACAACAGTGCCCGCAGGCACATGAGATACTGACACTAACTCAAATGAGTAGTAACTTGATTCTCCTTTTACTTCTGGCTCCACATAAGGAATTGCAGTATTGTTGAAAGTTTCGGTATCCTTCTCGCAATGGACAGTTATAATCTTGCCACAGACGACAAAGCGGATCATCTGATGTAGGCTTGAGGGTATAACTCCCGCAGCGTGAATCCAAGGTCGTCCCAACAACAAACTGAAGTTACTTGGGATATCAAGCATTTGAAATTTCTGAGTGAACATAACTGGACCAATCATCAGTTGTAAGTCAATTTCTCCAAGAGCTTCCTTTTTCATGCCATCAAAAGCCCTGACTGGAGTTTTAGAAGGACGGACATTATCCATACCCACACCTAAACGACGTAAAGTTGATAACGGACAGATATTGAGAGCTGAACCATTATCAATTAGTACTCTTGATATCCTTGTATCAAAGTGTTGAACAGAGATGTATAATGCTTTAGAGTGTGCTCGCCCTTCCGGCGGCAAATCCTTTTCGGAGAAAGAAATTTGATCCTTAAGAAGAATAGCACCTACAAACTCTTCCAACTGTACCTCTCCAATTGTCTCGGGTACATGTACTTCATTAAGAACTTTTAAAAGAACATTTCTATGTTTCTCAGAAGACTTGAATAGTTCGAGTAACGAGATTTGAGCCGGCATTTTCCTTAACTGCTCGATCACTTCTGATTCACTCGTTTTGAGAGTTTTGAGAAGTTGTTCCGCCTCTTCTTCGGTTACAGCCTTTTTCTCGACACCTTCACGAGATGGAAAACATCGGCCTGACCGAGTAACAGCGTCTATCTCATTAGACTCATAATTCCATGAAACTGCCTTGGAATCATAAACAAGAGGTATTCTTGCTTTCAAATTCTCATCTTTCTTCGGTGGCAACTCGATCACAACAGGCCCAATATCTTCATTAGAGATCTCTATATTTCCGAAGCCATCAGCCATTAGATCTATAACCACAGGTTCCACAATATGCGCTTGGATTTCACAAGTAGCATTCAATTCAATCACAACAGGATCAATCATGGCTACCAAGCCATCATCTTCAAATTCGGACCCCCATCCATTCGAGACGATAGTCTTAGGGTCAATAAAAGCGCTTGGAGGAGGAGAGTATTTTACCATGAAATCGTATTTTCCACTTGGCTGTCCGAGAGTGTCAACAATTTCGCCCTTTTCAATCGCTTTCCTAACGAACTCCCGATCCCAGTGGGAGGTATGACATTCGAATTCCGAATCAGCATCGGAAAGAACTTCTCCGTTATCTTCATCATCCATGCCTCCCCATCCATCGGGAACGATATCCCTTGGGTCGACGAAGAAACTTGGAGGTGGCGTGTATTTGACTATGAAGTCATATTTACCACTCGGCTGTCCGAGGGTATCAACAATTTCACCATTTTCGATAGCCTTCTTCATAAATTGACGATCTCGACAGGTATTCTTACTCTCACATTCCGAATCACTATCGGAATATGTGTCAATCCAAGGTTCATCAACATCTGGCTCGTATCCATCATCTTTTGGCTTAGAGCATGAGGCTTCACCTGCGAACTTGAATGAGAATTTTTCGGACGACAAATCAATTACAGCGGTCTCGGTGGACCCTTCGGGCTTCCTTCCTTGAAGAGGCTGAATTATGCCTAAAGCAACCATCTTGGCTAAGCAATACATTTTCTCCTCCCGGGATACATTTCCTTCTTTCGGTTGATCTCTAGCTATAGTCAATAGCTCTTCCAACTTCGCCACATCGAACAAGAAAGACTTCTCATTCTCGTCTCCAAATATCACATTAACGGCTTCGGTATGATTAGGGAGCGGATTTTGTTGAACATTTGGCGTGGCATCTTTAAACGACAAGATCTTCTTATCCAACAGATTCTGAATCTTGATCTTGAGAGTGTAACAGTTGTCCACATCATGGCCCTTCTCACCCATGTGATACACACAAGATTTTGCCAAATCAAACCCAGCAAACTTTGGTGGGTTGTCTCTCGGGATTTCTTTTGCTACGAGTCTTTATTCAATCAACATCGGCAGCAACTGAGACATAGGTCTTGGTAACGGAGTGAATTGCCTTTGCGGAGATTTTCCTTTTCGGTCAAAATTCCGGGAAGAACCCCCTATTTCCACAACGGACCTTTGAACTGGTGTGCTTAATGGCTTTTGAGCATTAGGATTTTGAATATAGGCAACCTCTACCATTGGCTCCTTATCCTTCTTTAAGGTAAATCTGCGAGTCGTCGTCTCGGACAATCGACCTTCTCGCATGATTCCTTCGATATATTCTCCCAATTCTACCATTGCGGGAAAATTAATGCAAGTGTTATTAAACATCTTATCGAAGTATTCTCGAGGTAAAGCTCGAAGAAACAACTGCATGATTTCTTTCTCGGACAACGGAGGTTTAACTTGAGACGCCATAGTTCTCCACCTTTGGGCATATGCTCTAAAAGTTTCATTCCTCCTTTTGTCAACCCGGACCAGCTCTTCACGGGTTGGAGCAATTTCGGTATTAAACTTGTATTGTTGGAGGAATTCATCTGCAAGATCTTCCCAGGTGCAAATTTTCTCTAAATCCAATTCGATGAACCACGTTAAGGCGGAATCAGCCAAGCTATCTTGAAAATTGTTGATCAACAGCGGGGTGTTATCGGAATAACGAGCCATCTTGCTCAAATAATACTTCAAGTGGGTTTTAGGGCACCTAGTTCCATCGTACTTCCTTGAAAACTCGGGCTCCTTGTAAAAATCAGGGATTTTCACCTTTGTAAAAGGCGACAACTTATCAAAGCCTTAGAGTTGATAACCTTGCAACATGCACAAGCGTTCCTCCAATTTTGCAAGACGTCTCGCGCTCTCTTCATCCATATGAGCGACAGGCGACTCCTTAGGTGGAGCTTCCAAATCGATGACGGTAGGAATGGCATTAACGGGGACCTCTTCAGCAGGTCCTTTGTCAACAGGATCTATCACCGGCGCATTAGTGGGCGCATTAGGAGTAGAAGCAGCAGCAGCAGGAGCCACAGGCGTGAAGTTCTTTACTTGATTTGCAAGATCAGTTAAGAGCGTCATCATTTGTGCCATTTGATTCTCGATGGTAATAACGCGAGTACGAGTGTCTTCGTTCTCCATCCTTGCTTGGTGACGGGTGCGTATAATAAAGCGCGTCTCAGCCGTATTTTAATACCCTTTGTAAAAAACAGAAATCAAATTAGTATACGGAAAATGAATTAAGATGAAAATATAAAACCCTTCAATTTTATATTTTCTTTAGATGAAATAGAGATAAGAAATATTCTCATGATCCCAATATCACGTGAATAATCTCTTATCATAATTTCTTCACAAGAAATTATACAATTAAAGGGGTAACACGCGATGATTAATCAAGATGCCCCGTCTATATTCCATTGAAATCTCGGAAAAGAAAGCACACACAAGGGGAAATTTCACTATTAACAACAAAATTTGTGAAATACAATCCCTATAGATCAAACTAAAGACAAGAAGAGAATCCTATTACATCATTACTAAAATGAGTAAAAAGGAAACCCTATACATCAAATCTATAAAAGGAAAATTACATGAAAGGAGACTTCCTCATGGAATATAGCCAAACTCCTAATGGATCTTCTTTAGATGCGAGGCGAATTCGTTTGTTTTCTTGGGTCAAACGTTCAACCTCGACTAAAGCTTCATTCTTTTCCTTAAAAGCTCTGGCGGCTATAGCTTGCTGTTGAGTTGGCTTCTCGGGGACATTAGGGAGATCCACTTTAAGCTCGGGCTCAAGACGACGGTGTACGTACTCCGGCAATGCGTGATGTATCTTCATTTCCCCTTCCAATTCTGACTCATCGGTAATGAAAATTGGCTCCGGGCCGCATTTGTACCACATATCAATGATAGACTTGACCATTTCCTTCACGTCCGTCATTTGGTTCTTTTGGATGACATCTTTGCGATAATCAAAATGATATAACCCCAGCTTGAGGAATGGTAGAATCTTTTGAAGCGCGCGATATTGACGGATCACCCTAAAAGGGTAATATGACGTAGACCCCGTAAGACCCAAGAGTGGGATTGGGTTGTCGGATCCGTTATTAAGGCGCACCTCGGGATTTCCAAGCCAACGAACATGCCATTGGATTTGATTTGGAACAAGGTTCTTGAAAAAACTAAACCAAGTTGAGAATGACCAAAAGGGAAAGATTTTTTTCTTTTCTCGGAAGAGCGAGATAGGATGACAATCTTTGGACACATCTATGATTTTCAAGCTCAAACCAAAATCTTTGAGGTGAGAGACCAACCAAATTTGGAGTAAACCTATTGGGGCTCTAAAAACACTATTTTTGTTTTGTTTGAATCTATTGAGTGATACGAAGGTCTCGCCTAAGATCATATTGAAGAATCTTTTGAACATACACACTTGATTGACAATGTGAACTACCAAAGGATCCATGGTCTTTTTGGTAAATGGAAAAACCACAAAACCAAAGAATGCTAAGAGAAAAACTCGAGGAATTTGATTACCCGATTCTTTTGGCAAGCTAGAAAAATGTCGTTCTAAGAATGTGAAAGAAAGTGCATTGGAATTTCCTCTAAGAATGCCTTTGATTTGGAGAATATCGATTCCTAAGAATTGGCTCAAAAGAGTTATATGATCTATATCTATCGGAGGGCTAACTAGACCAAAAGACCCGACTTTACCAATGGCAATATCGTACTCCTCAATTGTAGGGGTCAATTCATTTCGATCAAACACAAAAGTGGATGTCTTTGAGTTCCAAAAATGGGACAATGCTTTGATCATGGCGATACGAGGTTCGATGTACAAGAGTGCGGGAAGATATCCAATCCTCTTTTCCACGTAATCCTTCTGCTTTAACTCGAGAATTTCCCACATGGTCATAAGAGCTCTTGGCACGGGGATGATTCGAATCTCCGACATATCCATTTTGACTAACCCTAATTTGGGGCATCGAGATTAATCACCACGCATTATAGAAAAGAATATAACGTGGAATTGAATTGGCGTAATTGAAATTGTAGAACGATACAATCAACCTTACCACGAAGAGAAAATGGCAAACACATCGACACATCGCATGAGGACATGTGAGTTTTGACATCTAAGGGTAGGATTCTAAAGGTTTAAGGTCCCCACCTTAATTAGATAAGAAGAGTTTACCCACCGCTACTAACGTCGGCCGGTGCATTTCTTATTAATCAAGATGAGCGGCATTGAAGAATGGATTACCACATAGATTCACATGCGGATTCCATTCTTAATACCTCCTAAAGGTGCCCTAAAGCGATCCGGGGTTTTAGACCGCGGGATGTGGGTGCATTGTGTCGTGCTAAAGCAAGTAAACATGCATTTAAATTTAAAGCAAACAACACTTCAATATAATCTCATACATTCGACATTCACCCGAACACCTCCTACAAAACAAAGGGTTTGCATTCACTCCACCCCTTATGGCTCCCACCTATAAAACCATTTAACACATGGTTAGTGGACTAACCTCATTTTCCACGCGACTTTGACATGCAGTCGATGCTACAAAATGTAGACGAGTGAGATAACAACCAATCAAGTTTATTACGGCTTTAATCTACTTAGGTTTGTAACCTAGTCCCCAGCGGAGTCGCCAAGCCTGTCGCGACCTACCCCTCGAGGGCCGAACTCGGATGAGGCGGGTTTAGAGATAAGTGTTCATGAGATGGTTCATATGGCATCTTATAAAAAATGATTTTACTGAAGTGTAAATCTTTTGTTTAGCCATATGATCCATTAATTATGAACGTGGATTTTTCCTAAATCCATATCTCGCGTGACAGCGGATTGATTTTATTTTTTAGGAGTCGCCACTAGCCTAGGTTGGGGGTCGGCTAGAATACCCAACCGAAACGCGGGAATTTTGTTTCGGTTTCTACGAAAACCAGAGATCAAAGGTTCGGGGACTAGCTTACGTTAATATTTCTATTAACGCCCTTTCGGTACCGCTAAACTTAACATGGTTGTTATCTAAGTCATCATGCATTTGTTTTTTACCATTTTCATGCCAAAGTCTTAGTCCACTAGGTGATCATGCATCTTGTTTTTGCGTTTTCATTTAAGATTCTAAACTAATCCTATCTTAGTCTAGAAAAAGAAAGAAACAATCAATTGTATTGAAAGACCTTTCGTAAAGTAAACACTCGAAGTATTGAAAAGACGAGCTAATTCTAAGTGCGAGAAAGTAAAAAGTAAAAACCCGCAACTCGTCGGGTGTTTATTACAACACGAATTGAAAAACCCGAGACATGATCGGGGATGAATGAATTAAGTACAAATTGAAACCGGATTGGACATCGGTCTAACACCATCAAATGAGTACAAATCGAGACCGGATTGGACATCGGTCAATCACCTTGGTCTTCTACCATTTCGGATTATTCTCCCATGGACCGCCTCTCGGGTGTCGGTGTTTACATTCATACATTCATTCATGAAAAGACAACATAACAATGATGCAATCAATTCACTAGTTAAGCACGGGCCTCGGGATCGGCCTTTGTTTTTTCATGCGTTTCGATTTATCACCCACCTAATCACCTAAAATTGTTTGATTAATGGTTAATGATAATGGGTTACCATTTGTATTCACAAAACGGTAACTCATATCAATTAACCCCTAAAGTCGGGTTCTAATGACCATGAATGGGCTACCCGCCGAACATGCATCGGGCCTAACATTCATCTAACAAACACATGCATAATAATAAAATGAGCATGCATTCAAGCCCATGGGCCTTGTTTCGAAGCCAATCAAACAATGAGAAGTGGGCTTTATAAAAAAGACCACTTATTCAATTAATGTCTAATTCGGATTGCTTCTGTTCAAGTATGGTTAACTATCCTAATGACGTCCAAATGAAGTGGTTCAGGTTTCATTAGAAAGCTTATGACATGAGGATCAAAAGTCAAGAAGACCATTTTTTCTAACTCCTAGCCAATTTTTCCGAAAATATCGAATTAAATCTCAGTGACAGGCTGGACTCGGTTCAGTTATGAATTTTAAAATAATGGCGGGAAAAATAACAAACCTTATCAAAACAGCACGAAATTTTTTGTACGGTTAGGATTCCCCGTGTGCAACAACTTTCATGTTTTGAGTTTTTGCTAAAAAGCCCTCCAAAGTTTTATAAAATTAGGTTTTCGCGAAGGACTCAATTGCAAATGGAATTTTAACCCGTGAAGACTTTTCAAGCAAATTGGTCCTCCAAAAATTGCAATTAGGTCCTCAAAATTTCCAGTTGACATAATGAGAGCCCAATGAGCAACTTTGTAATTTTGAGTTTTTGCAAAAAAGGACTCTAACTTTATCAAATTCGGAGAAACATCTTTTGAACTCCAAAGGAATGAAAATCAGATCTGGACACAGATTCTGATCAAATCGTGAGAATTCCTTTTGAAAATTCAAATGATCTCCGATTTTGATGAAATTAGTATCAATAGAAAGATCTCGATCTCAGGAAGAACTTTCGTGAATAAAATTTTTTCATATCTCGAACACACAAATTTATGAAAATCAAAGAACACACGAAGGTCGACTAAAACTAGTATGTCACCAGATTTACATGCATATGACGTTGCAAATCGTACTAGGCTAACATGCTCAAAATTTTGTGAAAAGTTTATGGTGAACTGATCAGGATGTGCTCTACAACTCTCATGAAGGAAGTTTATCAAGAAAATGATCGTAAAAAATCATAAAAATCATCAAACAGCACAACGTCAATTAGTAAGACATCAGAACAGATTTGAGCAACATGTTTCAGATTCTGATCCTAACTTCTAAAAGTGTTTTGACATAGCAAATCAGGTCCGATCGAGGCATATAATATATCAAATCGAAACTTAAGACGAGCTCTACGACTCTCTAGTTTATCACTTCATCAGATCTCGACATTAACAGGCTCAAATCAGCATCTCAAACCAACAGGTTTCACTGGACATGAATTTACAGAATTGTGTTCAAGTGCTCTTACCTTGTCTCACAATGCTCCAACGTTCAAGCGAGCGATCCGGCCTCCGTATTCAGACTAGAAATGCCACGGAGAAGCCTTGGAAAGATCGGCCAACCTATGACAATAGAGTGTACGAAATATTGTGAGAATTGACTCGTTTTCTCACAAATAGACTAATCAGTAAAAATTGAGGCTAAGGATGTGATCCGATGGCTGTTCGATGAGAGGCCGACCACCACAGCGACGTGAGGACGCCGAGGGAGGTTGTCGGATGCTCTGGATCGCCGGAGAAGGTCACCGGAGGGCCGGTTCAGCCGGTTGAACCGGCTGATCACATCACCGGCGGTAATGCCGGTGATGTTGCCGAGAGGAAGAAGTCGCCGGAGGAAGGAGCTCCGGCCACCAGTGAAGGCGGCTGATGTTGCGACTGGCCTTGGGCCACCGTGGGGGACGCCGGTGGGGCAGCAGCTCGCCGAAAAGTGGCCGGCAAGGAGCCGGAATTGCTGCCACCGAGAGAGAGCTCGAGGGAGAGAGAGGGAGAGAGAGAGAGACAGAGAGAGGAGAGAGAAAACAGATCTGAAAATGAACCCCCCCTTTAATTTTTGGAGGGAAAAATACTATATACTTCCCTCAACTTTGAATTTTAGCCCTTAGATTGATCCAATGGCCCAAAATGCATCCTTAATGATTAAGAATATTCCTTAATGGCTAAGGATTAGTGACATGGCATCATGGATGGACATGATCAATTCTAAATGAATGGGCATGATTGATTTGCTTATCCCCTAATTAATTTGCTTAATCTTTGAAGAAGGGCATTTTTGTCATTTCTCTTAGGGGCATTTTTTGTAATTCTCAATTAAGGGCATTTTTGTCATTTTCGTACTCAAGAGGATGTGACCGGCTCTGGTTGGTCTGAACGGATTGTCGATCATTAAAATTTTCAACCGGAAAATGGCTAGTCCGATCGGATTAGTTCAATTTGAATCAAACCGATTTGAGTCAATTAGCTCTGAATTTGGGTAATTGCATGACCGAGCTAGACTAACAAGTTTAATTGAAGTCTAATTAATCAAATTGAGTCCCAATTCATCAAATTGAATATTAGTCTAGAGTAGGTCAAATTGAATTGCGCTATTTAGACTAATTACTCTTAGACTTCCTAGTCATTGGATCACTAAATTGACCAAATTGACTCAAATTCATGTGAATCTTCTAAAATTGATTTTGAATTTGGATTTCATATAAGAAATTAGGCTCATTCGTGCCTCAATTGCGCACATCATGAAGAATCGATCGAAATCACTGATTAGGGCCAAAATTGAGGGTTTTTGGGTTTGGCTTGGAATCACAAAATTGGTTCAAAAATCGGATTTAAAATGACCTCTAGATCAAATGTCGTGAAGAAAACTAACCTAAAAAATGACTAGAAATGAAATAATTTCATTTTTGACCGATTTGAATCAACTTCCGCAATTTGGGAAAAAGTTGATTCTAAATCGATTTTTGTAAAATTTCTAATGCCAAAGGTAAATTGAATGTAAAATAAGATGATTTTTTTATTTTTGTATTTTTCAATCTTTTTTTGTTAAAGGTTTGACCAAAAGTCAAACCCTAGTTGACTTTTCACTAGGAGCTTGATTTTATGATCAAATTTGTGCATTTTTCTAAAATTTCCACTTCTAAAGTGAAATTGGACTTGAAAGGAATCTTTTTATTCAAAAAGCCCCAATTTGACCTGGGGTTAACTTTTGGTCAAAGGGTTAACCAAAAAGTCAACGCCAAAGTCAACCATTTGACTTTTCAGATTTTTACATGAAATGAATAGAAAATCGCTTATAAAAGCTAGGCCAACAGACAGAATTAAAAAACAACACTTTTTGTTCAAGAAACAGGCTCCGTCGCGATCGGAAACCATAATCTTGAATTTTCTATTTTTAATGACGCATCGGCTAAAAATTAAGTGTCAACAAGTAACGATCAAATAAATACAACAGGTAAGAACAACGAGTCGGTCCATGACACCCTCTAGACCCCCAATACGAAATTTCTTTCGAAAGACCGATTCGTCGAGTAAATCTCGAAATTCTAGATTGCTTTATTCAGTAATAAATAAATAAATAAAAACCTGGACTAATTCCAAAATTTACAAATTATAGCTTAATTTTTTTCATTGAATTGTCCAAAATGGAAAAAGTATCAAAGGAATTCCTAGAAAGATCGCCCAAAAACGGCAACATCTATTACCAGAAAACATCAATAGTAAGCTAACATTTCCTCCTATAAAAATAAAAAAAAAATTAAAATTAAAATTAAAAAACTCCCTAAACCGAACATGAAATCAAATGGTCTTCCTTTTTTTAGAGGCCACGTGATTTATAGACGAATGGGCCTTCAAGGCATGCCGTAATCGTGCATTCTCTTCAGCTAAAGCATCTGCCTTTTCCTGGGCCTTCATCGCCTTTTCTTCACTGATTTTGATTTGGGTCTGACAAGTATGCCGCACTGTCACAACCGGGATCTTCAAGAGTATCTCAGCAGGGATGGTATGATACTGAATATACCGGGTTGTGGCAAAGTGACTCTTCATCCTTCCGGTGGGCTCATCTGCGGGCCAAATCAGCTTCTAAGTGGAACATTTCTGCCAAGCCTTAGAATGACGCCTAAGCTCGGCTCTGTAGCACTCGCCCTTCTCGAACTGAACTTGAAATTCATTGGGCCTGAGTAGAGATGGGACATCCTGCAAAACTCGGAATTGTCGTGTAACTCGAAGAGGCTGGTAGCTGGTTGCCCCATAAATGCCCATCAAAGGTACGGGCTTTTGATCGCCATGGCATAGTCGAGCCTCAACCTCCCGAAACCACATAGCTTGCCAAAGAAAAATCTTAGGATTTGGATCCTTGAACAAATTGACCCATTGTGTATAGTGCAAACTCTTAGTTTGATCTTGGATTTGTTTGAACCTTAAAATAGGGTTATCAGTCATGCCCATTTTAAATACAGTCATATTTTCCCCAAATTGAGAAAGGTGTGAGAAAAGCCAGATTTGTAAAAGCTCAATTGGGGCTCGAAAAGTTCTGTCTTTTTCTTTCTTGAATCGTGTCAGAGATATGAAAGTCTCTGCCAGAATTGTATTTATGAAACTAACTCCACCACATATTAGTTTTACCGTCCAAGCTATCACGGGATCAATAGCATTTTGACGGAATGGAAAAATGATGAGTCCAAAAAAAGTTAAGATAAAAATCTTAGATCTCATGAGGACGGAGCTATTTTCAAAACATTCAATAAGAAAAGATACTGGGCATGCTTGACAATTACCCTTTAACACTTTTTCAATTTCTTTTTTGGTCAAACTCAAAAATTCAGCAAGTGCTACTACAGGATCTACCCAAATGGGTGGTTCAACTATATCCAACTCAATCGATTTTCCAATGGCAATACTGTATTCTTCCAGAGTCGGTGTGAGCTCAAACTTACCTCCCAACACAAATGTAGTCGTCTTGGGGCACCAAAAATGAGCAAGTGCCTGCATGATCCCGCTCTGAACATCTATGTCTAGGATTGGCAGCATGAATCCAATGCGCTTGAGAACGTACTGCTGACCATTTGGCTTCAACTGACCCCATAACTTCTTGAGCTTTAGCTTCGAAGTAGGCACGAAAACAGATATCGAGGTGACCCATTCGTATATAGACCACGTGCCAAATGACTCAATCTAGATCAAGGACCGACTCAAAATAAGATGAAGAAAACCAAAGATAAAGCTCAAGAAATTATCTCCTTTGGGGAGAAAGTGTCAATCACAGAGACATGCACATAAATCGTGAGTTTAAATCTTAATCTATCTACCCTAAAGGCTTTGCAAAGTGAAATAATGAACGGAACGACATGTCACAGCCTCGCGCACAATCATTGTGACCAGTCGCAGCCTCGCATACAATAGTCATGACTAGTCGGGTCCAATCACTTCGGCTTGGTTCGGTCGACAAGGGCAACCCCCATGCATCATAGCCTCACGTGCATGAGGATGGCCCTTGAGCCATTTTTTGGAAAAATTTTCCGGATCCAGATGGGATAACCTTTAGCGAAGCCTTATCGCCAAGGTTAAAGAACTATCTAAATACCGTCTTAAAACTATGGGTCTGACCCAGGTCCGGTCACAGATTGTGTGTGGTGTAGTGCAAATACGGTAAATCATGCACAATAATGACATGCAAACACCGCTCTAATAGTACAAAAATTAAATAACAATTCCAATCCACCAATCCTGCAAAACAAAGGGTTAGCCAATCACTACTTCCCTTATAACTTCCATTCTGCAAAACCATTTAACACCTAAGAGTGATAATTCAATCAAATTTTGCCAAATCGAGTGATTTTTCCATGAAATTTTTTTTTTGGCCTAAGTCCTCAAATTTTCAAAAAATTCAAGTTTCTTCCTAGTGGAGTCGCCAAGCTGTCGCAACCTAAAAATCAGATTTTTCAATCTTAGGCTAATGGATTACTAGATTAATTAAATTAACTAACCTAGCTCGAGTTCTCCCAAACTCTACCAATTTGCAACATAGGTCCAATTATGAGCATGCAAATATTTTTAATGGGAGTCGCCACTAATTATTTAAGGTAGGTTGATTAGAAACCTAAATAAAATAGCGAGAGTACTATTTTATTTTTACGAACAAGAGATTATAAATCCGAGGACTTAATTACGCTAGATTACCCTAACGTCCTTTCTGTACCAATCTCAAGAAAAATACTCAATTCGGTAATTTTGATGAATTCTGATTTAGAGTTCAAAGGTGCAAAATTTTTTTTTTTGGATTTTCTTTTTACGAATTTTTTTTGTATTTTTGATGCTTTTCAAAAATAAATTCAAATCAAAAATCTTTTGGAAGAAAGATTATAACCGCTAAACCTTTCGAATTAAGTTTCAATCTGAAGCCTGACAGATCGACCCTAAAAATTTGAAATACCCGCTATGAAAATAATTCTATCTAAAACCTGATAGATAGACTTATTCCTGCGTGTGCGGTTGCGGATTAGGAGATTTTCCTAACCGATCACATTTTGAAAGATTTTGCTATCTAGAATATCTTGGATATATTCAAAAGATTTTGAAATTGTCTAATTCTATCCAAGTAATACACATCTAAAATTTCCAAAGAATATTCAATTGAATCGCAGTTTTTAAATTAAGCGAGGCAATAAAATCCTAGTTAGATAATGCCCTGATCACTCAAATATGCAAAGTTAGGTAACAAGAAGCACAAAATAAGCAATAAAATATCCAAACTGATTCGGATGAGATATTTATCTAAATGCGCAAATAACTTTCTAAATTCAAATCGCCGGCGGATCGGGAGTGCGAATCAGAGGACCGACGGTGGGTGATCGACAACAGACACGACGGCGACGATGAGAGGTGGCAGCGATGGAGGAAGGGGGTCACGGCTCTCGAAGAGAAGTGTCGATCTTCAAAGCTCAGACGATGTGCTCCGTCTTTCTATCTATAGTGTCTCTTCTTCCCCTTTTGGTGCTTTCTGCACGTGGAATTCAGTGGGGGTGCAAGAAGAAAGAGGAAAAGAATAATAATGGGATGCAAATATTGGATATTGATGATGAATCAGCCTCCCCCTTTTGTCTTCTTCTCCTCAACAACTTATATTGGGCCCGTGAAGAAGCTAAGATTTGGGCGAGAATTGTTGAAGTGAAGTGTGGATAACCAGTGCACTGCGTCGCGAACGTCTTCTTCCTTGTGTACCGTGGGTGTTGCCGAGAACTTGCCAGGACTGTATGCAAAACCCAAGTTGATAAGGCTCTGCCTAAACTACACATAGGTGATCGTGCGCAGCAGGAACTCGTCGAAAAGCCCGGACTAGATGGTAGGCATTTGGGAAAAACAGCAGTGGCACGAGCAGGGGATCCACGGTCCAGGCAACCGCGGTGGTAGCAACAACGGCAGCACCGTCATCGATGGAAGCAGCGATAGTGGCTCACGGCCACAGGTCTGGCCATGAGCAGAGGGCGTGGCGGCGGACAGCAAGAGGAGCGGCGGCAGGGGTGGCAGGTGTAGCGTTGGTTCAGGTTGGCGATGAGCGAACCTGAGGTGGCTGGCTATTCGTCAGTAAGGCTCGGCAAGGCTGCTTCGTCGTCGGACGATGAACAGAAACGTTGTCAAGGTCAGCGTCAAGCACGCAAGGGCAGATTAGAACAACTTGCTGTCGTGGAAAGAGCGGCGGTCAGCTGGCAAGGGGTGGCGCCAAAGAAGGAATCTCGACCAGAAGGTGTTTGGCCGAGAGACCTCTTCTCTCTCTAACCTCACGTACGTGTATCTTTCCTGTTTCTTGTGTGTGATCAGATCCCCAAAGACTAGCCTCCCCTTGTTGACCGAAAAAACCCCTTTTATATGCAAGGCAACCTAGATTTTTTCAGGAAAGGACGTGGTCAACTTTCAGAATGTATATTTTATTCCTTTCCTCCCTTAGAGTTATATCTTCCTTCTGATTATGGGCGCGGGGAGGTCTTCTTGGCAGCATACTCTTTCTTGTTTTGAGAAAGATATATTGCTCAAATAATATACGTCCTCATATGAATATTCCTTCCCCAGTTGCTCTTACTATTTTCCATTGACAGACAAAATCTTGCATATTTCCACAAATATCCGAAAAACAAAGTCTATGAAATCGTGGACATCTTCAGGAAATCATGAAAGATATTTCTGCACAAGTGCCCAACCAAAAATATATTGACCGAGAATCATGCATATATTCCGAAAATTCTTCATATCCCACGTGCGAAAATTCCACTTATGATAATGAACAAGTTTGGCGAAAATTTTATTCGTGGGCTTTTAACTAAGTCCATTCGCCATTGATTTAATGCAAATGTAATTATGTGAGCCTATTACTATAAATGCTCCTAAAATCTATATGCAGTTTAACTAATTAATTTTTTTTTCTAGGGATCGAGATCGATCCCTCATTTTTATGCAATAAATGACTAATTGAGTCTCCAAAATTTAGGTGTCAACATCCTTCTGTGAAATCCATGCCAGATCACTAGCTGTTATATTTCGTTCTGAATTTTGCGTCCGAAGAAATTCTGCGTCTGAATAATTTTTGCGTCTGCATCTGCATCTGAATAACTTTTGCATCCGCATCTGCGTCTGAATAACTTTTGCGTATGAATCTCAGAACTCAGATTATGTGGGTCTTCAAAGAACTTATTTTTCCAGCTTGTAAAGTCTGAAAAACTTCCTTCTGAGTTTCTAGAACATATATATATATATATATATATATATATTCCTGGAATAAAATGGTTTAGAATAAGTATTAGATTTATAATTATCATGGAAGGTTTTGTCAACTTCAAAATCAGTAGTAATTTTCCTCAACAATCTCCCCCTTTTTGATGATGATAAAACTTTCCTGCAGATTGAATCAATTTGAAATTAATTGGAAGTAAATAAGCATATTTAGCACATGAATCACTGATTGAAATTGAAAGAGCAAACTCGTTTGAAATCTGTCTCTTTTCTCTTCCTTTGTATATAACCTGCATATGATCTGCATATTTAATGTCAGTATAGCAAATGGCAAATCTGCACATCATCTCTCGCCCTTTTTGTCATTAGCAAAAAATCAATGATATAAAATAAATAATCAGTCTAACAAGAACTTTTAGAAATATTACAGACCAAAAAATGAAATAAGACTTGGAGAGAAATGTTTTAAAACAGGCTATTTTTTTGAAAGAGTACAAATCAGTTGAAAATTTTCCAATATTGAGACAGCCTCCTCAATCTTCAAACTACATTGACCCATAGCCTTATTCATGTTGGATGAGCATAGAGTAATGGCTTCCTCAAGTTCTGCTTTGTCTGCTACTACTTGGAGTCGCTGAGTGTTGTAGTTTTCCTCAATAATTTTCTGTAGATTCTTCATATTTTGTTCTAGCGCAGCTTACTTGTCTTTAATCTCGAGCAGAATAGAGAGGATGTTCTGATTTTCTGATGGCTGTTCTTCGACATTAGCTGGCTCAGACTGATCGAACCCCATGGTTGCTTCTTCTGGAATCTCTCCCTAAACAGGTGCTTGATCTTCAGAAACATGTTCTGTAGGAATTGATTCTGAAACCTTTGGAGTTAGTTTAGAAACATGTTCTGGAGCATCAGCATAGCTCTGCTTCTACTTCATCACTTTCATCATGAAGAAGAATTTTTCTTTTCTTACTGTACACCTTTAATGGGATTGGAGATTCTGTCTGCTTGCTTACTGATCTTGCCCCTTTTCTCTGTCCTGTCTTTTTGACACTTGACTTTTCAGTAAATTTTGCTTCAGACTGTTGAGCCTCTTTTCCTTTTATTCTTTCCCTTACATCATTAAACTGCTTCATTTTGGAGAGCATTCTTTCTCCAACAAACATACAGGGAACAAGGTTCTGGCGCATTTCATCAGGAATCGATATTTTTAAGAACATGAAAATGCGAGAGATTAAAGCACCATATGGCAGTTGTCCCTTGTCCTTCTGTAATGCCATGTACATATGGAAGATGATGATATGAGGAAGAGAAAAAGGTTGACATTTCGAGATAGCCCAGATGAGCTTGATTTCTGATTTGGATAGGTTAGTTTTGGAGGCTGCCTTGGGCTTTAAGCAATTGATAATGATCTTATGCAAGATCACAGACTGTCTGGATAAGTCAGAGTAGGAAAGATGCTGCTTTGATCCTTGAGCAAAGTTAGGATTTTCAGTAGCCACCTTGGAAGCATATTCAAGATTCACTGCCAATGGAGTAAACTTGGAGTGTTTTGCTCCAATTATCCTTGCCAACACATCCGCTTTTAAATCGAATTTTTTGTCACCAACAGTGAATTGGATCCAGTTGGGTGACAAAATAGAGAGATTGGAATAGAAGTAGGCAGTTAATTCAGCATAAACATTGGCAGATTGAAGGAAAAATTCATAAATGCCTAGCTTCGCAAACAGGTGCTTTACTGAAATGTCAGCCTTCTCTAGGTAGTCGAAATCCACAGTTCTGTGGTTCATGATTCCTCGAGCAAGCAACAATTTATAACAGATATTATGCTATGTGCTTCTGAATAATCCTCCTGTACCTGGCACACCAGATGCTATTCCTATCTTCATTTCAAAATTCTCAAAAAATTGAGCATCATCATCAGGAATAACAAACTTGGTTGCACTAGTAGTTTTAGGGCTGATTTGAGCAGATTTTTTGTCAGAGGGTGTTGATGATTCTCCAACTTTTTCTTTGCCCTTTTTGGAAGAGGGCTCTTTTGGTGTAGTGTTGGACGGAACATTGGCAGTATCAACGCAAGCTTTAGAGAAGTTTTGCGTAAGATGTTCTTCAGAGAAGAACCCATTGTCTCTCAGACAGTCACGTAAAGTAGATTCAGAGGCATTGTTTCGCTTCAATGTCTGATAAGCATTCCATACATGCTTGATGCTTTTAAAACGAAAATCTATTTTACCAGAAGCTTTGGGAGGCGATGATCTATGAGGTGGTGTCGCTTCAACAGGTTTTTCACGATGGTCCGATTCTGTATTTGAAATCTCCATATACTCCGCCGGTGCAGTAGATTTAGAGTCTTGGTTCAGAATGCGTGAAGATCTTCTTTTGAACGGTATTTTGATCACTTCTGGAACAAAAAGTTTCGATCTTTGGAGGAAGAAGAGGAGAGTCTCTGAATATCGGAAGGGTTTGAAGAGTAAAAGATCGTACTGATAGGGTTTTGAAAAGTGACGGACAGGTTTATAAACGAAAAGGTCATTTTTAGAAAGTAAAAAATAAACCCAAATATGTAGGAAGGAAATAAACTTTCTGAAACATAAAAGATCACGACAATATCATGATAATATTTTAAGCACAATTAATCAGATAAATTAGGATATATACCTGATTTGCTTCCAAAAATAACAAATGTGAAAATATCCTGCCAAAAATATTCCCTCCAAACTTTAAACTAAGTACGTACCATTCTTTGAAAGTCTGAAAAATGTTCAGACTGAGAACATTTGAGTCTGAAAAATTCCTGTCTGTCAAGAGTAGAAGTCGAGCCGCATGTTTCATGCGCATGTCTATGTGGTTGACATGATTGTTTGGTGAAGTAAGTTTCATACCTTTTACTTTTACAATTTACCTACATTTATGCTTTAATTGGTTCATGACAATTAGGTTGGTTGAGTCTTGGTCTATATGCGATGGGAAGATCCTACATTCGATTCATTCCTACTCCAAAGGCCGAACTCAAGCATTGGTGGGATCAATTGGATCGTGAGGGCCGAGCCTATGTGGAAAACAAACTTGGTCGCCTTTTGCCTCTTCTCGACATTGACATCCAAAGTGGAGTCATACAAGTAATAGCTCATTTCTGGTGTCCCCAAACGTCCACGTTCATATTCTATAAGCATGAGTTGACTCCGACTTTGGAAGAATATAGCGTTGCCATAGAAAAACCTTTGGATTTGGAGTTAATCAATCCACCCATTGGGTTAGAGCCAGAATCGATTTTATCTGACTTTCTTAGGATGAATAAGAACTAAATAGGAAGAGTGCTAAAAGATAATTGTCACGCATGCCCACTCTCCTTCTTAGGTCAGTGTTTTATGGATGCCGCACCCCTTTTGAAAGGAAAGATCTTTCTTCTAGCTTTCTTTGGGTTCATAATATTTCCCTTTCGTAAGAATGCTATCGATCCTTCTGTTGCATGGGTGGTTAGACAAATATGTGGTGGAGTTGGCTTTGTCAACACCATTTTGGCCGAAACATTTTTGTCGCTCACCCGATTTAAAGAAAATAAAGAAAAGGTTTTTCGTGCTCCCGTCGAACTTTTACAAATCTGATTTTTTTTCCCATATAAATAGGTTTGGTATTCACATGAACATTAGTGACATTAGTGAGACTAATCACCTTATTCAGGCATTTAAGAATCATCAAGATAGAGCCCCGAACCTTTCTTTCTCAGAATGGGTGAATTTATTGAAGAATCCAAAAACTAAGGTTTTCCTATGGCAAGCTAAGTGGTTCCGACTTCGCGAGTCATGTCTCTCTCACGGCGATAATGAACCAATCCCGTTGTTGGGAATTACTGGCATCATCTCCTACTATCCACTCCGAGTGGCTCGCCAATATCGGGTTGTCCAAGATTTACCGCCTCCTCTTAAGGCGGATTCGTTCCATGTCCAATTTGTTGGAAAGGGAGAAGATTACAAAGGAGAGCTTCGCCGTGTTGAACAAGCCTAGCTCACCTGCCGTGCTCGAAAGCTGAATTGGCCTAAAGACGAGCTCGAAGGGAAGGAAAAGGCATAGTATGCCACGATCAATATATTCGTCGCCATAAGATCCCGACTGAGTTCCTCCCAAAGATCCCAGATGTGACAGAGAAGCCGACTCGCCAAGTGAAAATCAACTATCTCAAGAGGAGGGTGGAGAAAGCTTAAGGAAGTCTAAAGAGTGTTGCTAAGGAGAATAGGCAATTACGTCGAGTATTGTCTTCTCATTCGCATATAGATTAGGAGGAGTAAAATGGGTCGAGTTTATTGTTTTAGATCTAGTCGCTCCTTTTCTAAGTTCATTTGCCTTACGATTTTATTTTCGTTTCTTTTCTTTTCTTTGTTAGCTTGATGTTTAGGGTCTCTGAGTTTCTAGTTCATCTTTTGAGTTTAGGAGTGTTATTCAGTTAAGAACTATTTAATGAAAGCAGCTAGGCCATTGTCATGGACCGGTCTTCGATGTGAATCATGCGCTTATGTATGCTCGCTTATTTATGATTCAGGTGATCACAAATTATCTATATTTGGGCTCGCTCAACATGCAAAGAGAGGGATCAAGAAACCAAGAGGCCGGAGAGTGACTCCTTCCGACAATCACTGTATTCACACCGAATCTAACGGCCCGCTAACACTCTTTTCCTCCACTAAGGCAAAGCTACAGCTTCGAGGCAATCGCCGATTCGGACACGATCAATGGCCATGCAAATGAATATCAAGGAGCAAAACGCTTGTTTCGCCGCTCTCGATGACAAGATCAATGATCTTGCGGCTCAGCTCACTCAATTCGCCAACGATATCAGGGCCGCGTTAGCAGCACCAAATGCTGGTCAAGTCGCCCCTCGATCTATTCCCGAGCCTGTAGAAGGACCCGCAAGAAGGAATGTTACGGAGGAGGCATTAGGTTCTACACCCATAGTGGTTGAACTAGACCCTATTTCGGAAGCTGTCACCTCCCGTTTGGAGGAAGAACACAACAAAAGGCTCGCGAAGATAGAAGAAAAACTCCATGTGCTACGAGGATACGAAGAGCACATGATCGAGGATTTGTCTCGATATGCACAGATGAGCTTTCCCGAGAAGTTCAAGATTCCCGATTTCACTAAGTATGATGGGACTGGAGATCCAAAGATCCACTTGAAGTACTATTTGAACAGGATGACAAGGTATGCCCAGAATCTCCTATTAATGGTTCAGACTTTCCAAGAGAGTCTAACGGGGCTTGCATTGCAATGGTACGTGTTGTCAAAGCCCGAGAAGTTCGAGAAGTAAGAGGAGTTAGCTGAGGCGTTTGTCCTGCAATACAAATATAATACTGAGATAGCCACCACGCGCGAAATGTTGACTCGAACCGAAAAGAAATGAAGCGAGTCTTTCAGAGCCTTTGCTCAAAGATGGCGTACACTCGCCGCTCAAGTTCGACCCCCGCTCAGCGAAAATGAGCTACTGGATCTTTTCCTCAAGGCCTTACCTGGTGATTTCTATTTAAAGTTGGTAGGTTCTGGATGCCTGACCTTCTCTCAGCTGGTAGATGTCGGGAAGAGGATAGAGGGGGCTATGCATGATGGTAGATTGAGCGAATGGACTAGTCGAAAGGTCCTGAATAGAAAAGAAAAGGATGTAGAGATTGCGTATGTACAAGCGCCGGTTGTAACAAGGCCCCCTGCCTCGTCCTCCTAAGGCCCATCTATATTTCGAGACAGGGCATATCAGAGTTATGGATTCAAAAAGAAGGCGCTGAGACAATTCACTCCTCTGCCTAGACCTTTATCTAAGTTGTTGCCTATGTTGTTGAGAAGGGGAATGATAGCCAAAGAAGTACCTTGGGATAATCCTCCAAAATTCCCTGGGTTTGACTTGTCGAAGTCTTGCGAGTTCCATAGAGGCGAGAAGGGTCATGATGTAGATAACCGCTTCACTCTAAAGAACAAAGTTCAGAATTTACTCGACAAAGGCATTTTATCCTTTAAAGATCCACGCCCTAATATTCAACAAAACCCGTTGTCTAATCATAATGAGAATGTCAACGTGGTTATTGAGAAGGGTGATGAGAGTAAGTAAACCTTTAATGTGGATGTTTATAAAGTTTATAAATTACTAGTGTCAGCTGGGCACTTTGAAGATGGGGAGGATATTTCGATGGAAGAAAAATTGAAATGTATCACTCGGATGGTGGACATGGGAGTAATATATAGTATGAAGGAGGATAGTATGAAGGCCATGACGGCTGTTATTGATTAATTTTATGAGAAGGAGTTGGAGGAGACACCTATTGAGCCTGCAGAAGCTAACGAGCCAATTAATGAGGGTGTGTCGAAGAGTCTAATTGTGACCGACACTGAAAGAGAGAATCCGTATGATGATCTTGGGCCTTAAGCTAGCAATATGGATTGAAATTATGAGTTCATAAAGCTTGCTCACGAGAATGGGGAGGCGGTTAACACACTAGGTCAACCTAGCGGCAAATTCGACTATCTTGTAAAGTATTCACCACCACCCAGTTTCTTCATCGATCCCAAGGATACTGTTCCTTATGGGTGGAGGGGTATGGATGACCCACTTGAGCCTGAGGAGGAGACAGTCAACATGATCACCCCCGTGGTCATCGACCTATCAGTTGAAAAAGATCTATCAGATCCCGATGAACGAGATGCCGGACGTGTAGTCATCGACCTTATGGCCGAAGAGTTCGCTACGCTAGAGATTGATGATTGCATCATGGAGCCAATGGTGATTGAACTCCCGCCTGAGGATGAAGAAGATATAATAGTAGAGAGAACTTCGAGTTACAACTCCAAGGCAGTTCCTTGGAGTTATAAGACGGACGAGATTGATGCCATCACATGTTCAGGCCGTTGCTACGCACCTGCTGGGGTAGTTGAGAAGAAAGCCATCTCAGATGAGGAAGCAGAGCAGTTCTTGGCAATTGTCAAGACAAGTGAATTTAACGTCGTGAACCAGTTGAGAAAGATACCTGCTTAGATCTCTCTTTTGGATCTCTTTAAATCATCCGAGAAGCATAAAAATGCACTACTAAAAGTCCTTAATGAAGTGCATATGCCAGAGGATATCGATGACGGTTAGCTAGAAGAGTTCGTTGGATTTGTTTTGTTGAAAGATCAAATCTCATTTGCTGATGAAGACTTCCCCGCTGAAGGCCGCAACCATACGAAGGCGCTGCTTATCTCGGTAAAGTGTCATGATAGAATGGTGGCGAGAGTGCTAATTGACAATGGATCGGCATTAAACATTTGCCCACTTGCCACCTTTCGTCGTCTGGGGGTGAATGAAGAAAAAATGTTGGTATCTAAATCTGCTGTTCGTGCTTTTGACGGTATGAAGAAAGAAGTAATTGGTGAAGTTGAGCTTGAATTGCTAATTGGTCCAATCTTTTTTCTGGTCAGCTTCCAAGTCCTAGATATTCCTAGTGCCTTCAATTTTCTACTGGGACGACTTTAGATACATACCGCCGGAGCCGTACCCTCCAGCCTGCACCAAAAAGTCAAATTCATCGTGGATGGGAAGCTGGTAACTATTCATGGAGAAACTGACTTTAAGGTCTTTCACAACACTGCGGTCCCGTACGTAGAACCCGAGAACAAGATTGAATCAAGTTATAAAACTTTGGAGTTAGTCTCGATGGTCCATGTGCCCGTTGGAACAATCATGCGAAACCTAGAAATCGCTAAGCCTTCAATCATGTCGAGCAAGGTGTTGCTCGAAAATGGTCATGTCCCCGGATCTAGCCTGAGACTGCATGGCCAAGGTATCAAAGAGCCCCTTCAGGTCTCCAGGTGGCGCAAAAGGACGGGTTTAGGTTATCATGGAGGCGATTCTGGTGGCCGAGATAATCATGGAGGACGAAATAGTTTCAGAGGTCGAGGTCAGCATGGGAGACGTGGTGGTCGTGGAGGCCATGCTAATTATGGTGGCCAAGAAAGCAATGAAGACCGTGGTCACTACGAAGGCCTAGCTAATCATGGAAGTTACGGAGGTCGAGGGAGTTTATTTGGGTTAGGAGAAGGTTGGAAGGGCTTACTTCTTCCGGAATTGAAAGAGATATTCCCGGGTCCACCCAAGCTGCTGCAAGAGGAGGAGGCCATTCTTGGTCTCGTTGATTTATTCGAGGGGGAGTTTGCTTGTGCTATCATAAAAAATGAAGAGGTCGAGACTTCTGTTGCCACCACCAACTCTTCTAAGTAGGGATGCCGCTTTTCTTTCGTGTTTCGTCTTGTCTAAGTTTATGTTCACCCGTTCCATGGGAGGTCTGTTTAGTTCTAGGGTTGTTTCTCTTTGTAATCAAAGTCTTAGATTGCAAGCTGTCGATCCAAGACCTCGAGTCATATAAACGGCCTCATCTTGTTAATGAAATCATGATCATGTTTTATTAAGGACATATGGAAGTATCCAAACCAGATAGATGATGATGCTTTGAGGCCTGGACTTCCACACGCTTCCTGGTCTCCAAAATCATTTGCGAATAGGGACGTCCAAGGATATGAGGACGGATCCCTCATTTTCAAAAACTCTTTCAAAATGATTTTAAAATGCATACATATCATTAGTTGTAATAACATTTGCCAATTTGATCACTAACCTTCTTTGTAGCATATCAGGCATAACATTTCACATGATCATGATAGGTGTACATGTGAGTCATATTTTCTTGACGAAAATTTCTCTGGGATTGATGATGACAAGGATGACTGTGATCGGAAAAGTATCGAACAAGATTGGATTCGACACGAAGAGTCTAAGCTGTTGATCACGAAGCCTACAATCACAATAAATCTGGGCGATTTGTAGAATGTTAGAGAAATCAAGATTGGAGCTGGCCTTTCTGAAATCAAGACTAGAAGGATGGTCGACCTTTCAAAAGAATACCAAGATGTGTTCGCATGGTCATATGCGGATATGCCAGGGTTAGATAGGGAAATTGTAGAGCACGCTCTCCCCACTGATCCGAGTATCTTGCCTAAAAAACAAAGGCTCAAAAGAACAAAGGCCGAATTATCCAAGAAAATCGAAGAAGAAGTCATGAAGTTATTGGAAGTAGGCTTCATAGAAGTGTCGCACTACTATGATTAGATCGTCAATGTAGTCCCTGTTATGAAGAAGGATGGTCGGGTCAGGGTTTGTATTGACTACCGCGATCTGAATCGAGCAAATCCAAAAGATGACTTCTCGCTGCCTCACATCGACGTGTTGGTCGACAGCACCGTGGGATTTGAGTTGTTCTCTGTTATGGATGGGTTTTCGGGTTATAATCAAATTTAGATGCAAAAAGAAGATAAAAGTAAAACCTCCTTCATTATCGTTTGGGGGACCTTTTATTACGAGGTAATGCCTTTCGACTTGAAGAATAGCGGGGCAACATACCAAAGAGCAATGGTCACCCTATTCCACGATATGATGCATAAGGAGGTGGAGGTCTACGTAGACGATATGATTGCCAAATCCAAACATAGAGAGGACCACATCGAGGTGTTGCGGAAGTTGTTTGACCGACTTCGAAGATTCAAGCTAAGACTTAACCCCGCCAAATGTGTGTTTGGGGCAAAGTCTGGGAAACTATTGGGGTTTATGGTCAGTAGTCGAGGCATTGAAATTGACCCATTGAAAGTCAGGACCATTTGTGATTTGAAGCCTCCTTCAACTATCAAAGAGGTTCGGAGTTTGCTAGGGAGACTAAACTATGTGGCCAGATTTATTTCTCAATTGTCTGAGACAACTAAACCTTTTTTCAAGCTCCTTAAGAAGAACACCAAAGTTAAGTGGGATACTGATTGTCAAAAGGCATTTGAGAAAATAAAACAATATCTTTCTCATCCGCCGGTCCTGGTGCCACCTGTTTCTAGAGTGCCATTAATACTCTACCTGACTATCCATGATGAGTCGTTAGGAGCCTTACTAGCTCAAAAGAGACCAAGCGATGACAAAGAATGTGCGATATACTATCTCAGTAAGAAGTTACTTCATCCGAAATAAATTACCCTGGAGTTGAGAAAACGTACGTGGCTTTGGTGTGGGTGTTACACTGCTTACGCCAATACACACTCCATCATCGGATTATGCTTGTAACTGATAATGATCCCATCAAATACCTACTAGAAAAACCTGCGTTGATCGGAAAGTTAGCAAAATGGCAAGTTCTGGTATCCGATTTGACGTCCACAGCATGATGCAGAAATCCGTAAAGGGAAGAGCTATAGCTAACATGTTGGCAGAAAACTTTAAAAGGTCGGAAGACCATGATCAGTCGGATCCTATAGAGGAGCGCATTTCAGAGATAGTGGATGATAGGTGGACTATATATTTCGACGGTGCCGTTAACCTGGCCAATTCTGGGACTAGGGCAGTTCTTATCTCCCCGACGGGTCAACATCACCCTGTGGCCGCCAAGTTGGTATTCCCTTGTATCAATAATATCTCAGAATACGAGGCTTGCATACTTGGATTACAGGTGGCTGTCGTCATGAAAGTTAGGAAACTGCAAGTCTACGGTGATTCCGCCCTCATCATTTTTCAGACAGAGGGTCAATGGCGAACTCGTGACCCCAAGTTGATCCCTTACCACGAATTCCTTGAGGAGTTAATAAAGGAATTTGAGGAGATTTCCTTTGAGTATTTACCTCGATCGCAGAATCAGTTTGCCGATGCCCTAGCCACGTTGTCATCAATGCTACAAGTCTTGGAAGGGTTAGACATTGAACCACTGAAAATCGAAATACTGACACGTCCGACATATTGCTCAGCGATCGCAGATGAACCTAATGAGCAGCCGCGGTATCACGACATCATGAAATATCTTCAAAGGGTGAATATCCTCCTGGAAGTGAACTAGCGGATCAGAAATACATAAGAAAGCTAGTGTCAAAATTCTTCATCAGTGGCAATGCTTTTGACAAGAAGTCTTTTGACTCAATTTTGTTGAAATGCGTTGATGCTAAAGAAGCTAATCAGCTGATGAGGGAAATTTATGAAGGAGAATGCGATCCGCACATGAACGGTCATCTTTTGTTCAGAAAAATCATAAGACTAGGTTACTTTTGGATAGCTATGGAGGTTGATTGTATTCAGTATGTTCGTTATTGCCATCGGTGCTAAATCTATGCAGATAAAATCAACGTGCCGCCAAATGAATTGCGTCAAATGTCCGAGCCATGGCCCTTCTCAATGTGGGGGATCAATATGATTGGGCCAATTAATCCTAAGGCTTCCAATGGACATCGCTTCATCTTGGTAGCCATCGATACTTCACCAAGTGAATCGAGGCGAACTCATATGCTAATGTCATCGCTAAGAATGTAGCTAAGTTTATTCGCCGTGACATCATCGCTCACTATGGAGTCCTGGAGGCAATCATTATTGATAACGGCTCTAATCTGAACAACAAGGTGGTGGATGGCTTACTCGACGAGTTTCACATTCGTCACCTGAATTCCTCATCTTATCGCCCGCAAATGAATGGAGCTGTGGAGGCAACCAATAAGAACATAAAGAAGATCCTGTCGAAGACTGCCAACAATTATCGAGACTGGTATGAATAGCTGCCGTATGCATTGATGGCATATCGAACTTCGATTCGCACTTCGACAGGGGCAACTCCTTTCTCCCTCGTTTATAGTATGGAGGCCGTATTGCCTCTAAAAGTCGAAATCTCTTCATTGAGGATTCTCTCACAAGCTAAGCTCTCTGAGGAAGAGTAGACTCAATAAAGATGGGATCAGTTGAATATGATCGATGAGAAGAGACTAGAGGCTTTATGCCATGGTCAATGCTACCAAAAGCGAGTTGCAAAATCCTTTAATCGCAAAGTCCGGCCTCGACATTTTGAAGCTGGAGATCTCGTGCTAAAGAAAGTGCTATCCATCACACCCGAATTAGGTGGGAAGTTCGCTCCAAATTATGACGGTCCGTATGTCGTTAGAAAGGTTCTACCTGGGGGTACTTTAATTCCTGTATAAATGGATGGTCAAGAGTTGCCAAAGCCTGTAAACGCCGATTCAGTGAAAAATTATTTTCCTTGAATGAAATTCGAGGCTCGAGAGTCATTTTCGATGCAATCCGAATCACTGTAGGTTATTCACGTCATGCATATCATGCATACATGCACACATATTTACTTTGTAGGTCTTAAACAATTCGCAAATTGATCCACAAACGACTAAAATGTCTTGGCAAGCATCCAACAAGCCAAATGTGAAGGAGAGGGTTACCAAGTCATTAGGTCACAGGTAAGTACCTTTCTTCTTAATGCCAAAGAAGGTCGAATGGAAAATTTGCTTTGAAAAAAAAACGAAAAAAAAAGGTTTCTGGCGAGTTTGAGAAAAACAAGCATAAAAGTAGAAATTGTGAAAATAAACTTTTCACAAAAATTTTGAATATCATCCTTGTCCAAAGTTGTCTTGATGCTTGGTGTAACATTCATTTTGAATCAAAATTCCCTATGGAGATCAATCAACTCAGGTGATCTTGGCGGAACAAGAGGAAATATGTTAATCATGCCAAGCGAGAAGCACTTAGAATGAAGAAAGGCGAACTATTCCCAAACATGTCCTATAAACACTTTGTGAGTTGAGTGCAAAAATCGTGTTTTAGGACGAAAGATTCGTTCGCAAATAATACATGGATTAAAATGAAAAGAGACATTTCTTTCATCCATCCTACACACTACAGGTAATCATAGTTAAGCCCATTCGAGCCTTCACATGTGAAGAAGTTCTACAAAATACCCCTGTCAAGAACCACCCCACAATGGGGCAAGTTTGGAGGTTTTGATTGACTTTCTTTAGAGGAAAAGATGAGAAAGATTTTTTTGCTCTTACTTATATTAATCTTTAGTGATAACTTCAAACGAGTTCTTATGGAAGCTCAAAGCATCACAAGATGAAGAAGAGCATTTTTTTTTCCTCTACCCAAACACCCATATCCTTTGTTTAGCCAAGTTGAGCATGAACATTCATTTCAAAAGCCTGAGTGGCGATTATTTCCCCACACTAGGGCAAGGCACATGATTTTCCAAAGTAATTGGCACTCATGCGACAACGTAAAAAAAAAGTCCAAAATCCTAAGAGCTTGAAAGGTTCAAACGAGCAAAAAAAAGCTAGAGGGCATGAAAAAGCAGTGAGCCTAGTAAAAACAAGACCAATGCCCGTTAAAAAAAATGCTTGCATGAAAGAAAAATCATTGTAAAGGCGAAAGCCATTAGAAAAAGAACAAAGCTCTTATGTTGAACTGATTTGCCGAGGATGAGTTAAGGAGTCGTGCGCCTTTTGAAAAGACGAGATAATATGGTAATGATGCCACGATAATCATCAGCTCTTAAATCTTTTCTCAAAAACTCGAGCCTTTTGAGCCTTCCACCGAACCAATCTTACAATCCTTTCTAAAGTCTCTTCTGATTGGGATGGTTGGAGCAAAAGTTTGGACTTCCAAAGAAACTACCGCTTGAAGAAGTGGGGGCGAGATTATCTTATTTCATCTTAAGGTTTCTTGACTTGTACACCTGGCAGAGATGCTGATCCATAATTGTTTCATTTCTTAGCCAATAATACTTATCCTTTGTTGAAACCGTGACCAAACCCATATTACGGTTCTTAAAAGACCTCTTGGATTGCTCAGTGCGTACTTATTGCGAATGATTCTCAAAGCCTTTGACACTGATAGTGTGAGGTATATAGAGAACATGCCTATTTCCCACTTCAATGGATGTGAGCAAACAACCTTCTCTAAGAGCTTGCGAGAAGCCCTTTCTGACTAAGGAACTCTTGTTTGGTATATTTAACTAACCCTTCCCATGAGCCAAGGTCTTTCTGACAAAGGTTTATCTCCTAAGAGAATTTGATGATTAATGACATTTCCCAAACCCAATGGCAATTTTGTGATATTGAATGATGCTAAATGTTTGAAACTAGTTCGATTTGCTCATGTAATCAATACTTTGTCAGTGATGCTATTCTTTTGATAGTGTCCCTCATGACGTCAGAATGATATCAATCTTGCCTAGTATGCTTTCCCTACTAGGGCATCTGTTATAACATATTCCGTTAGATGTGCAGTGGCCATTTTGGAATCTTCTTGATCGATAGATTTACAACCTCGGAATTGCACGGTGAGCTGTCGCAGTCCGGAGCACCCCATCAACCTGACGAGCTTTCGCAACCCAGGGTCTTTCTCCTTGCACAGTGAGTTTTTGATGCTCGGAGCACCCCAATGACCTGCCCAAAGTTTCTTTCTTTACATGACAAGTCTCCTCACGTGAAACCTTGATTTCAAAAGGTTCTGTGTCTTTCCTAAAACCCTAATTTCAAAAGTGTTCTGGGTCTTTCTTAAAACCCCAATTTCAAAAGGTTCCGTGTCTTTCCTAAAACCCTAATTTCAAAAGATTTCAGGTCTCTCCTTAAACCCCGATTTCAAAAGGTTCCAGGTCTTTCCTTAAACCCCGATTTCAAATGGTTCTGACAAACCATCCTATGTGAACTTTTTTTTATTAATTTCCATTCCAACGTGGATTTTTTTTATTTTTGAATTTTTTATTAATTGTCCACGTTAGTGCTGGTGATACCACATCGGATAACTGACGTCCATGTCGGATTTCCAGTGAGGCAAATCGTGATAGCACTTAAGTGATCGATTTTTTGAAATTGTGGAACGCTGTACAAAAGTTATGACACACCTAATATGCTTATCCCAAAAATGCTTATACATATGTCCATCGAAGAAGTGATTATTTAAATATTTGGCAAAATTATCAATTTATTCCTAAACCTATTGTATGAATGTTAATTCAGATTTAACTTTCCAATTTTGTCAATATAGTCCTACACATTTGCACAATATTTAAATATAGCATTTCCTGCCAATTGTCGTCGCAAATTGCAACGTGGAAATCAACAAATTGCCCACGTCAGAATGCCACTTAGGATGGTTGGCGATGTCAAAATGCCACGTTAGCGATTTTTTGTGGCAATTGACTGGAAAAACTACATTGAAATATTGACCAAAGGTGTAGGATTACATTGACAAAACTGAAAAGTAAGGCTGATCAAGAGGAATAATTAGTCATTGACAAGAAAATTATGACAATTGTAATTGCATTATAAGACAATCCAATTAAATAATTGGAAAATACATATTTTTTGTTAATTCTAAATGCATCAGAATTTTCCAAAGAAAGAAAAGAATAGAAAGGTAAGAAATAATCTTAAATCTGGACCTGCAATGGATATTATGATTAAGTTAAGGTAATAGGGGGCATCGGAAGTTAAAAAAAAATGGATTGGAAAAAGGCCTTTATGCGTTTATCCTTTTCATATAATTGATCATTTAAATGTTAAACCTAACCTACTTATTTATATTTGAGTTGATGCAAGTAAAATAAGGAGAGAGTATGATGGGTTTCTAGAGTCAAGGGTCGTACGGTAGTTGGGAAAAAGGGTAGGTGAATGATGTAATTTATAATTAATACTACTTATGTATTAGTACATAATTTGGTTTTTTTTTTAATTCGATCTTTGTTGAAAATTAAATTTTAAAATATTTTGGATTTTATATGCAATAGGCCTCATTCATAAGAAGTACCTAGTTTTATATATATGGTATCCACTTCTATTAATATGTCTTATAAAGAATTAATTAATTTAAGGCATTTATCTATATGGGACCTTTATGGTAAAGTTCAAAGGGAATTGCATTGATTGGCTCTCCCCAATCTTTTCAATTATAAATAAAAATGTTTGGGATAAGGACAGCATGAGTGCCATTGTGACATTTTGAAAATTGACCATTTTCGAGATGTATGAAATGATTATTTCATCAATGCACTGTTAATTAAATTTTGCTCTGAATTGATCACTCATGAGAGGACTAACTATTGAGGAAAGGCTATTGAGGAATTAAGTGCGCATGACTTAAGACCTTGATCATGGATTGACAACTCAACCATATGGATTGATGAGGGACAATTTTGAGCTATTATAGACCGATCAATGGATGGTTATAGAATGTTTCGCCAATAGTATACGATCGGATTGTGGGTGATTTCGATTTACCGTTGTATAGATTGTGTACGACCCTAAACAAATTTCTAATGATCGTGTACTTCGGAACTAGCGGTTGGCCCTCGCAATTACATGACAACCAATGTCACCCATCACTCGAGAAAGCTTAAACGTGGATTGATATCGAATCAACCACAGGTCGATTACGCGTAACTCTTAAAAGCCGTATGTTAGTTTGAGATAAAATAAAGTCACAATTGATCAATTTTGACCCTGAATTAGAGTTCGAATTTGGGTATCTAACTTTCAAGGATTGCAAGACTAATCTATTGGACGTCGCCTCATTAAACCCACTTCTTTACCAGTTTGCTCGGAATTCTTGGAATAAGTGAAATTCGGACCTGTATTGGAAAAGACCTTTTTACCCCTAAGTATTTTTGGATTCCTTTGGTTTGTTGAAGGGCAAAATGGTCATTCTACATCCCCTATGTTGACAGGCCACTTGGGGTAGGAAAATAACCAAATTTCCCATCTTATCTTTTCTATACATTTTTGCCCTTAGATATTTTGTAAAGCTTGTTTTGCAAGATTAATTCTTGGCCCTTGGATCTTGACTTGTTGACCAAGATGAGATCCTAGCCCTCCATTTTAGATGAGTGTTGTTAGACCATTTTCTCTCTCTTGATCACTCTCTCTCACTTTGGCTTACACTCTCACTTGTACTCTCTCTCTCTCCCTCTCGTCTTTGTTCGACCGATCACCACCATCACGCCACCACTAGCCACCGACCAGCCACCATCACGCCATCACCCGTCACCGTCACCACCAACCGCTATCACCAACCACCCTTTTTCTTTCCCTCATTTGCCCTCTTGGTTCAGTCACCACCGGTCACCGCTACCCTCATGCCACCATCACCGTGACCTTTCACCACCGTGAGCGCCTTTGCTGCCCTCGTCACCGTTGTAGCCATGAGCAGCTTCGCCGTTGTCGCCATTGCCGCTTTGCCAAACTATTCGCCACTTGCTGACGCCGTTGCCATGGCTATTTGCTTGCCTTTAGTGCTTGGTTTACTTTGGTTTAAGAGTAAGTTACTCTCTAAACCTTAATTAGGATGATAGGTTGTTAATAAACTTAATTACGGTGAGTATAGATGGTTTAGTGGCTGTCTTATCATGTTTAGAGTGATAACTTATCAAGTTTGTGTGATAGCTTATCATAGTTGGGTGGTAGCTTATCATGTGTTGGTGCGATAGCCTATCATGTTTAGTGATAGCTTATCTAGTGCACTTATCAATGGTTAGTGATAGCTTATCGTGAATTGTATGATAACCTATCATGAGTTTAGTGATAGCTTATCATGCACTTTTGTCTTTATGGTGATAAGTTATCATATGGTAAGGTTGAATTTGTACGTGTTTTTATGAGATTAGAAGCTTGTTATGCCATGTTAAATGATTGCCCAATTTTACAAACCTTGGTACTATTTTAAAGAAAGGTCTTGTGGGCATGAATTTGGAAGATCATGAGGAGTTGTGTTTGGACGCCATGTTTACGTGCCGTATGGGGCAGGGATGCTTTAAAATGAGAGTGTGTAAAGTTTGATGGTTCAATTGTATGTGCTTGATCATGTGTGATTATTTTATGGCATTTTTTACATATGAAAGTCGTGATATTTTGACGAACGAACACGGATTATGTTTGCATTGGCTAATTGAGAAAGATAAGAATTGGGACTTGAGTGAATGCTGTGTGTACATGGTCACCTAAAGTTCCATTTGTGCTCGGTTTTACCGAAAGACTGCCAACCTTAGGGGTTATGCCGTAGCCATAAAGGTCGTGCCCAATCTTGGTGATTGGAGATTCTATCATTGAGGTTAGCGAGACGATGCCATTGCTGAGTTGGTGCGGGACGATGCCCGGCATGCTGGAAGAACGCCATCTATGGGATGTGCCATGGCTTGAGAGGTTGTTAATAATCTGTACTATCAAGAGTGCAAATTGCATCAATGAGTGAGATGTGCCTGAGGTTGATGATTGAGCATATCTGGAATACTAAGTTGTTGGTGCGCATGCTTATGCCATGGTATATATATTGCATGTGATTCTTGAACACGTGTTATCGTGATCTCGTTATGTGCTAATTGGAGCGATTGCATGTTTAGGGCGTTCCAGAGGCAACATATTCTCCTAAGCGAGGTTTAGGGAGTTTACTTGCTGAGTTTATCTTATTGTTATTTGTCAAATATTTTTAGACCCCCGAGTATGAATCGCCCTCCCACTCATTTTGGCGTGCCTATGGATATAGACACGATAGTTGCGGAATATCTAGTTAGGCCTGATAAGGTTTACTAGAAGCATTCCTCTACTGTCTGGATTGACAAGGGTTTAGCCATGTGGAAGGCACATGAGTTTGTAGCTTGGTATATACGAGAAGGGGACGTGTTGTTTGGTCCTAATCCGCAGTTTTAATGGACCTTCTGCTGGCATTATCGGGCAAGAGGTTTGGGATCCAATGGATCTTGACCCTCCGGATAGGGCTATTACGAATCCAGAGTCTGACTCGGATTACTTGGTATCCGAGCCAGATGGCATGGAGTCAGATTCGAAGACGCCTCTTGGGTATAACCGAGTTTGATGATGGGTTTGGATATCCCATCTTTTTTACTGCTCTCTTTTGATAGTGAAGCTAGGTTAGCTCGACCATCCACATCCCTTCTTATATGCTTGGTCTTTGAGAAAGTGGCCTCGTGATAGGCTTGTATGTATGTATCTTCCTAGGGTTGAAGCTATGTTTATAAAATGGCTTCGTTGGTTTTCTCCTCAAAGTGTTTTCTTCACTATCCTGTGTTATTGATTGTTGATTAGGTGATTCAAGTTCGCTTACACATGCGTTTATTCGTAAGTTTGAACAAATGGGTCGGCGATGCGTCTTGGGACATTGCCACTGCATGACCATTGGTGGGATGTCAGCATGATCAAGGGTCGGGACATAACAGCTATAACTTTCGTACGATGCTTACTTGAGTGCTACATTGAAGTAAAATTGATCATTTAAGTGCCATTCCTGGCAAATTGTCATATGTGGATTTTTTTTATTAATTTTCCATTCCGACATGGATTTTTTTATTTTTTATTTTTTTTTATTAATCATTCACGTTAATGCTGGCGTTGCCACGTAAGACGACTGGCATCCACATCAGATTTTCTGGCAAGGCAAATCGTCAATGATTTTTAAGTGATCGTTTTTTAAGATTTGTAGCACTTAAGTGAGTGAAAAAAAAGTTATAGCACTCAAGTGAGCGCTATACGAAAGTTATGACACACCTAGTATTTTTATTCCTAGATACGTGTGTCGTCCTTGACATAGAGGTTTAGTGAAGAAATTTGCAAGCGTTATTTAGTTCATATTCCTCCCGTATTGATTATCCTTTATTGAAATTTATCGCAAGTGAAATTGCAATAAACCTCCACGTGTTTTGTTCTTTCATGGATTATCAGATTTGCTGCAAGTTTGGGAGCAGCATTATTGTCACAAAATAAGGATGTTGATCCTTTTACTTGTATGCCAAGATCCCGAGGCAAACCTCATATCTAGATTATTTCGCAAACAGTGCTAGATGTGGCATGATATTCAGATTCAATTGATGACAATGAAACAATTGATTATTTTTTGTTTTCCATTAAAGCAACGATTCTCCCAGCTTAATGCAAAATCCAATAATATATCTTTTGTTTATGGGACACATGGCATAATCTGTGTCACGGTAAGCTATCATCTCCATGTTACAATCTCGAGAGAGAAGAATTCCCAGTCTTGGACATCCTTTCAAGTATTTCACAACTTTTAATGCTACATTCATATCTAACTGCTTTGGATTAAGCATAAAATGACTGAGGATTTGCACTGCGTAACATATGTCAATCTAGTGACATATGTTACTAGACCTGACATATGTCAGTTTATGAATTCTCCATGTTACTCTTGAGTATGATGCGAGACTATCATCTCTAGATGCGAGTTTTCCGACGAGCCCCTGCTAGCTCAATGGATCCTTGAGCAATGGATCCTCATCTAGACATGACAATCTCGCATCATACTCAATCGTCATTAACTTAATATTTTGTTCAATTGGAATGACAATTGGTTTGCTCCTAACAGATCTGCTTATGATATAATCTCTAGGAAAAATTTTCGCTGGCTGAGATATATTCCTTTATTTGATTGTGCAATCTCAATGCTAAGAAAATATTTTGGAGATCCAAAATCCTTAATATGAAAGGCAGAGTGCATGTACTTCTTAAATTCTTTAATTGTAGATTCATCATTGCCGATAATAAGTATATCATCAACATATATTAGTAGGAAGATTGATGATGTACCTTTTGTCCATGTGAATAAGGCATAATCAATGTCTAGATTGCCTGAATCCCATAGCTGTGAGTGTAATATGGTGAATTTAGCATACCCTTGTTGAGAAACCTATCTAAATCCATAAAGAGATTTACGAAGATGACGTACTTGAGACTCCTCCTATATGCGTAAATCCTATGGAAGGTCCATGTAAATTTCTTCATCCAAGTCACCATGAAGAAATGCATTGTGGGTATCCATTTGAAGTAGTGGCCAATCATGGAGAGTAGCGATGGATAGAAAGGAGCGAATAGTGACTTCCTTTGCTATTGGGGAAAATGTTTCATGATAATCAAAAACTTCTTATTGTTTGAAACCCTTAGCAATTAATCAAGCCTTGTAATGCTCAATGGAACCATCTGCCCTATATTGATCTTGTAGACCCATTTGCAGCCAATCGGCTTACAATGATGAGGATATCCCAGATTTGATTTTCCATCAGAGCACATAATTCAGCCTCCATGGCTTATTGCCAATGCGGATCCCTGGCTTCCTCATGGTAAGAAGACGGTTCCCGATCCTCTAAAATGCAAGTAATGCAACACATGTTTTCTGGTGATAGCCGATTAAAATTGACACAAGAGGAGACAAGGTAGTGAGTACTTGAGGAGTCCAAGGTAGGACAACTATAATCCTTAGTCCATGTAGGGGGACGAGTGGCATGGCCCGAGCATCGAGGTATAGTAGGTGTGTTCAGATCAGGAACAAAGGTGAGAAAATCATCAAAGGCAGTTGTCGGAGGAGCCGCCAATCAATGAAGATGAGGCTCACTATGATGACTTGTAGTTGATGGAGAATCTAGAGCATTCTCGATCAATGAAGAGGAGCCTGGAGGCTCTTGAGGTGCGATGAAATTGCGGGGCTGAAGATAAATCCTCCTCAGATAAGAATAGACAAGAATCAAGCATTTAGCTAAACTGTTGAGGCGAAGACACTCATTGAAAAGGAAATACATCTTCATGGAAAACAATATCTCTACTTACAAAGAACTGGCTTGTGGATGGATTGAAGACACGATACCCTTTCTGAAGAGTGGGATACCCCATGAAGATACATCAAAGGGCGCGGTTACCCATTTTTTCCGAGAGCCCATAGTAGTAATATAGCATAAGTAGCCAAAGACTCACAAATGATTAATGTCCGAACGCTTCCCAAAAAGTAATTCTGAGGGGATTCGTCCGTTAAGAACCCGAGTCAGCATCCAATTGATTAGGTATGCTGCTATGACCACACAATTACCCTAAAACATTTCTAGGATGGAGTTTCGATATTTGAAAGCTTGAGCAACTTCTAGAAGATGACAACATTTATGCTTGACAACCCCCATTTTGTTGGGGAGCATTTGTGTAAGAACTCTCATGAAAAATGCCATAAGAAGAAAAAAGAGATGAGCACTCATGATTAAAGAATTCACATACATTTTTAGTTCGAATTTTAGTAAACTGAATTTTAATGAGGCCAAAAAACTTAGTTAGGTGATAAAGGACTTGAGTTTTAGACTACATTAGGAAAACCTAGGTAGCACATGTGTGGTTATCAATAATAGTGAGAAATAAATGAGATCCATCACGGTATGAGATATGATATGGTCCCCAAATGTCGAGGTGAATGAGGGAGAAAACGGTGGTAGCGCAAGATTTACTAGTGGAAAAAGGCATACGTGATTGTTTTGCCAAAGGACAAATGTGACATTTCGCATATGGAAAAGGAGCACTATGACCTAATCATTAATAAGAAAGAAAATTTTTACTATTGATATTGGCAATACATAAAGTGCCCTTATTGAATAGAATGCATGAAAAATCAAAATTTTGCAGAAAATTTTCCCGAAAATAAAGTCCTTGGGAAACACTACCCAAGCTTATCAGTGACCAATCAATAGGGCCTGAAAGAAACAAATATTATAATTGAAAGAACATGAAAAGAGTTGTCTTCACAAACCTTGGAAATAGACATAAGATTAAAATGGAATTCATAGACATAAAGGACATTTTGAAGAGTGATGGAAGAACTAAGTTGTATGGTGCCAATTTTATTGACAAAAGTGGTATTCCTGTTTGGGAGTCCTACGACACAGAGGAATGTGAGTGTTTGTGGATGCGGAAAAAAAGACGTTCATCACAGATTATGTGATCACTGGCATCTAAATCAATTATCTATGCATCAATTGAAATGGAACTTATTGAGCATAGAGAGGTACCTAAAAGGCTAGAAGATTTATCATGATGGCCAAGTTGGCACATGGCCTTCATAATACACGGGGGCTGATCATGATTGGTAGGCAGATTAAGCTTATCATATGCATGTACTATAAACTGAAAAGTAGAGAAATCCTTCTATTTCTTTCCTTTATCGCCAGGCTTTCCATGTAATTTCCAATAGTTATCTATAGGGTAACGTGGACGTTTACAATAATCACAAAATTTACCTTTGCCTTTATTGAAAATTTTCCCATTTCCTTTCTGCAATGACGTGGCAGAATAAGGATCCTGCGATGACCTTAAGATGGGTGCAGACGTGGCTTCGCATGGAATGTCTAATCTAGGCGCAGGGAGGAACAAATGTGACCTGTCCATTCGCACTTTTACATCTAAGCTATTTGATCGAGCCTATTATAAGGGTCTTGTGTCTTCTTCCCCACCAAACCCTAGCGTTGCGAGGATCTTCCAAAACTCTCCATAGTAAATTCTTGCCGTGAGCCCTCCCTGCTATAGGGTCGCCTAGGCCGTGAGTATCACATTTTCACCTACTCGAATACACTTCGAGGAAGCCAGCTGTTGATTTTCTTCCTGGATGATGAGCTGGTAGATGCGGCCGAGCGATAGGACCAGATCGATGGCCAAGATTCGAGACCCAAAAGATAAGTAGTTGTCTTCTAATATGAGTAAAAAAAGAGCCACCTTCTCCTTTTCTTTGATGGCCTAGTACTGGCGTAGCATGGATTTGGGTCATTCTAACTTTTCCTCAATCGCCTTGAGGTCATTCCACAGAACCAAGAGTTGATTAAAGCAAATAGCGACCACGAGGTTTCCTTTCTTCAATTTGGACATCGCCTGGATAAGTCAAAAAAAATTTGCCCGATCGAGTTTTCCATACATTTCTTTGATGTTCTCCCACTTGGCCTTGCGTCCTCTATTGGAGCCAGCCTAGCCAATATCTCCTAAGTGATGCAGTTTCTGATCCAAGGCCAAACAAGCTGGTTACATTTTCTCCTATGACTTGTGAGCTGTTCATTGGTTGGAAACGGGACGCTTCCATCAAGGAAATCGTCCTTGTCTTCGGTGATGAGGGCTTGTCGGAACTCTTGGGACTAGATTGAGTTTTCTAATCTAGAGAGTTGTTGGGCGATGAGATGCAGCTCCATTCCATTGGCCATCGACGTGTGTTGCAGGTCGCCTGGCTTCGGGCGACTGTTGGCAACAGAAATTGGGTATGGAATGTACCTGGGTTACAGAGATAGGAAGGGGTTTGCTCCCAAATCCGATCAACCCGGTTCAGCATCTAACTTGAGGAGAATCAACCAGGCCCAACGCTTGTGTTGACTAGGCCTCCTCTGGACTAGGCTTGGATAAGTAGCCATTGGATGGGATGGATATAAACAGAGGGCCACTGAGTGGGCTAAGTAAGAACAAATTGCTCCTCGCTGAACCGGGTTTGATTGGGTTGCGGATTTGGGTCTTGATCTCCTTAAGATGGGCCAATATGCTCCGAAACCGGATTTGAAAGTGAGTTAAATACATCTTCTAGAATTGGTGCATCTGGATGCTGACTCTTCCCAGATGTTGAGATTTGATTTTTCAACATGGTATTGGTAAGAAATGAGGTAAAAAAAAGTCATTTTTGGTTTGCTTATTTGTCGCATTGTGCCTTTTCGGGCACGCTAAGGAGGTACATCCATTTGTCATGAATAGGGAAACTGTCCCCGAATGGGCTACTAAGGTCCAATGTAGATATTTTGCCCGGATGTCCCACAGAGATCCCATCACTAGACAACGAGGGGTTTCTCCCAGACTATACCTCATGTGACAGCGGATTGTAATTTTCTTATCATTTTATTCAATCTAGGTTTTTGATTTAGAGTCGCCACTAGTCATTATTGGTAGATTGACTAGAAATCTAATTGAGGTACGAGAGAAATATCACGATTTTGCGAACCAGAGATTCTGAATACGAGGACTTGGTTACTCTAGTGATCCCGAATCGAGATCCCTAATGCACTTTCGGTATCTAAAATGATATGATGTGTCTAACGTACCACACGAGTTTCTGAGGCCTATCCACTAATACTAATCATTCTAAGCATGGGAAATCAATCAATCAATATAAGTAGGACAACCAATGGCAAACAAACAATACAATTCTATTTGGGTCTCTAAAATGAAAATCAATTCAAAACATTCAAACCCTAATAAAGCCCTAAAGGATTATTCATTCAACGATTTGTGTTGTTTTGGGGTTTTCGAATTTTTTAAGGTTAAAAACCCCTATACTAAGGATTTTCTAAAATGCCGTTTTGGCACCTCAAAAAATTCTAATTTCACTTGTAAAGGCTGGCCATAATATTTTTGGGCCATTCTGTGAATTTTTGAATTTTTTTATTTTATTTTTTTCAAAAAATAATTTTTTTTGAGAATTGTCCTTTCTAAGAGTTGTTTTTTATGTTTATGAGAATTTTTTAAAATTTTTGAATTTTCCAATTTTTTGTATTTTTCTGAATTTTTCATATTTTTTATTTATTTTTCTGGAATTTATGAATTTTTATAGAATTTTTAAAATTTTTCTAATTTTTTGAATTTCTAAAAAAAATTTCTAATTTCATGAATTTTCTATTTTTAGAGTTTTTCTGAATTTGTAAAATTTTCTGGTTTTTCATTTTTTTAAAATTTTCTAATTTTTTAAGACTTTTTAGAGTTTTTTAGGATTTTTCAAAAAATTTGATTTTCCCGCCGATAATCGAAACTGGCCGAACTGAGTTTAGACCTAACCGACCCAGTCGGATCGGGCGGCATCGGTGTCGGTTGGCGCCCCGGCGAGCACAGTGCCGAAACGGCACCCTTTTGGTCGAGCTTTATTTAAGCATTTTGACAAACATCTTGTGGGCATGATTTTGTGTTTTGAGTTATCAAGGTCGTCCGTTTGAACCAAATTCCAACGACCTTCCGACCATTTTCCGGCATCAATTCTTGGTGATATACTAACTCCACGTATTCCTCTAGCCATTCAATTCGGTTCATCACCAGACCATCGTCGGCCGGCTAAAAACTAGCCTAAAAACTTGAACCTAGCAAATGATTAACTCTACTTCATAGGTAATCAGATCACTAGATTAATCGCCTTAACCGTCTAGATCGATCCTAATCATTATCAAAACATCAATCAAAGTGAGAAAGCTACTAACTTGGGTGATCTATGATCACAAGAGGCGCTCTGGCGACGATCAGGAACTCCAGCGAAGTGGTTTTAATGTTGGATTGACTCGGTTTATCCCATTTAACAACTCAAATGCAATCAAACAACGTAAAATGTGATCAGAAACATGTTCTGAGCATTAAGAAACTCAAAATCATAAAAAAAATTACACGATCAAACATGATAAAGCTCAAACACATAATCTAGAATTTTGTAAAAACCGTGATCATGACTAAACTTTACCTTCTTCATTTGAGCTTGATTCTCAATTTCTGAATCGAACGGCAACTGTCAAGCTCTTCCTCGTCAACTGAACTTCAAGACGGTAGCTTTGGCTTCGCCGAAGTAGCTTTGGACACGCCGGTCAAGGTTAGTTTTCAAAGCTTCATGACTGGATTTGTGCCGATCGCCTAAGGAGGAGGTCCTCCTTGGTTGATCGATTAGCCGACACCGTTCAATCGATCGGCACCAATCACTTAGTCAGGGGATCTCCACTCCTCTCTCTGTCTGGGTTTCGCTCCCTTTCTCTCTCTATCTCTCTCTTTTTTCTCTCTGAAATTTTTCCAAGCACCTTATCTACATTCGGTAATGTTTTTTTCTCCCTTTTTATCACCTGATTTTCCCACCTAAAATTGGTTATCACCGACTTGGGGTTGGTTGGATCGAATCTCCGATACCAGCTGGAGATTCCCCAACTAGAATCGAAGTTTAAAACGTGCTCATTAGGTTGGATTAAGTCGGCAAAGAGGTGGACACTAGCTGATTTTTCTGGGTTTAGTATGCTTCGGGCGAGTCAGCTGTAGAAGGAGAGTATCCCGGGTTAGGTTGGGTTCACCCAGTCGACCCGGCAGACCTGGGTTGGTCTAAATTCACAAATTAAGCTCAATTTTGACCTAATTTTTCAAATTTAACCCCAAAATTGAATTCCTCATCATATTTCTCACCCAAATACATGATTTGCCTTAATTTTTATCATGATTAAACCCAAAATTCTCAAATTGTAAACTCAGATCATTAGGATTTTTGTTCAATTCAATATCCGGATGACCTGATTGGGAAAAATTGGTGCCAAAATTGGATTACTCATACATGATTAATCCTAGAAATGATGGTATCAAGGTTCGATGATTTCTAATTGATTATGAACCCCAATTTGAGCTAAAAATCCCTAATTTTCAATTAGATTTTGGGGCTTTTTGATTTCTACAGTAAATTATGCAATTGAACCAACCATTATGTAATTCAAGGTTTTAGGATCATTTGTTGTGAAGACACTACAACTGAAAAATGACTAGAAATGAATTAATTGAATTTTTTATTCAATTTGGACTTGTTTTTACCCAATTTTGGGAAAAAAATATTCCCAATTGAAATTTTATAAAATTGACAATTTATTAATGAAATTTGATTTAAAAGAAGACTAATGACTATTTTTATGGAATTTTTTGGACTCCATTTACTATTTTTCTTAATTTTCACCCTTATTTTGATTAAAAGAAATTAAGGAAAAATTCAGGAAAAGTTTTAAAAAAAAATTTTTGGTTTAGAAATAGGTTCCTAAGCTTGGCCAATGTTCCTAATTCTAATTTTGTGATTTTTGGAAAAATTTGAAAAACGAGCTAAAAATCAAGTGTCAACAATTGCCCCTCTTTAAAATTAAGCTTGTTAGAGCTTGATCTCAAAGACAATGTGATATTTGAACTATTAGTCGACTTTATGGACAAAACAAGTGGAAATTTCACATCAACTGATTAGGAATCTTGCTTGAAAGTCATGAATCTAATCCAAATTTTCCTCTTTTGAATGCATATGAGAGGTTCCTAATGATTGGAAGATAGAGAAACTTATTTGTTTGCAAGCAGTTTCCTTGTTGATTATCTCCAAAGTGTGAATTGATGGTAGTGATGGTGATGATTATGATGAATTGATTTATGATCTCATGGTTTAAGGATATATCCAAGAACCATGAGCATCTGAGGCTCGTTGCTTGACGACTCGATGATTTGCCTAGTGGCTCCTTGCCAATAGGGCTTAGGATTTGCCTAATGGTTCCTCACCAGTAGGACTTAAGATTTACCTCGTGACTTCTCATCAGTTGGACTTGGACTTGGCTAGTGGCTCCTCGTCAGTAGGATTTAAGATTTGCCTAGTGGCTCCTTGCCAGTAGGACTTAGATTTACCTAGTGGTTCCTCATCAGTAGGACTTGAAATTACCTATTGACTCCTTACCAATAGGACTTGGAATTTGCCTAGTGACTCTTCGCCAGTAGGACTTAAGATTTGTCTAGTGGCTCCTTGTCAGTAGGGCTTAGGATTTGCCTAGTGGTTCCTCACCAATAGGGCTTAAGATTTGCCCAATGACTCCTTTTCAGTAGGACTTGGACTTGCCTAGTGGTTCCTCACCAGTAGGACTTGAAATTGCCTAGTGGCTCCTCGTTAGTAGGAATTGGAATTTGCCTAGTGACTTCTCGTCAGTAAGACTTAAGATTTGCCTAGTGGCTCCTCGTCAGTACGACTTGGATTTGCCTAGTGACTCCTCGTCAGTAGGACTTGGATTTGCCTAGTGATTCCTCATCAATAAGACTTGAAATTGCCTAGTGACTCCTTGTCAGTAGAACTTTGTATGATTTTTAGTTGACCAAAAACTATTTGAAATGTGGTTTTAAGTTTACCATAAACTACTTGGTTTAAAGTTGACCAAAAACTATTTGAAATGTGGTTTAAAGTTTACCACAAACTACTTGATTTAAAGTTGACCAAAAACTATTTAAAAACCTGGGTGATTTTGAAATCATGCATTCTTTGTGTTAAAGCATTTTAACAACCAAATTTCCTTTTTAAAGGAAGCATTTGAGCAAATTGCTTGAAATCTTTCAAGAAATGCTTAGAATAATCATTTGGAAGATCTTCATTAAAAAGGATTTATCTCAATCTAGGAATTTGGTCTCTTCTGCTAATTGAAATGGGAATCATCTTGAGACCCTCAATTCATCTCTCTTAACTGATCCTTAGGTAGTCAGAGATGTTCGCAATGTATACAATATGATTGATCCGATAAGGTCTTTCAAAGGATTGTAATGTAGGCTTAGTCAATGGCTATTCAAAAGATAGATATTTTGAGGCCAAGAAAAGAATTTCATCATATATTTTTCGACTCATTTCGGGTCTACAAGTTAAGAACCTTAAGGACAAGACAAGACATTATTGCATACACTCCTTTGAGTGATGACTTCTTGTCATAAAATCATGTTTTCACTCTCAACATCCCAATCTGAAGAGTCTTTGGGAAGAGATTGTAACATTGGTATTGGGAAGACTCAAAAGGCTCATTTATTTTTGCATTCAGGGATTTTATGAAATTGATGATCTTCTTGATATCACCACCCCTTTTTCTCTTGTCCACTAGGGATCTTTTCTTTTTCATGACCACAAGAGTCCTCTAAACACTAATCATGATCTTTTTTTCTATTCTCTTTTTATCGTGCTGCTTGTTGTGATCTTTGGTCATTTTGAGCTTTCTTTTGAACTCTCTTTTTCTTTTCTTCATTTTCTTGGGTATTGACCTTATTTTTACCAAGAACACTGCTTTTTCATGCCCCTTATTCTTTCATATTTTCTAAATCTTTTTGCTTCTGACCTTTTTCTAAGGACTCTGTGTCATGCCTTTTGTTTCTTACTTGTCCAAAGTAGATCATATGCTCATGCTCTAGTGTGAAGAGATAATCACCAATTTTAGGGTTTTGAAATAAATATCCAAGCTCAATCGGGCTTTACAAAAAGGTAATGTGTTTAGGGATAAGAAATGAAATGCTCTTCTTCCTCTTAGGATGTTGTGAACTTCCATATGACTTTATTGGAAGTTATCACAGAAAGATTGATGCAAGTGTATATAATAAAATCTTTCTTGATCCTTTTTTGCATAAACGTCAACCACAAACCCCCTAATTTGCCCTAATGTGGGATGGTTCTTAACAGAGTTGTTTTGAAAAACTTCTCCACTATTTAGGCTCAAATTTGGTTTGCAAGGGATAATCATGTGTTTGGGATAGTGAAACGATTGTCTTTCATCAATTCAATCCATGTAATCATTGCAAACATCCATTATCTCCTTATGATAAGGTTTTTCTCACTTTTCGCACTCATTCTTTTCATTCCACTCGAGTGTATAAGGGATGTGTTTGGACATGGTTTACCTTTCATTATTTGAAGGTCTTTCCATTTGGTTTCATCCAAACATTTTCTTTGAAATATTCCAAAGCTTTTGTCAAATCATTCTTTTTAGGAAATTCTGATGCACAGTGAATGCTCAAAGAATGCATGTTTCAAAACTTTTTTGGTTAAAACTCTTTGAGATTATCTTTGAAACAAACTGTTTTGTTTTGTTTAGGTTTCACATCAACCCGTTGAGGAAAAAGAAGTTTAATCTTTCCAAAATGTAAACTCTTTAAAACCCAAACTATTTTTTTTTTGTTCAAATACTTGATCGTTTTGATGAAATTCCTTTTTGGCTTGATGAAGGTCCTATAAAATTAGGAATCAAGTGTTAAAATTTATTTGAGCAATTCTTAATGACAATGGGAACAATTAACGCCAATTCTCTTATATGTTTCCTATTTGATTCCACTGGGGATTTTCTTTTCAATACTTCCTATCTCTGAACTCCCTAGAGATGACAAAAAGGAAGAACATATTAAAAGATGATATCAAGGAAAGTAAATTGGGAACGATACTTTCCTTTATCTTTTATCAACTCCGTTGGGGGGTTTTGGAGATCTTTAATCATCTTAAATTCCTTTTGTTTATTCTACAAAAATAACAAACATGTTTATGATATGCATGATATGCACGATATGCACATGCTCTAGAGTAACCCAAATCATTTCATTTCATGGGAAGAATATCTTGACAGCATCTGCATTTACAAGATAGACCAATTCTGTTCCGACAATATCTACAAGAATTAATGCTCCTCCAGGAAGAACTTTCTTGACAATATAGACCCTCATAATTTGGGAAAAATTTCCCACGGGGATCTAAATTATTGGGAATGACTTTTTTCATTACCAAATCTTCCACCTTAAAATGGCTTGACTTCACTTTTTGATTGAAGGATTTAGCAACTCTCTTCTGTTGGGCTTGTCCATGACATATAGCATTCAATCTTTTTTCATCAATCATGTTGAGTTGTTTATATCTCTGCTGAATCCATTCGGCCTCTGAAAGTTTCAATTGAGATAAAATCCTTAATGAAGAAAATTCCACTTTAATGGGTAATACTACTTCCATCCCATAAACCAGGGAAAATGGAATTACCCCAATCGATGTTCGAATTGAAGTTCAGTATGCCATTAGAGCATACGGCAGTTTTTCATGCCAGTTACAATAATTCTCAGCTGTCTTCGATAATATCTTCTTAATGTTCTTGTTTGCTGCTTATACTGCTCCGTTCATTTATGGAAGATATGGGGATGAGTTCAAATGCCGAACACGGAAATGTTCGAGCAAATTATCCATAATCTTGTTATTTAGATTTGAGCCATTGTCAGTAATAATTACTTCTGGAACTTCATATCTGGCAATGATGTCTTGCTTAATGAACTTTGCAACATTATTGGCAGTGACATTTATGTAAGAATTGGCTTCAATCCACTTAGTGAAATAATCAATTGCAAACAAAATGAAGCGATGCCCATTTGAGGCCTTGTGGTTGATTGTGCCAATCACATCGATGCCCTACATCAAAAATGGTCATGGCTCTGACATTTGGTGCAGTTCACTCGGCGGTGCATTGATTCTGTCTCCATAGACTTGACATTGATGACAACATCTCACATGTTGGATGCAATCCGTTTCCATTGTCATCCAATAGTATCTCAACCTCAAGATCTTTCGGGCTAGGAGATGGCCATTCATGTATGACCCATATTCGCCTTCATGAATTTCTTTCATGACCTATTCAGCTTCTTTAGCATCAACACATCTTAATAGGATTGAGTCAAATGATTTCTTGTAAAGAGTTTGACCTCCAAGGAAGAATTTAGTGGCTATCTTCTTTATAAACTTTTTGTCTCCTGGTTGGCTTCCTTCGGGAAATTCTCCAGTTTGGATATATTTCTTGATATCGTGGAACTACGGTTCATTATCAAATTCAGCTTGAATCACCATGCAATGAGTTGGTTGTTCAAGGATACTGATTCTCAAAGGCTTTACATCCACACCATATTCCACTTGTAGTAGAGATGATAACGTTGTAAGAGTATCTGTGAAATGATTCTGAGCTCTTAGAAGATAATCGAATGTTATTTCTTCAAATTCTTCTACTATTGCTTCTAAGTATTTGTGATAAGGTATCAACTTGGTATCTCGAGTTTGCCACTCACTAGTTGTTTGTAATATGATGAGCATAGAATCTCCATATACTTGCAATCTCTTTACCTTCATTGAGAGAAATAATTGTAGGCCAAGAATACATACTTCATATTCAATAATGTTATTAGTGCATGGAAATGTCAATTTTGCAAATACTATATAATGTTGGCATTTTGGGAAAATCAATACTACTCCAGTTCCTGATCCAGATAAATTGGTTGCACTGTAAAAATACATGGTCATTTATCGTCAACCAATGCTAATATACGATCGTCGAATCGTTCATCCTCAAGATTAGTAGTATTCTAGGAATTTACTGCCAACATATCTGCTATTGCTTGTCCCTTGACTGATTTTTGCGGTGAACTTCTGATATCAAATTATGATAACAAAACTTGCCACTTTGCTAACTTTCCAACCAAAAGAGATTTCTCAAGTAAATACTTAATTGGGTCATTTTCGGTTACCAGCAAGATTTGGCAATGAAGAGTGTATTGCCTTAATCTATACAACACCCATATTAATGCAACACATATTTTTTCAATTGCTGGGTAATTCATCTCTGATATTGTAAACTTCTTGCTCAGGTAATAGATGGCTTGCTCCTTACCATTATCCAGTCTTCTTTGGATAAGTACTGCTCCTAATGACTCGTGATGAAATGTCAAGTATAAGATCAACGGAATCCTAGGGATTAGTGGTACAAGGACTGACGGACATACCGGATATTCTTTGATCTTATCAAAGGCTTACTGACATTCTTCGTCCCATTTTACTTTAGCATTTTTCTTTAGCAACTTGAAGAATGGCTTTGTAGTTTTAGAAAGCTGATGGATAAATTGGGTAATGTAATTTAATCGCCCCAATAAACTTTTTACCTCTTTTACCGTGGAGGAAGTCCTGAGATCATATATTGCCTTGATTTTTTAGGGATCTATTTCAATGCCCCTATTGCTAACCATAAATCCTATCAATTTGCTAGATTTTACCCCAAATACACATTTATTGGGGTTTAATCTCAACTTGTATTTCCTGAGTCTTTCGAACAATTTTCGAAGCACTTCAACATGATCTTCTCCTTGTCTGGATTTTGCAATCATGTCATCCACATATACTTCAATTTCATGTATCATATCATAGAACAAAGTTACCATTGCCCTATGATATGTGGCACCGGCATTTTTCAAATCGAAGGGCATCACTTTGTAACAAAATGTGCCACGTGGTGTAATGAAGGATGTTTTCGCCTTGTCTTCTTTCTTCATGACGATTTAATTATATCCAGAAAAGCCATCTATGAATGAAAATGTTTCAAACCCTGCAATTCTATCCACTAGTACATCGATATGTGGAAGCGGAAAATCATCCCTAGGGCTTGCTTTATTCAGGCCACGATAATCAACGTAGGCCTGTACCCGCCCATCTATCTTTAATATGGGAACTATGTTAGCAACCCATTCTAGATACGGTACTACTTCGATGAATCCAATCTTAAGCAATTTTATCACTTCCTCTTCTATTTTCTTTGCCAATTTCGGCTTAGATCACCAAAGTTTCTATTTCTTCGGAGGATACTTGGATCAATTGATAAAGCATGTTCAACTATGTTCAAATCGAGGCCTGGCATGCCGGCATAGGACCATACGAATATATCTTGATATTCTCCGAGTAAATCAATAATCCTCTTTGCTTTTGCAAAAGAAAGACTTTCTCCTATCTTAACTTCTTTGAGATTTTCTTTATCACCCAGATTGATGGTAACTGTTTTCTCTAATGTAAGTGGCTTTGATTCTTTATGACGAATCCATTCCTTCTTGACCCATTCTTCATCCTCGTTATCCTCTTCGATATCACAAGTGATTTCTTCCAAAGGATTTGGGTCATATAAGAACATATTATGAATATATGAATGCTCATGCCTGATATTCAACAAACATGGTTAGTAATCACATATGAGATATAATAATGCATGAGTTCTCATGAAAAGCCCTTTTTTTAAATCCATTTTGAAATCCATTTTAAAAGAACGGAATGATAGAGCTAGTCCTCATTAGACTCTCTTGCTCTTAAAACCACTTTCAAAATCAAGAGCAATATAGAAACCCAAAGCCTCAAGCCTCATAAGTGAGAGCTATTTTCATCATAGGTTTGGTTTTGTTTCCATATGTCCTTAACAAAACATTAGACACTTTTATTGAATTGAAAGGTGTGATTACAACTATATTATGAGGAATGGAAATTGCAACTAAATTTGAAATTGCCAACAGAACTATTATGAAACTAGAAACTATAAAAGCAACATTGCAATGGGAAAGATATCAAGCAAGTAAAAGCTTAAGAGAATCTTCCTATTCCAGTGCGTAGGTATTTTCTGCCTCGATTATGATGACGTTGATAACATTCTCCTTAAATAAGCCCAGTAAAAGAGGTTCCTTTTCTGTGCATAAATCCTCCCCCTAAAGTAGCTCGAAGGGTTCAGGAAAAGTCTCATTGATATGGATCTGGTAATAAGGAAGCTCCTTAACTCTACCTTTCCATTTTGATGGATCGATAACGCGATCACCTCGACTTCCATAATCTCGATGGTTCCTCTGATCTCGGCTTTGAATTCTCTGGTGATTATTAGAGCTCTCTGTGACATAACCTATTCCATGTCTCTTTTTTGTGGTAAGTGGCATAATAGGTTTCTTGATCCCTTGGGCTTTTGACCCAAGTTCGTCACCATGAGTGAATCCATATTGGCATAATACCTTCCCCAACATAATTGATGATGTTGAGAGTTCTGAGGACTTTATGATACTTTTGGCGGGAATTTGCACCGTTGAAATCATTTCGAATAAATGATAGCTCGATTCCTCCTTTACCTTAGGCTCGATATATGATATCGCACTTTCCTTGTAAGTGATGAAATTTGTCTCTCCATGTACGGTGATCATTTTGCCGTTAATGACAAATCTAACCTTCTAGTGGAGACTAGAAGGGATAGTACCAGCCATATGAATCTAAGGTCTTCCCAACAACAGGTTAAAAGTTCTCGAAATGTCCACCACTTGAAAATCAATTAAGAAAGGCACAAGGCCTATATTTACTGTAGCTCAATATCGCCGATGACATCTTTCTTTGTTCCGTCGAATGAACGAACAGTTACCGTAGAAGGCTTAATGAATTCTACACTGATCCCCAAGTGATGCACCGTGTTTAGAGGACACAAATTAAGTGCAAAGCTATTATCAACCAACACATGTGATATTTCTTTGCCCCAGCATCTAACGGCAATGTATAAGGCCTTGTTGTGTGAACGCCCATCCATCGGGAAATCCTGATAAGAGAAAGCGATCTAATCTTTCAAAAGAATAGTGCCAACAAAATCCTCCAACTACACTTGATTGATTGTTTTCAGGACATGTACTTCATTTAGAAGTTTCATAAGCACCATTTTATGACTCTCTGAGGTTTTAAAAAGATCTAGTAATCTGTGCCGGTATCTTCCTTAGCTACTCTATTACTTCATACTCTCTTGTTTTCATGACTGACAACAACTACTTCAAATCTACCTCAGTTACATCCTTTTTCTCATGTTGACCCTCTTTTGGGACTTAACACCTTCCCGATCGAGTTATAGTATCAAATTCTTTAGGTGCGTAATCCCAAGGCACACACTTGGTATCAAACTTTTCTTTTGGAGGCAAAGTAATGATCACAGGTTATGTCTCTTTTTCTTCGATCACTAGTTGATCAATTAGAAGTTGAATGGTAATTAGTTCAACATGACTCCTTCCTCGTACTTATTCACTTCATAAAGTTTGACTAGAAATGGTATGATCATGGGCACTATGCTTCTGTTAGCTTCATTTACATCTATTTCATCCCAATCATCAAGTGTGATTATTTCGTCCTTAAAAGCCTAGGAAGGGGGTGTGTATTTGACACGGTAATTGTACTGGCCACTATCTTGACCCAAGAAGTCCACAACTTCGCCTTGCTTACTTGCTTTGCGCACAAACCGCCTATCGCCTCGGCGAGTCTCTTTCTTCTTTTTCTCTTCTCAATCTTCCTTTTCCTCAAGTCTTAATTTGTTAATTGAAACCTCGTCCATACCACCCCATCCGTCAAGCATGATAACCTCATTTTTAAATGCCCATGGAGGTAGGGTGTATTTGATATGGTAGTTATATTTGCCACTATCTTGACTAAGTAGGTTCACAGTTTCACCTTGCTTGAGTGATTGTTGGGTAAAATGTTTTTCACCCTGACGGATCATTTCCTTCTCTTTTTCATATTGATCCATTTTGTCTTCGACTGGAATTTCATTCTCAGGATTCAACTTATCATGCATACCACTCCAACCATCAGGCACAATTACTTCATTCTTGAATGCCCATGGTGGTGGGATATATTTCACTTGGAAGTTGTACTTACCAGAGTTTTCTCTCAAGTTGTCTACAATTTCTCCTTTTAGAAGCGCTTCACGACAAAAATGGGCATCCCCTAATCGAGAAGCTTTTAGCTTAGCTTCATATTCATCTTCATCATTGGACCTAAATATTTCTTCTTCATTATGAATTATGTTTACCGCGGGAAAAGTGCCAAAAAAGTCATAAACCTTTTGCATTGGTGCCAATTTAGTCCTAAACCTTTTTTTGGTGCCAATTCAGTCTAAACCTTTTGCATTAGTGCCAATTTAGTCCTAAACTTTTTTTTGTGCCAATTGAGTCCTAAACCTTATGCATTTATGCCAATTCAGTCCTAAACCTTTTATCTTTGTGCCAATTCAGTCCTTCCGATCAATTTTAGTCGAATTTTGTTAACGTGTAAGGCGATCAGCCGGCGGCCGGACACCGGCGCTAACATGGACAACTTTAATAATATTTTAATATTATTTTGAATTTTTATTAATTTTTTTCTTTCTTTTTTTCTCTCCCCTCCCTTCGGCTGGTCGCCGGACTAGCAACCGGCTGGTGGCCGGAGGCCAAAGGTCGGCCTCGCTCGATCGCCAATGAGGCTCACCCTCGCCGGCGACGGCGAATGCGAGCCTCGCCATGGCTGGGCGAGGCCCGAGGCACCGACAAGGGCTCGAGCCTCGTCATGGCTGGGCGAGGCCCGATGTGGTCAGATCTGGCGAGGTCGAGCCTTGCCGGCTGCTGGGCGAGGCACAACCTCGCCAGATCTAGCAAGGTCAAGCCTCACCCAGCCATGGCGAGGCTCGCCTTCGCCGTCGATGGCAAAGGCGAGCCTCGCCGTCGCTGGCAAAGGCGAGCCTCGCCGGCGACTAGGCGAACCCGACCTCGCCAGATCCATGGTGAGGCTCGCCTTCGCCGTCGCTGGCGAAGGCGAGCCTCGCCGGCGGCTGAGCAAGGCACAACCTCGCCAGATCTAGTGAGGTCGGGCCTCGCCCAACGCAAGGCCACCCTCGCCAGTGGCCGGCATGGGCGAGCCTTGTCGGCGTCGGCCTCTGGCCTCTGGCCACCGGCTAGTCGCCGATCTGATGTCCGACTAGAGGTTGGGAAGAGAGAAAAAAAAAAAGAAAATAAAAAAGGAAAAAAAATTCAAAAAAATATTATTAAAGTTGTCCACGTTAGCGTCAGTGACCGGCCGCCGGCTGGTCGCGTCCACGTCAACAAAATCCAGCCAAAATTGAACGGAAGGACTAAATTGGCACAAAGACAAAAGATTTATGACTGAATTGGCACCAATGCATAAGGTTTAGGACTCAATTGACACCAAAAAAAGGTTTAGGACTAAATTAGCATAAATGCAAAAGGTTTATGACTTTTTTGGCACCAATGTAAAAGGTTTAGGATTTTTTTGGCACTTTTCCTTATTTATCTCATTATATTCTGGAGGAGGATTCTGATGTACGTTTAGTTTGGGCTCTTGAAAATTAAGTATCTTCTTGTCGATGAGCTGCTAAACCTTGTATTTTAGAGTGCGACAATTATCTACGTCATGTCCCCTTTCTCCCATGTGATACGCACAGGTTTTTGATTCATCATTTTACAGGATTGTCTCTTGGCACCTTTTTTTCCATCAAATGCCTTTCTAGAAGCATTTGTAATAGCTTTGATAGGGGACACGGTAAAAGTGTGAATTGCCTTACAGGCCTTTTCTTTGGCTCAAACTGCCTTGGGTTCTTTCAGGAGATATTGGATTGCTTTGGAAATGGTGTCTAATGAATATTTGGGCTAGATACCATAGCTACCTCATGAACAGGCTCTTTGTCTTTCCTCCCAAGATAAGGCCTCCGCGTTGTCGTTTCTTGGGTTTTCTTCTCTTTCAATCCCGACTCAATCTTTTCATCTACTTTTATCAACATGGTGAATGTTTGACAGCCTGATACATGTAGCTTGTCATAATATTCAATTAGCAATGATTTCAAGAAGAGTTCAATAAGCTCATTCTCGTTTATGGCAGGTTTTACTTGTGAAGCAACAGCTTTCCATCTCCGAGCATAAGTTCGAAACCCTTCATTCTTTCTTTTCTCCATTCTGATGAGATCCTCCCTAGTTGGGAGTATTTAAACATTAAATTTATATTGGCGGAGGAATTCTCCCGCCAAATGATCCCATTCTGTGAAATCTTCTATGTCAAGTGCAGTGTACCATGCCAGGGCCGCTCCTCTTAAGTTGTCTTGAAACGTGCTAATAACAAGTGGTGAGTTATCTGAATACCTCACCATTTGTGGAGGTAATACTTCAAATGGTTTTTGGGACAGTCAGTTCCATCATACTTACTTACGAACTATGGTTCTTTGTAATTTTTCGGAACAACTTTTGCATACGGTGAGAATTTCTTGAACATTTGCAGTTCATATCCCTGACTTGCCAAACATTCTTCAATTTTAGCCAATCTTTTGGACTCTTCCTCATCCTTCACTTTAGATTTCCTCTTAGCCAAATCCTCTTCTTCCAAATTTAGTACTTCAGGGTAGCTTTTGGAGGAACCTCTTGGACTAGTTCTTTACTTCTAACTGGTTCTTTAATAGGAGTTTTCGTAGCATTAGAAGTTCCAACATTAGGAATGGTAGGATAAAATCCTCGTGAAGCAATGATAAAAGCTTTCATTTCCGCCATCATAGCGGCCATTTGAATCATTTGGTTCTCAACTTTAGCTAGTCGGGTACAAGTTTCTTCTTCCGCCATTTTAATCTGCGAACGAGTTCGGATTCAGGTTCTTCTTTCTTCTATTGCTATATTACCTACTTTATAAAAAGACAAGGTACTAGCATGATGAAATAAACATGAAATCCTATATCCTTTAAATCGTATGGTTTTTCTTGTGACTAACAAAGATAAGAATTTTCATACAAACTTTAACCTTGTATAAAACTTTTATCAATGTATTTCTTAAGCAATCATACAATTCAAAGAATTGTAATCCACGGTGGCTTTCTTTTTCAAAAATGTGTTTAAAATTTCATCAAACTCTTATTCATCAAGTAATTGTTTCAATTTTTGAAAGTTTGTGCTATGACGCTTCAAATAAAAATGGGGAACTAGCTTAAGCAAGTCTAGGCTTCTTGTCACGCCCCGATCCCTACAAGCATGCGTCATCCCGCCACGGTCGATAAAAGTATGACATCTCAGGACTCGTCGCCAACCCAGAGGAATACAAATGATCATGCGCAAGCGGAAACGAATTCGAACACCCCATACAACAATTCAATTACACGGGATAGCAGGGAACTCGCTTGATCACATAACTACAAACATATTCATACACTTGGCATACTTACAATATTTAATTATACAACCTTACACTAGGCCACTAACATCAAACCACGTTCATCAAAAAGGGGCGGTGGTTGGGTAGCCTAACTTCCTTATACCTAAAAAGGGGGTTCCTCAAAAGACGGGCCACTACACCGATCACTCGTCCTCGTGATACTCGGGTGGCATCTCAGGTTCAGCCATGTCATCGTCCTCCATAGGCTCCTCCTCCGACTCTGACTCCTCAGGCTCTGACTCGGGATCAAACTATATGGGTTTCGGCTAGGGCATAGGGTCTTCAGGAGGGTCTTCAAGGTCGATGACTTCGCCATCCGGGGCAAAAGTCTTAGAAGGATCCCTATCCATAGCGTTCGCATCGCCACGGTGGGGACCTTCAAAGCCACGGATTAAGCCAATGATCTCCGCCTCCACCCAGTAATACCAGGCTAGGAATTGGTAAGGCCTCCATAACTCTAAGCCCCCATCTACCCATACTGTAATAAAATTCCTAATGTACCATATCTACGCCCGCTGGATACTCGATCTCCACATGATCCGTATGTATGGGGACCCCAAAACGTCGAGGTGCTAGAGTCATGGTCGGGGGTCTGAAATGGTTTACAATCAACTATGAGAACGAGTCTCAATAAGCGAACAACCTAAGCCCCGCATAGGCCAACGCATACTCCCGGACAAGTCTAAACACGAGATTCAAACAATCAACATGCCGTGACAAACACAGACATCCTTACTTCATCTCAAAACATGCACAAGCCCTGCATGTTAGTCAAATTGCAATAATGTAGCAATAACTCACGGACACGTACAATCCCGGATATGACTTACACATGCACGTGTGCCAGCAATAATCCGAACATGATCACATCTCAATCTCGATACACTGCATACACCAATGGACAACACACACCCACTCTTCTGTTCAGATTATTCACAACCCGCGTAGTACGCATCAGGCCCGTGGCACAACCTGCATAAAATGCATCAGGCTGGCGGTCTTCCGACTTAACCGGGCATCGTCCCGTGTAACACGCCTCAAGACAAGTTCAATCCCCACGTAAAGACGCATCAAGGTTTAAGTGATGACACATACACTCCGTCATATATTTTATTATCTTTTCCTCGTGTAAAAACGTATCAAGGCACTTAGGTGATCACACACGCCACATGACCCATTCAATTCCATGTCATTCACGCTCTCAAACATCACTCGAATATGCTCAATCACCAGCAATGCAATTCATTTACACGCCCACCAAATCAGCCACGGTTCCACCAATTAAAGCCATGAACACACATTCACAACTAGGCACCTATGACAACAACAACCAGCCATCAATTCATCACATCTAACACACAAATCAAGCATTAAATCAGTCCACTAAGCAAGCAACAACCACATCGAAAAGTTCCCGAGAGAGAGAGAAATCAAATTTGCACAAAAACGAGCTTAAAGTTGGCAATTACACAGTAATCGGAACTCTTTTGAAATAAATAGTAATTCAACTCCAAAAATTTTGAATTTTGGATATGTCATTGAAAACATCTTGATAAGAATTTTTCATGAAGGACACGAAATCCAATTCCAACTGTAAACACCCATTTTTATCACCTCAGATCGAAATTAGTCCACCAGGGCAGACAGTTCGGTCTTCAAAATCTATTTCAATCAGTACCCAAATCTCCTTATAAAATCTTAAAATTTTTATATGTCATAGATACAAGTGTAATTCACAACTTTCATGAAGGAAGTTTGTTGAAAAGAGGTCTGGTAAAATTTATAAAAATTTATAAAGACATGTCAGTCGGGTAAATAGTAATTCTGGCAGAATGGTGATGGTTCGAAAATGGAGTTTCGAATACCCCAAAAAGGTCTCCAAAAATTCCAGATTTAATATATGACATACTTCAAGATGTTAGGGTCAACTTTTATGTAGAACACTTCCTCAAATTCGATCCACATTGATCTCTACAAAAATAGCAAAATACAAATGCATAGCAGCACGAATCGGAGAATCAACCAACATGAACCATTCCGCAATTCAAGCTCATCTAACCACTAAACCAACTATCCAAAACCATAAATCATCCCCTAACATGTCTATTAGTAACCCAGTAGCCTAGTCAAGGATTAGGAAGCCACTTACCCAAAGCCTAAGCAAGCAAGACCAAGCAAGAAGGGCAGCACAAAGTTAGCGGAGCAAAAGCAGAAGCTAGCAAAAGAGCAGTCGCAGAAGTTAGCAGAAGAAGAAGCCAGCGAAAGTGAGTGGAAGAAGAAGCCAGCGAAAGTCAGCAGAAGAAGAAGCCAACGAAAGCAAAAGCGGCCAAGAAGAAGAATAAAAGAAGAAGAAGAAAAGGGAAGAAGAGTAGTGGGTAGGGTTGGTGGGGGAGTCAGCGGTGTCGTGCCGCACTTTTTGGAGGTTTTTCGGGATTTGCGTGCTAAGGAGGTATTTCCATATAAGGGTCTCTCCCAGATCATACCTCGCATGACAGTGGAAGGCGATTTCTAAATTTGTGATTTTGGAGTTTCCACTAGTCATTATTAGTAGGTAGACTAGAAACCTAATCAAGGTACTGGAGAAATACCCCGATCCTACGAACCAGAGATTCTGAGTACAGGGACTTGGTTACGTTATTGATCCAAATTGAGATCCTAATGCCCTTTCGGTATCTAAGAATGATACGATGTCTAACGTGTTATGCAAATTTCCGAGGCTTACCTACTAAGCCTATCTGTTCTAATCGCAGGAAAGACAAAACAAGTATTAAATACACAATCAAAATCAATCAGATCGATCAATTCTAAATGGTCTCTAAAACAAAAATCATCAAAACACCCCAAACCTTAATGAAGCTCTAATAACTTGTTCATTTCATGATTCACACATTTTTAGGGTTTTAGAGTTTTTTAGGGTTATAACCTCTGAATTTGGAATCTTCTAAAAATGCCACGTGGGCACTTCCAAAAATTCAAATTTCACTTTTTATGTCTGGCCACGATGATTTTGGACCATTCTGTAAATTTTCAAAAAAATTATATTTTATTTTTTGATTTTTTTTAGAATAATTTTTAAACCGAGAATTGATTTTTTATGATTTTCTGAAAATTTTTATGAATTTTCTAATTTTTTTCAATTCTTTTGATTTTTCTGAATTTTTATGAATTTTCTAAATATTTTCAGTTTTTCAATTTTTTATGAATTTTCTGAAATTTTTGAATTTTAAAAAAAATCTAATTTTTTATGATTTTTTCTAATTTCTATAAACTTTTTTATTTTTCTAATTTTTTTTATTTTTATTTGAATTTTTTATTCTCGCCGGCGAATTGGACCGAACCGGACCGGTTCAGACTTGTTTAGCCAAGACCGAACCGGTTGGCACCTGAGCCGGCGCCGATCTTCTTATATGGCAGACACGACAAGCCAAAAACGGTGCCGTTTGGCCTGATTTCTCTTCGGCATTTTACCGAGCACATGGTGTGCATGATTTCCGCTCTAAAGTTTTTAAGGCTGCGACTTTGGATTGAAATCAGGCGACCTCCCGGTGGTGTTCTAAAGTCGATTTTTGGTTCTGGATAATCTCCATGTTACCAGCTATTGATCTAGCCTAACTAGAATTCCGCCGGACCTCCGCCGGCCGGCGAGAACCGAGTTCAAAACCGCTAACCTAAACTAACTAAAATCAATATTTCCAAAACTTAGATCATCAATCTACGCCGCCTTAGCCGTCTATCTTGTTCAAAATAATATCAAGACATCAAACAAAGTAATAGAAAGACTAACTTGTGTGACCTATGGTCACGACGACGCTCCGGCGAGGCAAAAATGGCTCCGGCGAGAGGATTCTCATATGTGGCCGACTCGGTTTGATGTGTTTTCAGTCATTCCAATGCAATCAAACAAGCAAGACATGATCAGAAATGTATTTTGAGCATCAAATGGCTAAAAATCATCAATGAAATCGATTGATCAACATTATTGAACTCAAACACGTTTTTTGGAAAAAAACCATAAAAATTGAGGTTTGAATGATTTTTACCTTCTTCGGAAGCGGATCAAACGAGGCTCCCGAGTTGAACGATCGATTTGGACTTTTTCCTTGACACTTCGGCTTTGCAATGGTGGCCTTGGATTCACCGGAGGTGCTCTAGAAACGCTAACCGAGACCGATTTTCAGACCTTCGTGGTTGAGTCTCGTCACCGGCTCGCCGGACGTGGAGGATCACGATTGGAGCCAATTTGCCGGCGTTTTCTCGTCGGAGAAAACGCCGATCGCTCAGTCCTTGAATCCTCTACACGTCTCTCGAACTTTCTCTCTCTCTTTCTCGCTCTTTCTCTCTCTAGTCTCTCTCTGGAATTTCGCCGAGTGGGTTATGTGTCAATGATAATGTTTTCCTCCTCCTTTTTTCATCAAATTTTCCCGCCCAAAAGTGGTTATCACCAACTTGATTCGATGAGGGATGATTACCCAATGCCAGCCAGAGATTTCCCAGCTGTCATCGTGATCAAACACGTGTCGTATTAACTGGAATAAGTCAGTGAAACTCCGGGTTCAACTTGATCTTTTTTTGGGTTTAGTATGCTTTGGAATGAACCGAGTGAAGAAGATAACTGTTCAGGTGGGGTCGACCTACCCAACCCGGCAGTTCCGGTTTTGACCAAAGATGCAAATTAAGCTCGATTTTGACAGAATTTCTAAAATTTAACCCCCAAAACTGAATTGCTCATTACATTTTGAACCTGAAAATATATTTTTCCCCAATTTTTGACATAGCCATGTCCAAAATTTTCCAAATTTCAAATACGGGTTATTTGGATTTTGTTCGATTCGATGTCCTGATGACCAGATTAGGCCAAACCGATGCCAAAATTGAATTACCCACATCTGATTAACCCTAGAAATGATGTTCTCACATTTTGACAATTTCATATTGGGCACGATTCCCAATTTGAGTTCAAAATTCTTAATTTTCAATCAAATTTTGGAGATTTTTTATTTTCAGTCAAATTATGCAATTGGACTAACCATTATGCAATTCAAGGTCCCAGAATCATTTGTTGTGAAGACACCATAACTTAAAAATGACTAGAAAAAATTTAATTTCATTTTTGGTTCAATTTGGGTTTAATTTTGCCCAATTTTGGGAAAAACATGTACCTGATTGAGATTTTTCAAAATTGACAATGTATTCATGAAATTGGATTTAAAATAAGACTAATGACTATTTTTATGGAATTTTCTGATTCCATTTACTATTTTTCTTGATTTTCTCGCTTATTTTGATTAAAAGAAATTAAGAAAAAATGCAGAAAAATGATAAAAAAAATTATTTTTTTGGTTTAGAAATAGGTTTCTAGGCTTGGTCAAGATTTCTAGACCTAATTTTGAAATTTTTGAAAATATGAAAAAAAAATGAGCTAAAAATTAAGTGTTAACAGCTGCCTCTCTTTGAGATTAAGCTTGTTAGAGGTTGATCTCAAAGACAATGTGACACCTGAATTTTTAGTCAAATCACTAAATCAGATAAGATGGAAATTTCATAACAATTGATTAGGGCTCTTGCTTTTTTTTGAAATCCGTGGTCTAATTCAAAAGTTCTCTTTTCGGAACACATTTTGAAAGGTTCTTAATGATTAAAGGAGAGAAACTTACTTGTTTGCGAGAGTTTCTTTGTTGTTTATCCAAGGGCATAAATTGGTGATGGTGATGATTATAATGGTTATTCGGATTTCGTGGTTTAAGGATGAACTCACGAACCATGAACGCCCGAGGCTCTTCGCTTGAGCACTTGAATTTGCCTAGTGGTTCCTCACTGGTAAGACTTTGGATTTGCCTAGGGGCTTCTCACCAGTAGGACTTTGAATTTGCCCGTGGGCTCCTCGCTTGCAGGACTTGAATTTACCTAGGGGCTTCTCGCCCGTAGGACTTTGAATTTGCCTAGGGGCTCCTTGACTATAGGACTTTGAATTTTTGGAGACTTGCCATGTAGTTCCTCACCCGTAGGATTTTGGAAATTGCCTAAAGGCTCCTTATTAATAGAACTTGAATTTTTGGAGACTTGCCATGTAGTTCCTCACCCGGAGTATTTTGAAAATTGTCTAAAGGCTCCTTACCAATAGGACTTGGATTTTGGAGACTTGCCATGTAGTTCCTCACCCGTAGGATTTTGAAAATTGCCTAAAGGCTCCTTTCCAATAGAACTGACACTTGAATTTTTGAAGACTTGCCATATAGTTCCTCACCCATAGGATTTTGGAAATTGCCTAAAGGCTCCTTGCCAATAGGACTTGAATTTTTGAAGACTTGCCATGTTGTTCCTCACCCGTAGGATTTTGGAAATTGCCTAAAGGCTCCTTACCAATAGGACTTGAATTTTTGGAGACTTGCCATGTAGTTCCTCACTCGTAGGATTTTGGAAATTGCCTAAATGCTCCTTGCCAATAGGACTTGGATTTTGGAGACTTGCCATGTAATTCCTCACCTGTAGGATTTTGGAAATTACCTAAAAGCTCCTTGCTAATAGGACTTGAATTTTTGCCTAGTGGTTCCTCACTAGTAGGACCTTGGGAAGACTTCAAACAATGAATGCCTTAACCGTGAGTTTTGTGGTTTTGAGGTTTCACTAATCTTTGTATGGTTTTTTAGTTGACCAAAAACTATTTTGAAAAGTAGTTTTGAAATTGATCAAAACTGTTTGAAATGTGGTTTTTTCTTTAGCTTACCACAAATTGTTTAAAAATTTGGTTTTAAGTTGACCAAAAACTTTTTGAAACCTGATTTTGAAATATGCATTCTTTGTATTAAATTCATTTCAGGCAATCAAATTTCCTTTTCAAGGACTTATTTGAACAAAATGCTTGCAAACTTTCAAGAAATGCTTGAAATAATCGTTTGAAAGACCTTCATTAGAAAGGATTTGTTTCAATCTATGAATTTGGTCTTTTCTTCATTTGATTGAAAGGGGACTGATCTGATATCCCTCAATTTTATCTCTCTTAATCAATCCTTAGGTGTTTAGAGATATTCGCAATGTATACAATCCAATTGATTTGATAAGGTCTTTCAAAGGATTGTAATGTTGGCTTGGTCAATGGCTATTCAAAGGATAGGCATTCTGAGGCCAAGAAAAGGATTTCATCATATTTGACTTTGGGCCTACAAGTTAAGAACCTTGAGGATAAGACAAGATAGTATTGCATACACTTCTTTGAGTGATGACTTCTTATCATAAAGTCATGTTTCTACTCTCAACATCTCAATCTGAAGAATCTTTGGAGAGAGGTTGTATTGTTAGTATTGGGTAGTCTCAAAAGGCTTATTTGTTTGAATTCAGGGTTTTCATGAAATTGGTGATCTTCTTGGCATCACCACCCATTTTTTTTTCTTCTTTTCACTAGAGATCTTTTCTATAAATATCAGAGTCCTCTAAACATTCATCACAATCTCTTTTCTTTTGATCATTCTCACTTGTTGTGATCTATGATCTCTCATGATCTTGACTTTGCTTTATCACGACTTTTTATCGTTTTGAGCTTTCTTTTGCGCTCTCTTTTCTTTCTCATTTTTCTTGGGCATTTGGCCTTGTTTTTACCAAGCACACTGCTTTTTCATGCCCCAGACTCCTTTGTCCTTGATCTTTTTGCATTCTAAGGACTTTGTATTCTGTCATTTTGTTTCCTATTTATTAAAGTGAATCATATGCTCATGCTCCAGTGCGAAGAGATGATCACCAACTTGGGGTTCTGAAATGAATATTCAGGCTCAATTGGACTTTGCCAAAGGTAATATGTTTGGGTATAAGAAATGAAGTGCTTTTCTTCCTCTTGGGATGTTTTGAGCTTCCATATGACTTCATATGAAGTTATAACGGAAAGATTAATGTAAGAGTATGCAATAAAATCTTTCTTGATCCTATTCTCCATAGTTGTCAATCCACAAACCTCTTAATTTGCCCCAATATAGGGTGGTTCTTAACAGGATTATTTTGGGAAAACTTCTCCACTGTTTTGGCTCAAATTTGATTTGCAATAGATAAACATGTGTTTGAGATAGTGAAATGATTACCTTTCATCATTTCAATCCATGTAATCATTGCGAATATCCCCTATTTCCTTCGGATGAGTTTTTCTCACTCACTTCAACACTTTGACTTTGAGTGTATAAGGGAGGTATTTGGATACGGCTTATCTTTCATCATTTGAAGATGTTTCCATTTAATTTGATCCAAACTTTTTCGATGAAATTTTTCAAAGTCTTTTGTCGAATTATCCCTTTTAGGGAATTTTGATGCTTATTGCATTTTCAAAGAAAGTGTGTTTCAACATCTTTGATTGAAATATTTCTGAAGTATTTTCCTTTACTTAGCCTTAATGTCATTCCGCTTGGGGAAGAAAAGGTTTGATTTTTCTCTTAGAAGGGCAACCTCACATGCGCTCACGATTTAGGTATGCCTGTCTGATCAATTTATCAAGATCCCTCTTGTTTGCATGCTTTTGCTTTGGTTACATTGGGGATTTTTCTGTCGTTGCTCCCTTTCTTTGTCTCTCTGGGGATGATAAAAAGGAAAGCATATTAGAGAATATCAATCAAAAATAGAATTGGAAATGATACTTCCCTTTACTATTTGATAACTCTATTGGGAATTTTGAAATTGTCGACTGATTCGGATTCTTTTTGCTTTATTCTGCAAAACAGATAAATATATTCATGAAATGCATGATATGCATGATGTGCACATGTTCTAAAATGACCCAAATCCTTTCTTGAATGTTCGTCTTCATTTCATGGATAGAAAATCTTGACAGCATCTACATTTACAGGATATGCCAGTTCTGTCCCTGCTATATCTGCAAGAATCAATGCTCCTTCAGGAAGAACCCTCTTGACAATATATGGACCCTCATAATTCGAAGTGAATTTTGCCACGAGGATCTGAATTGTTGAATATGACTTTCTTCACTACTAAATCATTTATTTTGAAATTCCTCGATTTTACCTTTCGATTAAAGGATTTAGCCACTCCTCTTTGATAGGCTTGTCCATGGCATATTGCTTTTAATCTCTTTTCATCAATCATGTTTGTCGCGACCTACCCCTCGAGGGCCGAACTCGGATGAGGCGGGTTTAGAGATAAGTGTTCATGAGATGGTTCATATGGCATCTTATAAAAAATAATTTTACTGAAGTGTAAATCTTTTGTTTAGCCATATGATCCATTAATCATGAACGTGGATTTTCCCTAAATCCATATCTCGCGTGACAGCGGATTGATTTTATTTTTTAGGAGTCGCCACTAGCCTAGGTCGGGGGTCGGCTAGAATACCCAACCGAAACGCGGGAATTTCGTTTCGGTTTCTACGAAAACCAGAGATCAAAGGTTCGGGGACTAGCTTACGTTACTATTTCTATTAACGCCCTTTCGGTACCGCTAAACTTAACATGGTTGTTATCTAAGTCGTCATGCATTTGTTTTTTTACCATTTTCATGCCAAAGTCTTAGTCCACTAGGTGATCATGCATCTTGTTTTTGCGTTTTCATTTAAGATTCTAAACTAATCCTATCTTAGTCTAGAAAAAGAAACAATCAATTGTATTTGAAGGACATTTCGTAAAGTAAACACTCGAAGTATTGAAAAGACGAGCTAATTCTAAGTGCGAGAAAGTAAAAAGTAAAAACCCGCAACTCGTCGGGTATTTATGACAACACGAATTGAAAAACCCGAGACATGATCGGGGATGAATGAATTAAGTACAAATTGAAACCGGATTGGACATCGGTCTAACACCATTAAAATGAGTACAAATCGAGACCGGATTGGACATCGGTCAATCACCTTGGTCTTCTATTTCGGATTATTCTTCCTTGGACCGCCTCTCGGGTGTCGATGTTTACATCCATAATATTCATTCATAACAAACGACATATGAAAGAACAATGGTGCAAGCATTTCACTAATTAAGCACGGGCCTCGGGATCGGCCTTTGTTTTTCATGCGTTTCGATTCATCACCTACCTAATCACCTAACATTATTTGATTAATGATTAATAATAATGAGCTACCATTTGTATTCACAAAACGGTAACTCATATCAATTAACCCCTAAAGTCGGGTTCTAATGACCATGAATGGGCTACCCGCCGAACATGCATCGGGCCTAACATTCATCTAACAAACACATGCATAATAATAAAATGAGCATGCATTCAAGCCCATGGGCCTTGTTTCGAAGCCAATCAATCAATGAGAAGTGGGCTTTATAAAAAAAAACCACTTATTCAATTAATGTCTAATTCGGATTGCTTCTGTTCAAGTATGATTAACCAACCTAATGACGTCCAAATGAAGCGATTCAGGTGTCATTAGAAATCTTATGACATGAGGATCAAAAGTCAAGAAGACCATTTTTTCTAAATCCTAGCCAATTTTTCCGAAAATATCGAATTAAATCTTAGTGACAGGTTGGACTCGGTTCAGTTATGAATTTCAAAATAATGGCGGGAAAAATAACAAACCTTATCAAAACAGCGCGAAAATTTTTGTGCGGTTAGGATTCCCCGTGTGCAACAACTTTCATGTTTTGAGTTTTTGTTAAAAAGCCCTCAAAATTTTTATAAAATTCGGTCTTCGCGAAGGACTCAATTACAAATGGAATTTTAACCCGTGAAGACTTTTCAAGCAAATTGGCCCTCCAAAAATTACAATTAGGTCCTCAAAATTTCCAGTTGACATAATGAGAGCCCAATGAACAACTTTGTAATTTTGATTTTTTGCAAAAAAGGACTCTAACTTTATCAAATTCGGAGAAACATCTTTTGAACTCCAAAGGAATGAAAATCAGATCTGAACACAGATACTGATCAAATCGTGAGAATTCCTTTTGAAAATTCAAATGATCTCCGATTTTGATGAAATTAGTATCAATAGAAAGATCTCGATCTCAGAAGAACTTTCGTGAAGAAAATTTTTTCATATCTCGAACACACAAATTTATGAAAATCGAAGAACACACGAAGGTCGACTGAAACCAGCATGTCACCAGATTTATATGCATATGACGTTGCAAATCGTACTAGGCTAACATACTCAGAATTTTATGAAAATTTTACGATGAACAGATTAAGATGTGCTCTACAACTTTCATAAAGGAAGTTTTTCCATAAAATGATCGTCAAAAATCATAAAAATCATCAAACGACACAACGTCAATCAGGAAGACATCAGAACAGACTTGAGCAACATGTTTCAGATTCTGATCTTAACTTCTAAAAGTGTTTTGACATAGCAAATCAAGTCCGATCGAGGCATATGATATATCAAATCGAAGATTAAGACGAGCTCTACGACTCTCTAGTTCATCACTTCATCAGATTTCGACGTTAACAAGCTCAAATCAGCATCTCAAGCAAGCAGGTTTTACTAGACACGAATTTACAGAAATATGCTCAAGTGTTCTTACCTTGTCTCACAATGCTCCAATGCTCAAGCGAGCGATCCGGCCTCCGTATTCAGACCAGAAATGACACGGAGAAGCCTTGGAAAGCTCGGCCAACCTATGACAATAGAGTGTACGAAATATTGTGAGAATTGACTCGTTTTCTCACAAATAGACTAATCAGTAAAAATTGAGGCTAAGGATGCGATCCGGTGGCCGTTCGATGCGAGGCCGGCCACCACAGCGACGTTAGAAAGCCGAGGAACGCTGCTGGATACTCTGGATCGCCGGAGGAAGACGCCGGAGGGCCGGTTCAGCTGGTTGAACCGGCTGATCACATCACCGGCGATATTGCCGGTGATGTTGCCGAGAGAGAAAAACCGCCGGAGGGAGGTGCTCCGGCCACCAGCGAAGGCGGCTGGTGTTGCGACCAGCCTTGGACCACCGTGGGGGGCGTCGGTGGGGCGGCGGCTCGCCGGAAAGTGGCCGGCAAGGGGCCGGAATGGCTACGCCAGGAGAGAGAGCTTGAGAGAGAGAGGTGATCGTGAGAGGGAGAGAGAGAGAGAGAGAGAGAGAGAGAGAGAGAGAGAGAGAGAGAGAGAAACCAGATCTGAAAATGAACCCCTCCTTAATTTTTGTAGGGAAAAACACTATATACTTCCCTCAACTTTGAATTTTAGCCCTTAGATTGATCCAATGACCCAAAATGCATCCTTAATGATTAAGAATATTCCTTAATGGCTAAGGATTGGTGACATGGCATCATGGATGGACATGATCAATTCTAAATGAATGGCCATGATTGATTTGCTTATCCCCTAATTAATTTGCTTAATCTTTGAAGAAGGGCATTTTTGTCATTTCTCTTAGGGGCATTTTTTGTAATTCTCAATTAAGGGCATTTTTGTCATTTTCGCACTCAAGAGGATGTGACCGGCCCTGGTTGGTCTGAACGGATTGTCGATCAATAAAATTTTCAACCGGAAAATGACTAGTCCGATCGGATTAGTTCAATTTGAATCAAACCGGGTTGAGTCAGTTAGTCTTGAATTTGGGTAATTGCATGATCAAGCTAGACTAACAAGTTTAATTGAGGTCTAATTAACCAAATTGAGTCTCAATTCATCAAATTGAATATTAGTCTAGAGTAGGTCAAGTTGAATTGCACTAATTAGATTAATTACTCTTAGAATTCCTAATCATTGGATCACTAAATTGACCAAATTGACTCAAATTCATGTGAATCTTCCAAAATTGATTTTGAATTTGGATTTCATATAAGAAATTAGGCTCATTTGTGCCTCAATTGCGCACATCATGAAGAATCGATCGAAATCACTAATTAGGGCCAAAATTGGGGGTTTTTGGGTTTGGCTTGGAATCACAAAATTGGTTCAAAAATTGGATATAAAATGACCTCTAGATCAAATGTCGTGAAGAAAACTAACCTAAAAAATGACTAGAAATGAAGTAATTTCATTTTTGGCCGATTTGAATCAACTTCCGCAATTTGGGAAAAAGTTGATTCTAAATCGATTTTTGTAAAATTTCAAATGCCAAAGGTAAATTGAATGTAAAATAAGATGATTTTTGGATTTTTGTATTTTTCAATTTTTTTGGTCAAAGGTTTGACCAAAAGTCAAACCCTAGTTGACTTTTCACTAGGAGCTTGATTTTATGATCAAATCTTTGAATTTTTCTAAAATTTCCACTTCTAAAGTGAAATTGGACTTGAAAGGAATCTTTTTATGCAAAAAGCCCTAATTTGACCTGGGGTTGACTTTTGGTCAAAGGGTTGACCAAAAAGTCAACGCCAAAGTCAACCATTTGACTTTTCAGATTTTTACATGAAATGAATAGAAAATCGCTTATAAAAGTTAAACCAACAGACGGAATTAAAAAACGACACTTTTTGCTCAAGAAACAGGCTCCGTCGCGATCAGAAACCATAATCTCGAATTTTTTATTTTTAATGACGCATCGGCTAAAAATTAGGTGTCAACAGCTGCCCCTCTTTGAGTGGGAGTTCGAAGAGGTTCTGCTCAAAGACCAATTGGCACCTGCAAATTTTTAGTCGATTCCATTTGGGAAATGAAAGAAAATAAAGACAAAGACATTTGATCAGAGTCTTACCTGAAGCACTTACCGTTAGATTGTCAGATTATTCACGTGTTCTTCTCTCTCTCATGGGATGGTATGAAGGAAGAAAAGAAAGAGAAATTATTTTGTGGGAAATCTATGATTTAAGAAAAACCAAGAATCAAAGGACAAGGTTTAAGGATGACCTAGAATCTGAAGACAAGGTTTAAGGATAACCTAGAATCTAAGGACAAGGTTTAAGGATGACCTAGAACGTAAAGACAAGGTTTAAGGATAACCTAGAACCTAAGGACAAGGTTTAAGGATGACCAGGAACTTAAGGACAAGGTTTAAGGATGACCAGGAACCTAAGGACAAGGTTTAAGGATGACCAGGAACCTAAGGTAAGGTTTAAGGATGACCAGGAACCTAAGGATAAGGTTTAAGGATGACCAGGAACCTAAGACAAGGGGTTATGGTTTAGGCTGACCAAAAACCGATTCACTAGGGAAAGATATTTTGAAAAAAGTTCCGAGATTGTTTAACAACAAATCAAACGGAATTTTTCAACTTTTGATGAAAGGCACAGATTATCAAAATCCTTAAGAGGAAATTTTAACAAAATAATCTTTGAATAACCACTTAAAGAGGTTAGATAAAAATGCCAAATTGGAAATAACCTAATCAAAAAGGTCTTTCACACTAGCTCTCATAAAGGCTTTGATTCCCATTCATCGATGTGGAAAAGCTATTCAATTCTCACTGGTGATGCCTCACGAACCTATGTCAAAGGCTTTCGGAAACATTCACATTGAATACAAATTGGTTGATCAGAAAGGTCTTTCAAAAGGACCGTAATACAGGTTTGGTCATGGGCTTACACAAAGGGTATTTGCTTTGAGGCCAAGAACAGAAACATACCATCAACATCTTCAGCGGGTTTACAAGTCAAGAACCTTGAAGATAAGACAAGATAGAATTACTTCCACTCCTTCTAGCGATAGTTTCTTTATGAAAACTTTACATTAACTCAAACCATCCCAATCGGAAGAGACTTCGGAGAGGGTTGTAATGTCGGTTCGGGTTAGGCTCAAAAGGCTTGAAATTTGATAGAAGGGGTTTGAAAGAAGAATGATGATTATCTTGACATCATTACCATCTGACATCATTTGATTCTTGAAAATCAAGTTGTCTCGAGAGTCTATTTTTCTTGCAACATAAAAGCTTTGCTCTTTCTAAGCATCTTTTGCTTTTATCATAAGCATATTGCTTTTTCTTGCTTTTGCTTTTGCTTTTGACTTTGATACATTTTTTTCATGGGCATCGACCTTGCTTTTACCAGGCACACTGCTTTTTCATGCCCCTTAATATTTATCTTTTGAGCTCTTTGGACTCTCGAGACATTTTATACATATTCACCAATTTTTCTAAATTTCCTTGATAAATCATATGCATTGCCCCAATGTGGGGAGATAATCAACATCTTGGGTTTTGAAATGAACATGCTTAAGGCTCAATTTGGCTAAGCAAAGGATAACTGTGTTTGGGGTAGAGGAAAAGAATGCTCTTCTTCACTTTGGGATGTTTCGAGCTTCCATAAAGATCCATCTGAAACTATCACAAGAAAGTTGATGCAAGTGAAAGCAATAAAATCTTTCTTAATCTTTTTGCTCCAAAAATAATCAACCATAACTTCTTATTTTGCCCCAATGTGGGGTGGTTCTTGACAAGGATATTTTGAGAATTCTCCTTATTTGGCTCAAAGTGGCTAGCAAAAGATAACATGAGTGTTTAGGATAGAGAAATGAAATGCCTTTTATCATTTCAATCAATGTATTCAATGTGAACGAACCCTATATCCTACGACATGGGATTTTTCACTCAATTCTCTCAAAATGAGTATAGGGACGTATTTGATCAAAGGTTTGCCTTTTATCATCCTAGACATTTCCATTTGGCATTTTTGAGAAATCCTCTTTTTGTTTTTTCAAAGGATCATCTGGTTAAATCTCCCGTCTGTGAGGAATTTTGATAAATCAAGACATTTGATTTTTTTTGACTCCTCTGGGGATTTTTATTTCAAACTTGAAAAACCTTTTGGACAGAAAAAGGTTTTCACACATAGGATCTACTTCCTAAATTCTAGGGAGAAGATTGATTTGATATAGCAACTTCCTTGGGCTTGACTCCTTGAGGTTTGGAATAGCTTCCCTGGGGAACAGTTGAGTACCTACAAAATGAACATATATGCAAAAATGCCATGTATGCATGAAATGCATGATGCAAATGTTCTAAAGAAACTTGGATTCAGTCCAAAGCAACTCGAAACTTTTTATTCGGGGAAAATATTTCTTGACAGCATCAGCGTTCACAGGTTTTGGCAACTCTCGGCCATCCATTTCTACAAGAATTAATGCTCCACCAGGCAACACTTTCTTGATGACATACGGCCCTTCATAATTGGGGGTAAACTTTCCACGATCTGGAATAATAGGTAAGACTTTCCTCAAAATCAGGTCATTGATCTGAAAATGCCTGGGTCGAACCTTACGGTTGAATGACTTAGCCACTCGCTTTTGGTAGCTTTGTCCATGGCACAGGGCTTTTACCCTTTTTTCATCAATCATATTAAGCTGTTCAAATCTTTGTTGAATCCATTCTGCTTCGGAAAGCTTTATTTGCGAAAGTACCCTTAATGAAGGAATTTTCACTTCCACAGGTAAAACTGCTTCAATCCCATATACCAATGAGAATGGTGTTGCCCCAGTCGAAGTACGAATAGAAGTTCGATAAGCCATTAACGCATACGGCAACCGATCATGCCAATCTCGGTAATTCTCTGCCGTCTTGGACAGAATCTTCTTTATATTCTTGTTTGCCGCCTCGACAGCTCCATTCATTTGTGGGCGGTAAGGAGAAGAATTCAAGTGACGAATGTGAAACTTAGTGAGTAGCTCATCCACTACTTTGTTATTCAGGTTTGACCCATTATCCGTGATAATTGCTTCGGGAACCCCATATCGAGCAATGATGTCTCGACGAATAAATTTTGCCACACTTCTCGCAGTGACGTGAGCATAAGAATTGGCTTCGATCCATTTGGTGAAGTAATCAATAGCCACTAGAATGAAACGGTGTCCATTTGACGCCTTAGGATTAATTGGTCCGATAATGTCAATCCCCCACATTGAGAAAGGCCATGCCTCGGACATTTGATGTAATTCATTTGGGGGAGCATTGATTTTGTTCCCATAAATTTGACATTGATAACAACATCTGACATGTTGAATGCAATCGGCTTCCATGGTTAACCAATAATAACCTAGCCTCATGATCTTCCTTGCTAGAAGATGACCATTCATATGAGGACCACATTCTCCTTCATGTATCTCCTTCATTAATAAATTGGCCTTTTTGGTGTCTACGCACTTCAACAGGACCGAATCAAAAGATCTCTTGTACAAAGCACCTCCACTAAGAAAGAATTTGGAAGCTAACTTAGCCAAGTATTTTCGATCCATAGCTTGACTTCCTTGGGGGAATCTTCCTTCTCGGAGGTAATTCATGATGTCATAATACCATGGTTGACCATCGAGTTCTTCTTCTATAACCATGCAATATGCAGGCTCTTTTAAAACGTCGATTTGCAAAGGATCAATGTTCAATCCATCAGTTACTTGTAACATTGAGGATAATGTTGCCAAAGCATCAGCAAATTGATTCTGAGATCTTGGCAAATAATCAAATGAGATCTCTTCGAATTCTTTCACCAAATCTTTAAGATACTCATGATAATGAATCAGTTTTGAATCATGAGTCTGCCATTCACCTCATGTTTGGAGGATGATAAGTGCGGAATCACCATAAACTTGTAATCTCTTAACCTTCATATCGATGGCTAATTGGAGACCGAGGATGCAAGCTTCATATTCTGAAATGTTGTTGGTACAAGGAAATACCAACTTTGCGGCTACTGGATAATGCTGACCCAATGGGGATATCAAGACTGCTCCAGTACCTGAACCGGAGAGGTTAACAGCTCCATCAAAATACATAACCCACTTGTCTTGTGACACCAGATAGATTCTTTCATCAATTTCATCCCAGTAGTCTGATTTTAAGGGACTTTCAGCCAACATATCAGCTATGGCTCGCCCTTTGACGGACTTCTGAGACATGCTCTGGATATCAAACTCAGAGAGCAGTATTTGCCATTTGGCAAGCCTTCTAACCAGTGCAGGCTTTTCCAAAAGATACTTGATAGGATCATTTTCATTCACAAGTAGGATACGATGGTGAAGAGTGTATTGCTGTAGTCTGTGTAATACCCAAATTAAGGCTACACATGCTTTCTCAACTTTTGGGTATTGAGCTTTACCAGAAGTAAACTTTTTGCTGAGGTAGTAAATAGCACGTTCCATTCCATCCTCTGGTCTCTTCTGCGCTAACATAGCTCCTAAAGACTCATCGTGAATGGTGAGGTACAAGATCAAAGGTATACCCGGAGTGGGCGGTACCAAAACTGGTGCCTGTGAAAGATATTGCTTCAATTGTTGAAAGGACTTTTGACAATCTTCGTTCCATTCAACCTTGGCATTCTTTTTCAACAGCTTGAAGAATGGTTTGGCTGTTTCTGATAACTGGGAAATGAATCTTGCAACATAATTCAATCTTCCCAACAAGCTTCGAACTTCCTTAACAGTAGAAGGAGGTTTCAAATCACAAATGGCCTTCACCTTCGAGGGATCAATCTCGATGCCCTTGTTACTAACCATAAATCCAAGGAGCTTTCCAGACTTTGCCCCAAAAATACACTTAGCGGGGTTAAGCCTTAGCTTGAATTTTCTAAGTCGATCAAACAGTTTCTTCAAGACTTCAATGTGGTCTTCACCTTGTCGCGATTTAGCGATCATGTCATCGACGTAAACTTCAATCTCTTTATGCATCATGTCATGGAATAGTGTCACCATGGCTCTTTGGTAAGTTGCCCCCGCGTTCTTCAAACCGAAGGGCATAACCTTGTAACAGAATGTTCCCCATGGGGTGATGAAAGATGTTTTAGTCTTATCTTCTTCCTTCATTCGGATTTGATTATAGCCAGAAAAACCATCCATGAAAGAAAATAATTCGAATCCTGCGGTGCTGTCGACCAAGATGTCAATATGTGGTAATGGGAAATCATCTTTGGGACTTGCTTTGTTCAAGTCGCGGTAATCAACACATACTCGAACTCGCCCATCTTTCTTCATGATTGGGACAACATTAGCAATCCAGTCGGCATAATGAGTAACTTCAATGAAATCAACTTTTAACAGTTTCATGACTTCTTCCTCAATCTTCTTGGATAATTCTGGCTTTGTCCTCCTAAGCTTCTGTTTCTTAGGTGGAATGGCAGGATCAAGAGGCAACATGTGTTCTACAATGTTGGGGTCCAGACCCGGCATGTCAGCATAAAACCAAGCAAAGACATCCCGATACTCCTTCAATAGTTCGATCAGTCGATCAGCATCTGTTTGAGAGAGACTTGCTCTAATTTTTATTTCTTTGGGATTTTCAGAATCGCCCAAATTTATAACAACAGTTTGCTCTTCCGTGGGAGGTGTGGATTCTTCATGTCGGATCCATTCTCTTTTAATAACCTGGGAATCTTCTTCATTTTCGGGATCAGAATAATCAGATTCGTATGAGTTTTTCGGACATGAATCCAAGCCATGCATATGACTATTATGGTTATGCAAAGTGTCATGCCTGAGATGTAACAAAAAAATGGTCAGTATATGAAAATAAGAAATGCAATGCATGAAGATGTGATGAAAAACTTTTCGAATTCCAGATTTTCGAAAATTTCATGGGGAACTCGTCCTCATATCATTGGACATCTTTGTTCCAAAAAATTATTTTGAAAACTATAGATCGTGCAAAAACCCAGGCCTCAAAGCATCATCATAGGGCTGGTTTGGTATACTTTCGCACATCTATTAACAAAACATGAGAATGCTTTTATTGATATGCACTAAATGTCATATAATGTTTTTGGATCCAAAGTTCATGATCCGAATTATTACATCACATGAAATGAACGAAACAAATGAACAAATGGAATTCCCTCGTAGGGGAGAATTAGATGGATTACAATTGAAAACAACTGAAAACAAAGTAGAACACAGAAACATCCCTTACACAGCGGGATCGGTAGGTGGTCATCCTTGAAGCTCTCGGAAATGGCACCCACAAAACTCTCTTCAAATAAGTCGACGATGCCATAAATATTTATTTCTTCATCTTGGAGGAACTTTGGTGGTCCAGAGAAGAAATCTTTCAACAGAGGAGGGAGTACGCGTCGATAACTCTTTTCTTTGATGCTCGGGCTTTTCTGATTACCTTGATCTTGTTGATCGTCTTGGTAACCTAAGCCTTCTCGTTTCTTTCTCTTAGTCACCTCAATGGGTGTGAGAATGCCTTGGGACAGCTTTCCCAATCCTTTACCAATAGTGAATCCATACTCGATCAACACTTTGCTAGACATAAGGGCCGCCTTTGAATAGTGAGGCTTTCTCACAACAGTGCTCGCGGGCACATGAGATACTGACACTAACTCAAATGAGTAGTAACTTGATTCTTTTACTTCTGGCTCCACATAAGGAATTGCAGTATTGTTGAAGGTTTCGGTATCCTTTTCGCAATGAACAGTTATAATCTTGCCACAGACGACAAAGCGGATCATCTGATGTAGACTTGAGGGTATAACACCCGCAGCGTGAATCCAAGGTCGTCCCAACAACAAACTGAAGTTACTTGGGATATCAAGCACTTGAAATTTCTGAGCGAACATAACTGGACCAATCATCAGTTGTAAGTCAATTTCTCCAAGAGCTTCCTTTTTCATGCCATCAAAAGCCCTGACTGGAGTTTTAGAAGGACGAACATTATCCATACCCACACCTAAACGACGTAAAGTTGATAACGGACAGATATTGAGAGCTGAACCATTATCAATTAGTACTCTTGATATCCTTGTATCAAAGTGTTGAACAGAGATGTATAATGCTTTAGAGTGTGCTCGCCCTTCCGGCGGCAAATCCTTTTCGGAGAAAGAAATTTGATCCTTAAGAAGAATAGCACCTACAAACTCTTCCAACTGTACCTCTCCAATTGTCTCGGGTACATGTACTTCATTAAGAACTTTTAAAAGAGCATTTCTATGTTTCTCAGAAGACTTGAATAGTTCGAGTAACGAGATCTGAGCCGGCATTTTCCTTAACTGCTCGATCACTTCTGATTCACTCGTTTTGAGAGTTTTGAGAAGTTGTTCCGCCTCTTCTTCGGTTACAGCCTTTTTCTCGACACCTTCACGAGATGGAAAACATCGGCCTGACCGAGTAACAGCGTCTATCTCATTAGACTCATAATTCCATGGAATTGCTTTGGAATCATAAAAAAGAGGTATTCTTGCTTTCAAATTCTCATCTTTCTTCGGTGGCAACTCGATCACAACAGGTCCAATATCTTCATTAGAGATCTCTATATTTCCGAAGCCATCAGCCATTAGATCTATAACCACAGGTTCCATAACATGCGCTTGGATTTCACAAGTAGCATTCAATTCAATCACAACAGGATCAATCATGGCTACCAAGCCATCATCTTCAAATTCGGACCCCCATTCACTCGGGACGATAGTCTTAGGGTCAATAAAAGCGCTTGGAGGAGGAGAGTATTTTACCATGAAATCGTATTTTCCACTTGACTGCCCGAGAGTGTCAACAATTTCGCCTTTTTCAATTGCTTTCTTAACGAACTCCCTATCCCAGTGGGAGGTATGGCATTCGAATTCCGAATCAGCATCGGAAAGAACTTCTCCATTATCTTCATCATCCATGCCTCCCCATCCATCGGGAACGATATCCCTTGGGTAGACGAAGAAACTTGGAGGTGGCGTGTATTTGACTATGAAGTCATATTTACCACTCGGCTGTCCGAGGGTATCAACAATTTCACCTTTTTCGATAGCCTTCTTCATAAATTCACGATCTCGATAGGCGTTCTTACTCTCACATTCCAAATCACTATCGGAATATGTGTCAATCCAAGGTTCATCAACATCTGGCTCGTATCCATCATCTTTTGACTTAGAGCATGAGGCTTCACTTGCGAACTTGAATGAGAATTTTTCGGACGACAAATCAATTACAGCGGTCTCGGTGGACCCTTCGGGCTTCCTTCCTTGAAGAGGCTGAATTATGCCTAAAGCAACCATCTTGGCTAAACAATACATTTTCTCCTCCCGGGATACATTTCCTTCTTTCGATTGATCTCTAGCTATAGTTAATAGCTCTTCCAACTTCGCCACATCGAACAAGAAAGGTTTCTCATTCTCATCTCCAAATATCACATTAACGGCTTCGGTATGATTAGGGAGCGGATTTTGTTGAACATTTGGCGTGGCATCTTTAAACGACAAGATCTTCTTATCCAACAGGTTCTGAATCTTGACCTTGAGAGTGTAACAGTTGTCCACATCATGGCCCTTCTCACCCATGTGATACACACAAGATTTTGCCAAATCAAACCCAGCAAACTTTGGTGGGTTGTCTCTCGGGATTTCTTTTGCTACGAGTCTTTGTTCAATCAACATCGGCAGCAACTGAGACATAGGTCTTGGTAACGGAGTGAATTGCCTTTGCGGAGCTTTTCCTTTTCGGTCAAAATTCCGGGAAGAATCCCCTGTTTCCAAAACGGACCTTTGAAATGGTGTGTTTAATGGCTTTTGAGCATTAGGATTTTGAATATAGGCAACCTCCACCGTTGGCTCCTTATCCTTTTTTAAGGTAAATCTGCGAGTCGTCGTCTCGGACAATCGACCCTCTCGCATGATTCCTTCAATACGTTCTCCCAATTCAACCATTGCGGGAAAATTGATGCAAGTGTTATTGAACATCTTATCGAAGTATTCTCGAGGTAAAGCTCTAAGAAACAACTGCATGATTTCTTTCTCGGACAACGGAGGTTTGACTTGAGACGCCATAGTTCTCCACATTTGGGCATATACTCTAAAAGTTTCATTCCTCCTTTTGTCAACCCGGACCAGCTCTTCACGGGTTGGAGCAATTTCGGTATTAAACTTGTATTGTTGGAGGAATTCATCTGCAAGATCTTCCCATGTGCAAATTTTCTCTAAATCCAATTCGATGAACCACGTTAAGGCGGAATCAGCCAAGCTATCTTGAAAATTGTTGATCAACAGCGGGGTGTTATCGGAATAACGAGCCATCTTGCTCAAATAATACTTCAAGTGGGTTTTAGGGCACCCAGTTCCATCGTACTTCCTTGAAAACTCGGGCTCCTTGTAAAAATCAGGGACTTTCACCTTTGTAAAAGGCGACAACTTATCAAAGCCTTGGAGTTGATAACCTTGCAACATGCACAAGCGTTCCTCCAATTTTGCAAGACGTCTCGCGCTCTCTTCATCCATATGAGCGACAGGCGACTCCTTAGGTGGAGCTTCCAAATCGATGACGGTAGGAATGGCATTAACGGGGACCTCTTCAGCAGGTCCTTTGTCAACAGGATCTATCACCGGCGCATTAGTGGGCGCATTAGGAGTAGAAGCAGCAGCAGCAGGGCCACAGGCGTGAAGTTCTTTACTTGATTTGCAAGATCAGTTAAGAGCGTCATCATTTATGCCATTTGATTCTCGATGGTAATAACGCGAGTACGAGTGTCTTCGTTCTCCATCCTTGCTTGGTGACGGGTGCGTATAATAAAGCGCGTCTCAGCCGTATTTTAATACCCTCTGTAAAAAACAGAAATCAAATTAGTATACGGAAAATGAATTAAGATGAAAATATAAAACCCTTCAATTTTATATTTTCTTTAGATGAAATAGAGATAAAAAATATTCTCATGATCCTAATATCACGTGAATAATCTCTTATCATAATTTTTTCACAAGAAATTATACAATTAAAGGGGTAACACGCGATGATTAATCAAGATACCCCATCTATATTCCATTGGAATCTCGGAAAAGAAAGCACACACAAGGGGAAATTTCACTATTAACAACAAAATTTGTGAAATACAATCCCTATAGATCAAACTAAAGACAAGAAGAGAATCCTATTACATCATTACTAAAATGAGTAAAAAGGAAACCCTATACATAAAATCTATAAAAGGAAAATTACATGAAAGGAGACTTCCTCATGGAATATAGCCAAACTCCTAATGGATCTTCTTTAGATGCGAGGCGAATTCGTTTATTTTCTTGGGTCAAACATTCAACCTCGACTAAAGCTTCATTCTTTTTCTTAAAAGCTCTGGCGGCTATAGCTTGCTGTTGAGTTGGCTTCTCGGGGACATTAGGGAGATCCACTTTAAGCTCGGGCTCAAGACGACGGTGTACGTACTCCAGCAATGCGTGATGTATCTTCATTTCCCCTTCCAATTCTGACTCATCGGTAATGAGAATTGGCTCCGGGCAACATTTGTACCACATATCAATGATAGACTTGACCATTTCCTTCACGTCCGTCATTTGGTCCTTTTGAATGACATCTTTGCGATAGTCAAAGTGATATAACCCCAGCTTGAGGAATGGTGGAATCTTTTGAAGCGCGCGATATTGACGGATCACCCTAAAAGGGTAATATGACGTAAACCTCGTAAGACCCAAGAGTGGGATTGGGTTGTCGGATCCGTTATTAAGGCGCACCTCGGGATTTCCAAGCCAACAAACATGCCATTGGATTTGATTTGGAACAAGGTTCTTGAAAAAACTAAACCAAGTTGAGAATGACCAAAAGGGAAAGATTTTTTCCTTTTCTCGGAAAAGCGAGATAGGATGACAATCTTTGGACACATCTATGATTTTCAAGCTCAAACCAAAATCTTTGAGGTGAGAGACCAACCAAATTTGGAGTAAACCTATTGGGGCTCTAAAGATACCATTTTTGTTTTGTTTGAACCTATTGAGTGATACGAAGGTCTCGCCTAGGATCATATTGGAAAATCTTTTGAACATACACACTTGATTGACGATGTGAACTACCAAAGGATCCATGGTCTTTTTGGTAAATGGAAAAACTACAAAACCAAAGAATGCTAAGAGAAAAACTCGAGGAATTTGATTACCCGATTTTTTTGGCAAGCTAGAAAAATGTCGTTCTAAGAATGTGAAAGAAAGTGCATTGGAATTTCCTCTAAGAACGCCTTTGATTTGGAGAATATCGATTCCTAAGAATTGGCTCAAAAGAGTTATAGGATCTATATCTATCGGAGGGCTGACTAGACCAAAAGATCCGACTCTACCAATGGCAATATCGTACTCCTCAATTGTAGGGGTCAACTCATTTCGACCGAACACAAAAGTAGATGTCTTTGAGTTCCAAAAATGGGACAATGCTTTGATCATAGCGATACGAGGCTCGATGTATAAGAGTGCGGGAAGATATCCAATCCTCTTTTCCACGTAGTCTTTATGCTTTGACTCGAGACTTTCCCACATGGTCACGAAAGTTCTTGGTACGGGGACGATTCGAATCTCCGACATATCCATTTTGACTAACCCTAATTTGGGGCATCAAGATTAATCACCACGCATTATAGAAAAGAATATAACGTGGAATTAAAATAGCGTAATTGAAATTGTAGAACGATACAATTAACCTTACCATGAAGATAAAATGGCAAGCACATCGACACATCGCATGAGGACATGTGAGTTTTGACATCTAAGGGTAGGATTCTAAAGGTTTAAGGTCCCCATCTTAATTAGATAAGAAGAGTTTACCCACTGCTACTAACGTCGGCCGGTGCACTTCTTACTAATCAAGATGAGCGATATTGAAGAATGGATTACCACATGGATTCACATGCGGATTCCACTCTTAATACCTCCTAAAGGTGCCCTAAAGCGATCCGGGGTTTTAGACCGCGGGATGTGGGTGCATTTTTTTTTTTTTTGGTAAAGGTAAATGTAGATATACTTTTCAAATCCAAATACAAACTAGAACCCAAACCACCTCCTGACCTTATTTGGACAAAAGTGTCCACATAAGGTCAAGAAAGGTTTAGCGGAACTATACAACAGCAAAAGCTAGACTAATCAAGAACAAGAACACTTGAACACAAAGAAAAGACCACTCCAAGGAAATGGTGGTATGCCAAGGACTTCGGAGCAGCGGCAAGCCAGCAGGGGCCAAAGTCGTAGACGCCGGAGATATCCAGCAGCAACAGCAGGAGGGGCTCCACAGGACCTTCGGGAGGACCAGCACAACAGCGAAGAGGAAGCCCATGCAGCCAGAAGGACAACAGCAGCATCTGTCGAGGCAGACGAGGCTCCAACAGGGTACCAGTAACACAGCTGAGAGGAGCGCCAGGGGGGGATAGCGAGCAAGCCGGCTGATGTTCCGCCTGTGTCTCCGGGGAAATGTAATCTGGCCCATATACCAAAACCAGCAGCAGCAACCATCCAAGCAAAGAAGGCACCAAAGGACCCCCGGTGTAGAGAAAAGCAGGGAAAGCTCCAATGGATCCAATGATCATCTAGCTAAGGGATAGGTATCCGTGTCGCATCAAAGATTGAGGTTGGTAACTCCCATTTCCTCTGGAGAGCACGATTCCGTGGCGAGTCGTGGACTTTCCCAAAAGAGATGGCCTTGTCCTTTACAACTTTGAGCAGATGCTTGCGCATACCCGGGATGTATATGCTCTTGTTCCTGAACAGTGCATTGTTTCTCTCTGACCAAATAATGTGGACTAGAGCGCCAAGTGAAAACCGGGAAAGGCGGTGAGCGAATGAATCTCCACCGCATATCTTCATTGCCCATTGAATGAAATCATGCCAAGGGCGGTTGCGCCATGGGAGGTTGCACTTTGTCGCCCAGAAGGAAGCCAGCCTACCTGTGGAAGGACAATCAAAAAATAGGTGGTTGGCCGAGTCTGGCCTAGAACCACAGAAGACACATAGAGCAGCTGTATCAATCCTTCTATTTTGTAGCAGGAAGACCTGGGAGGGCAACCGGTTGAGAGATATAATCCATAAAAGAAAAGCATGTCTGGGAGCAATGTGGTGGTCCCAGATAAAAGAGTGCCAAACAACCGGATTCCCTTTCCTTCTGATATGGCTCCAAGCAGACGTTATCGAGAAGGAGCCCGAAGGATGTGGAATCCATACCAGCCTGTCAGGAATATCATCCACTAATACGGGCAGGGGATCAGGCCAACTCAGAAAAGTGCCAAGTGTAATAGAGTCTTGCCATGTACTGACAAAGAATTGCCGTACCGTTGCTTCCCGAGGGATTCGTGATTGATAAATATCAGTGTTGGTGAATAAAAGATAAAGGGGGCCCTTGGGGTGCCACCAATCAAACCAGAAGGATACGGAGTGGCCATTTCCTATCTCCCATCGGAATAAGTTCCGGGCGGAATGCCTCAAGTCGAGGATTTTCTTCCAGGTCCAGGAGCAGAATGTCGGTTTGGATACTACCCAAAAGTTAGATTTTTTTAAGAAAACCGAGTTAATCCATTTACTCCACATTGATTCCTTGTCTGAGAAGAGGAGCCAAATGTGTTTGTGCGTCATCGCTCGGTTGTAGTCCTCCAATCGCCGAATTCCAAGTCCTCCTTCTTCCTTGGGCAAGCATATATTAGACCAAGCTACCTTGGCTCCCCCGGTGCCAAGGTCGGGGCCTTTCCATAGAAATTGCCTCAGGATGGTCTCAATTTTGTTTAAGACCTCCTTTGGAAGGGAGAAGATGGTAGCCCAATACACCTGGATGGAGTGGAGTACAGATTTTATGAGCTGCAGCCTTCCCGCGAAGGATAGGAAACGTTGTGTCCAAGAACGGGCCCGAGCCGTTATAGAATCAACTAGGGTCTTGCAATCTTCTTTTCGCAATCTGGACGAAATGATAGGCACCCCTAGATAACGAAAGGGGAGAGTGCCTTGCTGAAAGCCAAGGCAATGTACTAGTTAGGCTTGCAACGCCGGAGATCCCCCAGAGAGGAATATGCTGCTCTTGTTTTTGTTCGGCGTAAGCCCGGACCAGCTAGCATACAACTCGAGGGATTCCTTAATAATTTGGACTGATTTGAGATGTCCTTCAGAGAATAATAGGACGTCATCTGCAAAGAAGAGGTGAGAAAAGCGCGGCTTTTTACACCGCCAAAACCAGTGGAAGTCCGGAGTATTTGTTTTCCTCGCTAGAATTCCAGAAAGAACTTCCATAGCAAGGATAAAGAGATATGGCGAAAGTGGGTCGCCCTGACGGATACCACGGCTGCTAGAAAAGAAACCATGCAATTCTCCATTGATTGAGATGGAGAATTTAGCAGTAGTGATACACGCCATAATCATTTTGATGAAAAAGTCAGGAAAATTAAAGGCCTTGAGTGTTGTTTCGATGAATCTCCAATCAACAGTATCGAAAGCCTTTTGAAAATCCACTTTAATGGCGCATTTAGGGAGGTACGCCTCATGGTGGAAATCCACAAAAAGTTCCTGAGCAATCATGATATTATCGCTAATTCTGCGTCCTTTAACGAAAGCCGTTTGGGTCAGGCTAATCAGAGAAGGAAGGACATGAGCAACCCGCCTGGCTAATATTTTTGAAATACATTTGTAAATAGTATTACAACATGCAATAGGCCGAAAGTCCGTCATGGCTGAAGCATTTGGAATCTTTGGCACTAAGGTTAAAATGGTGTTATTTATCTCTTTGAGCAACTGTCCGGACTGGAAGAAATCGTTAACCGCCTTAAGGATGGAAGGGCCAATGATTTCCCAGGAGGCTTTAAAGAATTCAACCCCGTAGCCATCCGGCCCAGGCGCCTTGCCTTTGGCCAGTGAGAATAGGGTAGTCTGTATTTCCCCATCGGAGACTGGCTGAGATAAGTAGGACCTCTGGGAGTCATCCAGGACTCGGCCTAATACTTCAGCTATGTCGCAAATGGATGCCTGAGAGGAGGCAGAACCACCATTGAGCAGCTGTTGATAGTGGTTGACAACGTGGTTTATGACTGAAGGAGGGTTAGTTAATAAGGCCCCATCATTGGTGGATACAGAGAGGATCCGATTATGCATACGCCTTTTATTCACAAAGTGATGGAAGTATTTGGTGTTGAGATCACCTTCTTTCAGCCACCGAATTCTGGATTTTTTACGGTAGAATGATTCTTCCTGCTGCCGCAATGAGGAGAACGCTCGGAGGAGCTCCGTTTCTCTTTCATGCAAGCCTTGGTCGAAAGGTTGGAGTTCCAAAGCTTCTTGGACAGCACTTAAATCTGTTCTCGCCTGTTCAGTTCTCACAGAAATAGAAGAGAAAGAAGTCCTGTTCATGTGCTTCAGCTTAGCTTTGAGAATTTTAAGCTTGCTGCATACCACATACATGTGAGATCCAACAAGGTGTGAATCCCAGGCTTGGGCAACCATCTCCAAGAAGTTGGGGTGGGAAGTCCAAAAATTGAAGAATTTAAAAGGTTTCTTAGAACCTTGAGGCTGATGGATCTTGACCACCATTGGAGAGTGATCAGAGATGCCCGGCACAAGAAAGGAAGCTTCTGAAAATGAGAAGGACTGGTGCCACAGGTTGTTGGTGAGAACCCGGTCTATCTTACGAAGTTTCCGGTTATTCCCTGAGGAGTGAGACCAGGTATACCTGCACCCCACATAACGGAGGTCCTCGAGTCCAGCTTGATTGAGGCAATCTCCAAATTCTTCAAAAACTGGGATCCAAGGGGTTGAGTTGCCGACTCTGTCATACGGGTCTTTAATGGCATTGAAGTCTCCGGCAACAATCCATGGCAAGTTGCATGTAGAGAGTCGGGTGAGGTCAGACCATAGTGGACGCCGATGAGCAAAAGTGTGCTACCCGTAGACAATAGAAAAGAGGTAGGATTCCTGCGTACTCAAAAAATTTAGATGCATGTGGATCAGCTGGCTAGAGGAGTGGAGTTGGGTCATCTCAATCTCATTTGGGTCCCAACCATACCAAATTCTGCCAAGAGGGGAGAATTCATAGTTTGCAGTCCATTGCCAACGGTCAATAATGCCTCTAGAGATATGGGCAAAAAGGGACGCCTTAACTTTTGTTTCAATTATACCGATGCAAGAGAGACGATTGGCCCTAATGAAAGCCCGAATCTCCGCTTGTCTGAGGGGATGAACTAGTCCCCTTATATTCTAGACGCCAAAAAACATAGCCATGGAGTAAAATTACCGATGCGTAGTCCTCGGTCTCCTCTTCTTAGATTTTGAGGAAGAGGGATCGGGGGCTTTGGCGGGGCAAGATGGGTTGGTTGAAGTACCAAGCTGGGCAGTAGCTGTCTCTTCATTGGTGAAAGAAGCCAAAGCACGGGACCGCGTGTTTGGCAGAGAAGTGCAAGCAGATTCTGTCCCCCTTGTTCCTTCAAGAGCCTCGGCCTTGCCCACTGGAGGAGAGGCAGAGGAGGCATCAATGGAAGACATGGAATCAGAAGCTGAGTCAAGAAACTGATGGTCTGGGGTGCTAGCTGGACGTGGCCCAGGAGATGGGTCCAGGGTCTGCTTATCCAGTATGGTCGCTGGACTCACGGCAGGTGGGGAGCAGGGGACTGCCTCAAAGTCTCTGGGAATGGGCAGCTCGGGGTCTGATATAGTTAGTTCAGCAGCAGTTCCCGTAGGTTGCAGCTGGGCAGAAGCATCAGAGGCTCCTTGTGGTAACAGCAGCAGGGGATCGCATTCAGCAGCAGGTTCCGAAGCAGCAGGTTGGGGATCTTCTGTGTCCAGGCGACTATCCAAGTGGAGGGAAGAAGAAGGCTGCCCCTGATCTGAGGCTAAAGCAGGGGAAGGTTGCCGCTGGACAGAGCCCAAAACAGAGGGGGCATTGCCTTTTTTCCGAGTGACTAGAGTCTAATCGCCTGCTGTTTGGGGCCGGGAAGCAGGTACAGCATGGGGTTCTGGTTGCTGAGGGGCACAATCAAACCCCTTAGTTGCTGGTTTGTGTCCGAAAATCCCACATGTAGAGCATACAAGGGGCTTCCATTCGTACTCAACGTCTATGGAGTTCACTTCCCCATCCCACCTGAATTTCACCTTGTCCACACGGGGGCTGGTGGCTTTAATCTCAACGCAGACACGTGCGTAAGAGATTCTGGTCATATTCTCAGTCTGTATGTCCACATAAAGCGGTTTACCCACAGCACTCGCTATGCGCCCAAAGCCAGCTGGCGACCAAAGTGAGAAAGGGATATCCCGTAGTTTGATCCAGACCGGGAGTGTGTCCAGCTTGCCCTTGCTGAGTTTGATCTTCGGATGCCATTGTTGGAGCATCAGTGTACAGCCTTCGAATTCCAGGCCAAAAGACCGACGGAACCGGTCAGGAACAGCCAACGTTCACCGGGAGTTTGCAACCGGGAAGAACGCCAGCGGGCGAGAATGCGATCTGTGATTCCACCTTCAGGGCTGCGAGCTAGGTGAATTCCAACGGAGAGGAGGGCAAGGACAGTTCAACGTCCCTTGCCACCGAGTTCCAGCTCCTAAGCTCGCCGGAGATGGCCGGAATCAGCCGGAAAGCAGCAGGTGAACAGTAACCGCGAGAAGCCCTATGGAGAGCCGATGTGGGTGCATTGTGTCGTGCTAAAGCAAGTAAACATGCATTTAAATCTAAAGCAAACAACACTTCAATATAATCTTATACATTCGACATTCACCCGAACACCACCTACAAAACAAAGGGTTTGCATTCACTCCACCCCTTATGGCTCCCACCTATAAAACCATTTAACACATGGTTAGTGGACTAACCTCATTTTCCACGCCACTTTGACTTGCAGTCGATGCTACAAAATGTAGACGAGTGAGATAACAACCAACAAGTTTATTACGGCTTTAATCCACTTAAGTTTGTAACCTAGTCACCAGCGGAGTCGCCAAGCCTGTCGCGACCTACCCCTCGAGGGCCGAACTCGGATGAGGCGGGTTTAGAGATAAGTGTTCATGAGATGGTTCATATGGCATCTTATAAAAAATGATTTTACTGAAGTGTAAATCTTTTGTTTAGCCATATGATCCATTAATCATGAACGTGGATTTTCCCAAAATCCATATCTCGCGTGACAGCGGATTGATTTTATTTTTTAGGAGTCGCCACTAGCCTAGGTCGGGGGTCGGCTAGAATACCCAACCGAAACGCGGGAATTTCGTTTCGGTTTCTACGAAAACCAAAGATCAAAGGTTCGGGGACTAGCTTACGTTAATATTTCTATTAACGCCCTTTCGGTACCGCTAAACTTAACATGGTTGTTATCTAAGTCGTCATGCATTTGTTTTTTTACCATTTTCATGCCAAAGTCTTAGTCCACTAGGTGATCATGCATCTTGTTTTTGCGTTTTCATTTAAGATTCTAAACTAATCATATCTTAGTCTAGAAAAAGAAACAATCAATTGTATTTGAAGGACATTTCGTAAAGTAAGCACTCGAAGTATTGAAAAGACGAGCTAATTCTAAGTGCGAGAAAGTAAAAAGTAAAAACCCGCAACTCGTCGGGTATTTATCACAACACGAATTGAAAAACCCGAGACATGATCGGGGATGAATGAATTAAGTACAAATTGAAACCGGATTGGACATCGGTCTAACACCATTAAAATGAGTACAAATCGAGACCGGATTGGACATCGGTCAATCACCTTGGTCTTCTATTTCGGATTATTCTTCCTTGGACCGCCTCTCGGGTGTCGATGTTTACATCCATAATATTCATTCATAACAAATGACATATGAAAGAACAATGGTGCAAGCATTTCACTAATTAAGCACGAGTCTCGGGATCGGCCTTTGTTTTTCATGCGTTTCGATTCATCACCCACCTAATCACCTAACATTATTTGATTAATGATTAATGATAATGGGCTACCATTTGTATTCACAAAACGGTAACTCATATCAATTAACCCCTAAAGTCGGGTTCTAATGACCATGAATGGGCTACCCGCCGAACATGCATCGGGCCTAACATTCATCTAACAAACACATGCATAATAATAAAATGAGCATGCATTCAAGTCCATGGGCCTTGTTTCGAAGCCAATCAATCAATGAGAAGTGGGCTTTATAAAAAAAAACCACTTATTCAATTAATGTCTAATTCGGATTGCTTCTGTTCAAGTATGATTAACCAACCTAATGACGTCCAAATGAAGCGATTCATGTGTCATTAGAAAGCTTATGACATGAGGATCAAAGTCAAGAAGACCATTTTTTCTAAATCCTAGCCAATTTTTCCGAAAATATCGAATTAAATCTTAGTGACAGGCTGGACTCGGTTCAGTTATGAATTTCAAAATAATGGCGGGAAAAATAACAAACCTTATCAAAACAGTGCGAAAATTTTTGTACGATTAGGATTCCCCGTGTGCAACAACTTTCATGTTTTGAGTTGTTGCTAAAAAGCCCTCCAAATTTTTATAAAATTCGGTTTTCGCAAAGGACTCAATTGCAAATGGAATTTTAACCCGTGAAGACTTTTCAAGCAAATTGGCCCTCCAAAAATTACAATTAGGTCCTCAAAATTTCCAGTTAACATAATGAGAGTCCAATGAACAACTTTGTAATTTTGATTTTTTGCAAAAAAGGACTCTAACTTTATCAAATTCGGAGAAACATCTTTTGAACTCCAAAGGAATGAAAATCAGATCTGAACACAGATACTGATCAAATCGTGAGAATTCCTTTTGAAAATTCAAATGATCTCCGATTTTGATGAAATTAGTATCAATAGAAAGATCTCGATCTCAGGAAGAACTTTCATGAAGAAAATATTTTCATATCTCGAACACACAAATTTATGAAAATCGAAGAACACACGAAGGTCGACTAAAACCAGCATGTCACCAGATTTATATGCATATGACGTTGCAAATCGTAGTAGGCTAACATACTCAGAATTTTATGAAAATTTTACGATGAACAGATCAAGATGTGCTCTACAACTTCATAAAGGAAGTTTTTCCATAAAATGATCGTAAAAAATCATAAAAATCATCAAACGACACAACGTCAATCAGGAAGACATCAGAACAGACTTGAGCAGCATGTTTCAGATTCTGATCTTAACTTCTAAAAGTGTTTTGACATAGTAAATCAAGTCCGATCGAGGCATATGATATATCAAATCGAAGCTTAAGACGAGCTCTACGACTCTCTAGTTCATCACTTCATCAGATTTCGACGTTAACAAGCTCAAATCAGCATCTCAAGCAAGCAGGTTTTACTGGACACGAATTTACAGAAATATGCTCAAGTGTTCTTACCTTGTCTCACAATGCTCCAATGCTCAAGCGAGCGATCCGGCCTCCGTATTCAGACCAGAAATGACACGGAGAAGCCTTGGAAAGCTCGGCCAACCTATGACAATAGAGTGTATGAAATATTGTGAGAATTGACTCGTTTTCTCACAAATAGACTAATCAGTAAAAATTGAGGCTAAGGATGCGATCCGGTGGCCGTTCGATGCGAGGCCGGCCACCACAGCGACGTTAGAAAGCCGAGGAACGCTGCTGGATACTCTGGATCGCCGGAGGAAGACGCCGGAGGGCCGGTTCAGCTGGTTGAACCGGCTGATCACATCACCGACGGTATTGCCGGTGATGTTGCCGAGAGAGAAAAACCGCCGGAGGGAGGTGCTCCGGCCACCAGCGAAGGCGGCTGGTGTTACGACCAGCCTTGGACCACCGTGGGGGGCGTCGGTGGGGCGGCGGCTCGCCGGAAAGTGGCCGGCAAGGGGCCGGAATGGCTACGCCAGGAGAGAGAGCTTGAGAGAGAGAGGTGATTGTGAGAGGGAGAGAGAGAGAGAGAGAGAGAGAGAGAGGAGAGAGAAACCAGATCTGAAAATGAACCCCCCTTGATTTTTGGAGGGAAAAACACTATATACTTCCCTCAACTTTGAATTTTAGCCCTTAGATTGATCCAATGGCCCAAAATGCATCCTTAATGATTAAGAATATTCCTTAATGGCTAAGGATTGGTGACATGGCATCATGGATGGACATGATCAATTCTAAATGAATGGCCATGATTGATTTGCTTATCCCCTAATTAATTTGCTTAATCTTTGAAGAAGGGCATTTTTGTCATTTCTCTTAGGGGTATTTTTTGTAATTCTCAATTAAGGGCATTTTTGTCATTTTCGCACTCAAGAGGATGTGACCGGCCCTGGTTGGTCTGAACGGATTGTCGATCATTAAAATTTTCAACCGAAAAATGACTAGTCCGATCGGATTAGTTCAATTTGAATCAAACCGGGTTGAGTCAGTTAGCCTTGAATTTGGGTAATTGCATGATCAAGCTAGACTAACAAGTTTAATTGAGGTCTAATTAACCAAATTGAGTCTCAATTCATCAAATTGAATATTAGTCTAGAGTAGGTCAAGTTGAATTGCACTAATTAGATTAATTACTCTTAGACTTCCTAATCATTGGATCACTAAATTGACCAAATTGACTCAAATTCATGTGAATCTTCCAAAATTGATTTTGAATTTGGATTTCATATAAGAAATTAGGCTCATTCGTGCCTCAATTGCGCACATCATGAAGAATCGATCGAAATCACTGATTATGACCAAAATTGGGGGTTTTTGGATTTGGCTTGGAATCACAAAATTGGTTCAAAAATTGGATATAAAATAACCTCTAGATCAAATGTCGTGAAGAAAACTAACCTAAAAAATGACTAGAAATGAAGTAATTTCATTTTTGGCCGATTTGAATCAACTTCCGCAATTTGGGAAAAAGTTGATTCTAAATCGATTTTTGTAAAATTTCAAATGCCAAAGGTAAATTGAATGTAAAATAAGATGATTTTTGGATTTTTGTATTTTTCAATTTTTTTGATCAAAGGTTTGACCAAAAGTCAAACCCTAGTTGACTTTTCACTAGGAGCTTGATTTTATGATCAAATCTTTGAATTTTTCTAAAATTTCCACTTCTAAAGTGAAATTGGACTTGAAAGGAATCTTTTTATGCAAAAAGCCCCAATTTGACCTGGGGTTGACTTTTGGTCAAAGGGTTGACCAAAAAGTCAACGCCAAAGTCAACCATTTGACTTTTCAGATTTTTACATGAAATGAATAGAAAATCGCTTATAAAAGTTAAACCAACAGACGGAATTAAAAAACGACACTTTTTGCTCAAGAAACAGGCTCCGTCGCGATCGAAAACCATAATCTCGAATTTTTTATTTTTAATGACGCATCGGCTAAAAATTAGGTGTCAACAATGTTGAGTTGTTCATACCTTTGTTGGATCCATTCAACTTCTGAAAGCTTTAACTGTTTTAGTATCCTTAATGAAGGAATTTCTACTTCAACAGGTAGCACTGCTTCCATTCTGTAAATCAGGAAAAATAGGGTTACTCCAGTTGATGTTCGAATTGACGTTCAATATGCCATCATAGTATACGACAACCTTTTGTGCCAATCACAATAATTTTCGGCTGTCTTAGCCAGTATCTTCTTGATATTCTTATTTGCTGCTTCAACTGCTCCATTTATTTGTGGACGTTATGGGGATGAGTTCATATGTTGGACATGGAAATGCTCGAGTAAATCATCTATAATTATGTTGTATAAATTTGAACAATTGTCCGTAATTATTGCTTCTGGAACTCCGTACCTAGCAATGATGTCTCGCCTGATGAATTTTGTAATATTCTCGGTAGTAGCATTTGTCTATGAGTTTGCTTCAATCCATTTAGTGAAACAGTCGATAGCAACCAAGATGAACCGGTGTCCATTTGAGGCCTTAGGGTTGATTGGACCAATCATATTAATGCCCCACATTGAAAATGGCCATGGCTCGGACATTTGATGTAGCTCATTTGGCGGTGCATTGATTTTATCTCCATAAACCTGACATTGATGGCAACATCTCATATGTTGGATGCATTATGATTCCATTGTCATCTAATAATATCATAATCTCATAATCTTTCGAGCTAGAAGATGTCCATTCATGTACGGTCCACATTCACCTTTGTGAATTTCTTTCATGATCTGTTCAGCTTCTGTAGTATCCACACATCTTGATAGAGTTGAATCAAATGATTTCTTGTAGAAGGTTAGATCAATGAGGAAGAATTTGTTGGCTATCTTCCTTATGAATTTCCTGTCATCCGATTGGCTTTCTTCAGGAAATTCTCCTGATTGAAGATATCTTTTGATATCATGATACCATGGTTCGTTGTCGAACTCTGCTTGGACCATCATACAATGAGCCGGTTGTTCGAGAATATTGATTCTCAATGTTTTTATATCCATACCATACTTAGCTTGTAATAAGGATGACAAAGTTGTAAGAGCATCCGCAAAATGATTCTAAGCTCTTAGGAGATAATCGAATGTTACCTCTTCAAAATTTTCTATCATCTCTTCTAAATATCTGTGATAAGGAATCAGCTTGGCATCTTAAGTTTGCCATTCACCAGTTGTTTATAATATGATGAACATAGAATCTCCATATACTTACAACCTTTTTACTCTCATTGAAAGGGCTAGTTGTAAGCCGAGAATGCATGCTTCATATTCAGCGACGTTATTCGTGCATGGAAATACCAATTTCGCAGATATCGGATAGTATTAGCCTTCTGGAGAGATCAGTACTGCCCCAGTTCCTGATCCAGATAAGTTAGTTGCACCATCAAAATACATGGTCTATTTATCATCGACTAATATCAATATGTGGTCATCAAGTCGTTCTTCAGAACTGACGATATTCTGTGAATTTTCTGCCAGCATGTCTGCTATTGCTCGTCCTTTGACTAACTTTTGGGATGAACTTCTAATGTCGAACTCAGATAACAAGACTTGTCATTTTGCTAATTTCCCGACCAAGGAAGATTTTTCAAGAAGGTACTTGATCGGATCATTCTCGGTCACTAGCAAAATTTGGTGATGAAGGGTGTACTGTCTTAATCTATGTAACACCCAAATCAATGCAACGCATGTCTTCTCAACTCCAGGTAATTCACTTCTCATGTTGTGAATTTCTTGCTCAAGTAATAAATAGCTTGTTCTTTACCATCGTTTGATCTTCTTTATACAAGCACCGCTCCTGGCAACTCATAGTGAATCGTCAAATATAAGATCAGCGGGACTTCAGGAATTGGTGGTACCAACACTAGTGGGCATACCAAATATTCTTTGATCTTGTCAAAGGCTTGTTGACATTCTGCATCCCATTTTACTTTGACATTTTTCTTCAACAGTTTGAAGAATGATTTAACAGTCTCAGAAAGCTGATATATGAAATAGGCAATATAGTTCAATCGCCTTAACAAGCTTCTCACTTCTTTCACCGTAGTAGGAGTCTTTGAGTCGTATATTGCCTTGATCTTAGAAGGATCAATTTCGATTCTCCTGTTACTAACCACAAATCCTAGCAGTTTACCAGATTTTACCCCAAACACACACTTGTTGGGGTTTAGTCACAACTTGTACTTTCTAAGTCTTTTGAACATTTTGCGAAGCACCTCAACATGATCTTCTCCTTGTTTAGATTTTACAATCATGTCATCATATATACCACGATTTCTTTGTGCATCATGTCATAGAACAGAGTTACCATTGCTCTTTGATATGTAGCACCAGCATTTTTCAGACCGAATGGCATCACCTTATAACAAAATGTGCCCCATAGTGTTATGAAGGATGTCTTTGCTTTATCCTCTTTCTTTATGAGGATTTGATTATATCCTAAAAACCATCCATGAATGAAAATGTTTCTAACCCAGCAATGCTATCCACTAATACATTGATATGTGGAAGCGGGAAATCATCCTTAGAGCTTGCTTTATTTAGATCGCGATAATCAACGCACACCCGTACTCGACGATCTTTCTTCATTACGGGTACTATGTTGACAACCCATTCTGGATATAGTACTACTTCGATGAGATCAACTTTGAGCAATTTCATCACCTCTTCTTCTATTTTCTTTGCCAATTCCAACTTTGTTCGCCTCAATTTTTGCTTTTTTGGTGGAATACTTTGATCAATTGGCAAAGCATGTTCAACTATGCTTGGATCAAGGCCTGGCATGTCAACATAAGACCATGCGAATATATCTTGATATTCCTTGAGCAAATATGTGATTATTTCTGCCTCTATTGAGGGAAGACTTTCTCTAATCTTAACCTCTTTGGGGTTCTCTTTATCGCCTAGATTAACAGTAATCATTTTTTCTAACGTGAGTGGTTTTGATTCTTCATGACGGATCCATTCTCCTCTGATCCATTCCTCATCTTCATTATCTACTTCAATATCGTAAGTGATTTCCTCGGAGAGATTTGGATCACATATGAATCTATTATGGATGTGTAAATGCTCATGCCTGATATGTAACAAACATGATTAGTAATTGTATACAAAGTAAGTAACACACATGGTCTTATGAAAAACTATTTTAGAAATTCATTTTGAAACTTGTTTTGAAAGAACCTAAAGACAGAGCTAGTCCTCATATTGTCAAACTTCTTTGCTCTTAAAATCATTTTCGCAATGAGGAGCAATATAGAAACCCAAAGCCTTAAGCCTCATGAACGAGGATAATGTTCATCATAGATTTGATTTTGTTTTTACATGTCCTTAACAAAACATTTGACCACTTTTATTGAATTGAAAAATGCGGTTACATCTATATCAAAATGAATGTAAATTGCAACTGAATTGAAATTGCAAATGAAATCACGGGAAACTTGAAATTGCAATCAATAAAATGCAATGGAAAAAGCTAGTGGCAAAAGCTCAAGAGAATCTTCCTACTCCAGTGCATAGGTATTTTCTACCTCAGTTATGATAACGTTGATGGTATTCTCCTCGAATAAACTTGGCAGAACAGATTCTTCTTCTGCATATAAGTCTTCTTCTTGAAGTAACTTGGAAGGTCCAGAAAAAGTTTCCTTGATGTGGATCTAATGATAGGAAAGCTCTCTAGCTTTACCCTTCCATATAGTTAGATTAATGAGGCGATCATCTCGGCCTTTATAGCCTCCATGGTTCTTTCGACCTTGGCCTTGGCCTCCATAGTGATCTTTAGAGTTATTTGGAATATATCCTACTCCGTGCTTCATTTTTGTAGCGAGAGGAGTGATAGGTTCTTTGATTCCTTGAGACTTTGATCCAAGACCATTATCGGGAGTAAATTCATATTGGCATAACATTCTTCCAAACATAATGGATGACTTTGAGAACTCCGGGGACTTTATGATGCAGCTGGCAGGAATTTGCACCATTGAGATCATTTCGAAGGATTGATAACTTGGTTCTTCTTTCACTTCGGGTTCGATATATGGTGTTGCACTCTCCTTATAGGTGGTGAAATCTGTCTCCTCGTGTACGGTGATCATCTTGCCATTAATGACAAATCTGACCTTCTGATGGAGACTTGAAAGAATAGCGCAGCCATATGAATCCAAGATCTTCCGAGTAATAAATTGAATGTCCTTGGAATATCGACTACTTGGAAGTGGATTAGAAAAGGCACAGGGCCTATGTTCACCTCGAGCTCGATATCAACAATAACGTCCTTCTTCATTCCATCAAACGAGTACACGGTTACCTTGGAAGGTTTGATGAGCTCCTCATTAATCCCCAAGAGATGCAGTGTGCTTAGTGGACACAAATTAAGTGTAGGACCATTATCAATCAGCACTCGTGACACCTTCTTGCCCCGGCATTTGACGGCGATATATAGGGCTTTTATTGTGGGAATGCCCGTCAATTAAGAAATCTTCATCAGAGAAAGCAATTTGATCCTTTAGAAAAATGGCACCAACAAAGTCTTCCAATTGTACTTCATTAATCGACTTTGGGATGTACACCTCATTGAGAAGCTTCATAAGTACCATTTTATGGCTTTCTAAAGTCTTGAACAGATCCAATAGAGAGATCTGTGCCGGCATCTTTCTTAACTGTTCAATTACCTCAAATTCGCTTGTCTTCATGACCGAGAATAATTGTTTAACATCTTCTTCGGTTACTTCTTTCTTTTCGGACTCGATCACTGTTTCCTCATCCTTGATCACGTTTACTGTATTGTGCTCAGGAAGAGGATTTTGATGTACATTCAGCTCGAGCTCTTGGAAGTTCAATATCTTATTGTCAATGAGCTGTTGAACCTTGTACTTTAAAATGGGACAATTATCCACATCATGTCCCTTTTCTCCCATGTGGTAGGTGCAAGTCTTTGACTCATCGTACCAAGAAAATCTTGCAGAATTGTCTCTCGGTACTTCTTTGGCCATCAAATGCCTTTCCAGAAGCATTGGTAATAGCTTTGACAGAGGTCGGGGCAACGGTGTATATTGCCTCATAGGCCTTTTATTTGGCTCCAATTGCCTCAAATTTTTCCAAGCAACATTTGATTGCTTTGGAAATGATGCTTGATGAGCACTTGGGCTCGACACCATAGCCACTTCTCGGATGGGTTCTTCGTCTTTTTTTTCTGGGGTAAGGCCTTTGTGTTGTTATTTCTTGAGCCTTCTTTTCTTTCAACCCCCATTCAATTCTCTCACCTACTTTGACCAACATGGTGAATGTCTGACAGCCTTATACATGAAGCTTGTCGTAATACTCAGTTGGCAATAATTTTAGAATGAGCTCAATGAGCTCGTCTTCACTTATAACGGGCTTTACTTGTGAGGCAATAGCTTTTCATCTCTGAGCATAAGCTCTGAACCCTTCATTCCTTCGTTTCTCAATCCTGACAAGATCCTCTCTAGTTGGGAGTACTTCAACATTAAACTTGTACTGGCGAAGAAATTCTCCCGCTAAATAATCCCATTCAGTGAAGTCTTCTATGTCAAGGGCTGTATATTATATAAGGGCAGCCTCTCTCAAACTATCTTGAAATGTGCTGATAAGAAGTGGTATATTGTCTAAATATCTTGCCATCTTACGGAGATAATACTTCAAATAGCTTTTGGGACAACCAGTGCCATCATACTTGCTTATAAACTCCGGTTCCTTATAGTTTTCTGGAACAACCACCTTCACGTATGGCGAGAACTTGTCGAACCTTTGAAGCTTATAGCCCTGACTTGCTAGACATTCTTTAATTTTGGCCAATCTCTTGATTTCTTCTTCATCTTTTGTTTTGGATGCTTTCTTGGTCTATTCATCCTCTTCCAAATTTACTACTTTCGGCGTAGTCTTTGGAGGATTTTCTTGAATCAGTTCTTTGTTTCTGACTAGGTCTTCAATCGATGTTTCAGTAGCGTTTGAAACTCCCACATTTGGAGTAGTAGGATAAGATCCTCAAGATGCGAGAATAAAGGCCTTCATTTCTGCCATCATTGCAACCATTTGGGTCATTTGATTCTCGACTTCAGTTAATCGAGCACGGGTTTCTTTTTCCACCATTCTAACTTGTAGGCGAGTTTGAGATCTTTTACCTTTCGTTGCTAAACAACCTGCTTTATAAAAAGACCCAATGTTAGCATAATAAAATGATCGTGAAACCCTATATCCTTTTAATTATATGGTTTAATGAGATTGTCAAGGATAAGAAATTCTATACAAGTCTTAACCTTGTATAAAATTCTTCATCAATGTCTTTCTCAAGGAATCATACAATTCAAAGAATTGCAATCCATGGTGATTCCTTTATGTTTTGAAATTGTGTTTAGAAAATGATCAATCCATCATTGCATATAAAATTGTCTGACATCATGATTTTAAACTCAAATGGGAATATAAATCATCCAATCCTCAGTTTCTTGCTAGCAAGATAGCTTCCGTCTTTTGGTATTCTTCCCATTCCTTGGCTCGAGACTCCTATTTTTCCACATTGATCACGACCTCTTCTAGGACGTAGGGTTCCACTCCAGGCGTGCTTGGAACAATGTATTCCGAAACGTACTCCTCCACGGGATTCGGTTCTATGCTCAATGGGACATATGGCTCGACATCAATTGGACGTTTATTTTCTATCCATTTGATGTATTCCTTAGAGGTCATGCAAATCTTCAAGTCTTCTTCTAGGCTTTTTGGCTACTCGATTATTTGTTCGAGTGGGTTATCCAAAGATAAGATGATCTTGTGAATTTTGGCTTGAAGGACATTCTTCTTCTCTTCGGGTATAATCCTACTTGGGATGTCAAAGACGAACTCTTCGGGATTCCATACCGGTAATACTTGCTGAAGTATCCCAAATTATCTAACAACCCTCAAAGGGCAATAAGCTGCTCCTCCTCTCAAACCGAGCAATGGTACCGCATTTCTCTCTTGGCTTGTGATCTTCGCTTTGCTAATCTTTGGCCAATTGATCCGCCATTGGATTTGATCAGGAGTCAAGGCTCTAATGAAATTGGCCAAATCTAAGAAAGATTGTTTGGGTAATTTGTTTTGGATGTGAATGTATTGCTAAATTGGATTTATCGCCGAACAAATTTTGCGAATGTTCATGAAACGATACCAAGGTCAAATGTGTGAGATGAACCATAATAACAAAAGACCAATAGAAACTTGAAAGATACCTTTCCCGTGATTTTGGTATGTGCTTAAGGAAATGACAATTTGGGCAAGAAGCATATTAGAGAAGTCCCATTTAAAACATATTTGTCTTGCGATCACAGCTACTAAAGGGTCTAATCCCGTCCTAGACACGGGGAATAGAACAAAGCCAAAGAAAGCTAGAATGAATACCCAGGCTAAAGTGTTTCCCATTTCCCTAGGAAGTTTTGAAAAGTTGTCCATTAGGAAGGATAACGGAAATTTACCCGTGTTTGATTTGATTAACTTTTCGATTTTAGAAATTTTGAGGTTAAGGAATTCGGCTAAAAGGCTCACGGGATTAAGTCCAATGGGTGGCTCTACGACCCTAGGTTTAGAGTTAATTCCAATGATAGTTTGATATTCTTCTAATGTTGGCACCAATTCATGTTCTCCAAGATGGAATGTAGCGGTGGAAGCCTCCTAAAAATGTGCTAAAGCTTGGACTAAACTGACTTGATGTTCCACATGCATAAGTTCGAGAAGGTATCCAAGCCTTTCTTAGACATAAGTTTGGTTGTCTTTGGACATGCCTTTCCACCAAGCAACAAGTTCTTTTCGAGGAATGGGAATTACTTGGAAAAAAATATTTATCATTAGTCACCATGGATTGCGAATCAATTTTAATGCCACCATTTCAATCAAATGTCTTTTTGAAGTAAAACGGAGGAAAAGTACATTTGCATGCCTCGAAAGTAATGCAAATGTCATTTTGAGTCTGTTTAAACATTAAAAGAGCATATAGTTGAGATTACAGATAAATTCAATGTGTGATGTAAATGACAATTTTGTCATACTCCATTTAAACCATAAAGTCTTAATCTATGGTTTACAACTTTGAATACATTGAAATGAATATTTGAATGACATGAGAAATTTGCCATTGACCTATACACTTCTTCTAAAAATAAAAGAATGGTCAAATGGAGTATGACGCCCTAATCATGCATTCTAAAATGAAAAGGGCATTTAGACCAAGCATTGAATGTCATTTAGGCATTTTTAAGAATGTGTCAACTAGCATCGCATAATTGTAAAAGATTGGAATGGAACGATACTTGCTTACCATGATATTTTGGTTTGGTTTTAAGTATACCAACCATAAAGACAAGCGAATGCAACTAATGAAGTTTTGATGCCTAAAAGGGTAGGATAAACTAAAGGTTCAAGGTCATCACCTTAATGGACAAAGTATTCCATTCCAATAGGCAATCGGCCTAAAGTTATGGAATATTATTCCACCTTGGTGATCGGTATTGCATTTAAATGATCCCATGAGTAATCGGCTTATAGTTCCATCTAAACACATACCTCCTGAGGGTAATACTAAATGTAGCCGGGGTTGGGCTACGGGTGGTGTGTGCTAATGGTGTAGTGCTAAAATAATTTAAAGACATGCATAGCAATTAATAACTAAACAATACTTCTAAAATTCATTCAAAACACATTCAATCCTAACACCATCCTGCAAAACAAGGATTAGCAAAGACAACACCTCTTATAACACCCGCCTGCAAAACCATTTAACACTATCATTAGCGGGACGTACCTGGGATGCTTGCAAGCACAAAACACAAGCATATCATTCTATCTAGGCTTAAATCCACTTAGAAAAGGTTCATATATCCCCAGCGGAGTCGCCAAGCCTGTTGCGCTGTGCTTTTTGGGGGTTTTTCGGGATTTGCGCGCTAAGGAGGTATTTCCGTATAAAGGTCTCTCCCAGACCATACCTCACGTGGCAGTGAAGGTGATTTTCTAAATTTGTGATTTTGGAGTCACCGCTAGTCATTATTGGTAGGTAGACTAGAAACCTAATCGAGGTACGGGAAAAATACCCTGATTCTACGAACCAGAGATTTTGAGTACGGGGACTTGGTTACGTTATCGATCCCAAATTGAGATCCCTAACGTCTTTTCTATACCTAAGAACGATACGATGTCTAACGTGTCATGCAAATTTCCGAGGCTTACCCACTAATCCTATCTGTTCTAATCACAGGAAAGACCAAACAAGTATTAAATGCACAATCAAAATCAATCAAATCGATCAATCCTAAATGATCTCTAAAACAAAAATCAATCAAAACACCCTAAACCTTAATGAAGCTCTAATAACTTGTTCATTTCATGATTCACATATTTTTAGGGTTTTAGGATTTTTTAGGGGTTATAACCCCTGAATTTGGAATCTTCTAAAAATGCCATGTGGGCACTTCCAAAAATTTAAATTTCACTTTTTATGGTTTCCCACGATGATTTTGGACCATTCTGTGAATTTTCAAAATTTTTATTTTTAATTTTTTTGAATTTTTTTTCAAAAAAATTTTAAGCCTAGAATTGATTTTTTATGATTTTCTGAAAATTTTTATGAATTTTATAATTTTTTTCAATTTTTTATTTTTTGAATTTTTATGAGTTTTCTGAATTTTTTCAATTTTTTATGAATTTTCTGAAATTTTTGAATTTAAAAAAAATCCAATTTTTTATGATTTTTTCTAATTTCTCTCAATTTTTTTTATTTTTTTTATTTTTTATTTGAATTTTTAATTCCTGCCAGTGAATTGGACTAGACCGGACCGGTTCGGACCTATTCGGCCCAGACCGAACCGATTGGCACCTGAGCCGGTGCCGATCTTCTTCTCTGGCTGACACAACACGCAAAAAACGGTGCCGTTTGGCCTGATTTCTCTTCGGTATTTCGCCGAGCATATGGTATGCATGATTTCCATTCTAAAGTTTTTAAGGCCGCGACTTTGGATCGAAATCCAGTGACCTTCTGGAGTCGATTTTTGGTTCTGGATAATCTCCATGTTACCAGTTATTGATCTAGCCTAACTAGAACTCTGCCGAACCTCCGTCGGCCAGCGAGAATCGAGTTCAAAACCGCTAACCAAAATCAATATTTCCAGAACTTAGATCATCAATCTACGCCACCCTAGCCATCTATCTCGTTCAGAATAATATCAAGACATCAAACAAAGTAATAGAAAGACTAACTTGTGTGACCTATGGTCACGGTGACGCTCCGGCGAAGCAAAAATGGCTCCGGCGAGGGGATTCTCATATGTGGTCGACTCGGTTCGATGCGTTTTCAGTCATTCCAATGCAATCAAACAAGCAAGACATGATCAGAAATGTATTTTGAGCATCAAATGGCTAAAAATCATCAATGAAATCGCTTGATCAACATTATCGAACTCAAACACGTTTTTTGGAAAAAACCATAAAAACTGAGGTTTGAACGATTTTTACCTTCTTCGGAAGCGGATCAAACAAGGCTCCCAAGTTGAATGATCGATTTCGACTTCTTCCTTGACACTTCGGCTTTGCAACGGTGGCCTTGGATTCACCAGAGGTACTCTAGAAACGCTAACCGAGACCGATTTTCAAACCTTCGTGGTTGAGTCTCGTCATTGGCTCGCCGGACGTGGAGGATCACAATTGGAGTCGATTTTCCGACATTTTCTCATCGAAGAAAACGCCGATCGCTGGGTCCTCGAACCCTCTACACGTCTCTCGAACTTTCTCTCTCTCTTTCTCGCTCTTTCTCTCTCTAGTCTCTCTTTGGAATTTCGTCGAGCGGGTTGTGAGTCAATGATAATGTTTTCCTCCTCCATTTTTCATCAAATTTTTCCGCCCAAAAGTGGTTATTACCGACTTGATTCGGTTGGGGATGATTACCAGATGCCAGCCGGAGATTTTCCAGCTGGCATCGTGATCAAACACGTGTCGTATTAACTGGAATAAGTCGGTGAAACTCCAGGTTCGACTTGTTCTTTTTCTGGGTTTAGTATGCTTTGGAACGAACCGGGTGAAGAAGATAACTGTTCGGGTCGGGTCGGGTCGACCTGCCTGACCCGGCAGTTCCGATTTTCACCAAAGATGCAAATTAAGCCTGATTTTGACTGAATTTTCGAAATTTAACCCCAAAATTGAATTGCCTATTACATTTTAAACCTAAAAATATATTTTTCCCCCATTTTTGACATAACCATGTCCAAAATTTTCCAAATTTCAAATACGGGTTATTTGGATTTTGTTCGATTCGATGTCCTGATAACCAGATTAGGCCAAACCGATGCCAAAATTGAATTACCCGCATCTGATTAACCCTAGAAATGATGGTCTCACATTTTGACAATTTCATATTGGGCACGATTCCCAATTTGGGTTCAAAATTCTTAATTTTCAATGAAATTTGGGGATCTTTGATTTTCATGTCAAATTGTGCAATTGGACCAACCATTATGCAATTCAAGGCCTCAGAATCATTTATTGTGAAGACACTATGACTTAAAAATGACTAGAAAAAATTTAATTTCATTTTTGGTTCAATTCGGATTTCATTTTGCCCAATTTTGGGAAAAATATATACCGGATTGAGATTTTCAAAATTGACAATGTATTCATGAAATTGGATTTAAAATAAGACTAATGACTATTTTTACGGAATTTTCTGATTCCATTTACTAATTTTCTTGATTGTATCGCTTATTTTGATTAAGAGAAATTAAGAAAAAAATGCAGAAAAATGCTAAAAAAATTTTGGTTTAGAAATAGGTTTCTAGGCTTGGCCAAGATTCCTAGACCTAATTTTGAAATTTTTGAAAATATAAAAAAATGAGCTAAAAATTAGGTATCAACAAGCAGGGAAGGTCAGCAGCGTGGGGAAGTCAACGAGAAAGGAGGAGGAAGAGAGAGAGAGGTGAGAGAGAAGATAAGGGGAAAATGATTATCCCCACAAGAAATATCTTCCACAAATTTTCTTTTGCAATTTTTCTTTAAATTTTGTCCCCCAAATTACCAATTTATCCTTGACCCGAATACTGAATTACGGACCGACTTAACCTTATCGGGCCATAATGGCCGGCCCCCTCAAGCGCGAGGCCCAACGGGCTTTGCTCGGTTCACTTCCGTTTCTCGCATCGAATTTTCGGTTTTGTAATTCTTTTTCCGAGATTGAAATTTTCTATTGAAAAACTCATAAAATTACAAGGCAACATCCTATGGTTTGGGTGTGAAACCCTTGAGCATTCGACACTAAAAATCGGATCATACTTCGTAATCGAAATCGATCAATCGCAATTATAGCACATCTTGAACTAACGGGTGGCTGTTAAAAATAAATTCTTCGATAGCCTTTCCCCTTTGGTTAGTATTCCCTGAATGATCAGGTCAGGGCGAAAATTAACTAATAGAGCATCGATGAAATCGTCATTTCATAAATCACCAAATTAGGTCGAATTTTCAGGATATCACACTTCTTCCTAGCTAAGGTAGCTTCAGTCTCTTCATATTCATCCCATTCTTTAACCCATGCTTCTCATTCTTATACATCGATCATAACTTCTTCAGGAATATATGGCTCCATACCATGTGTATTCGGCACAATGTATTCTGGTACATATGGCTCATCGAGGTTAATGGTAACACTCAATGGCACATACGGTTAAACGTCAATTGGACTCTTAGCTTTCAACTACTTTATGTATTCATTGAATGCCAAGTAGAGCTTCATCTTTCCTTTCAAACCTCCGGGCCATTCCACCATTTGCTCAATTGATCTCTTCAAAGAATCAACAATTTTGTCAACTCTTTTTTGCAATTTTCTTCTTTCTTCTTCCAGTAGGGATCCTTCTGGTATCGCGAACGTGAACTCCTCGAGATGCCAACCAGGTGGTATGTGTTGGATCATTCCGAATTGTCGCACAACTCTTAATAGGCAATAAGCGGTTCCACCATTCAAACTAAGTAATGGCACGAAATTGCCTTCTTGACAAGTAATCCGAGCTTTGACTATCTTTGGCCACTTGATTCTCCATTGGAATTGATGGGGAGTCAAGGCTCTAATGAAGTTAGGCCATTCATGAAAGGAGTATTTTAGTAGTTTCTCTTGGATTTTAAGCTACCTCTCAATAGGATTGATGGCTGAACAAATTTCTTGAATGCACATGTGTCTAAGGTCGAATATGTAAGACGAATCATATAGAAAGTAATCTGGTTGAAGCTTGAAGTACACCTTTCTCTTGGCTTTGGTATTTATTCAAAGAAATGATAGTTTTCGCCAAAAGCATATTGAAGAAGTCCCACCTTAGGCAGGCTTTCCTAGCAATCACTGCAACTAGAGGATTCAACCCAGTTCTTGATGTAGGGAATAGGGCAAACCCAAAGAAAGCAAGAATGCAAACCTTTGCTAAAATATTCTCAGTTTCCTTTCGCAATTTGGAGTACTTCGCTATTAGAAAGGATAAGGGAAATCTCCCAGTATTCGACTTAATTAGCTTTTCACTTAAGAAGTCTTCAAGTTGAGGAATTCAGCTATCACACCTGTAGGCTTTAATCCAATAGGAGGTTCTATGATTCTTAGTTTGAAATCAATCCCAATGGCAGTTTTATACTCTTCTAACGTTGGCACCATTTCGTGTTCTCCAAATTGAAATGTTATAGTGGTAACTTCCCAAAAATGGGCTAACGCCTGAATTAAGCTCACTTGAGATTTAAGGTTGATAAGCTCAAATAAGTATCTAAGTCTCTCTTTGACATAAACCTGGTTGTCTTTGGTCATATTTTCCCACCATGTCAAAAGCTCCTTTCGGGGGGGACCAGAATGACTTGTATATCTAATTTCCCCATGTTTGATCTAATGCATTCAAAAGAAAGTTTTTATCAGTCATCATGAATTACCAATTAATTTTAATGCCCCCATTTCAATGATATGTCCTTTTAGGATAAAATGGAGGTAAAGTACATTTGCATAATCAGAAAATGATACAAATGTCACATTTAATTCATTTAAGCCTTAAAAGAGTATATACTTGAAAATGGCGATGAAATCAATGTTTGATGCAAATGCCCTTTTATCATGCTCCATTTAGACCATAAAGGCCTAGCTTATGGGTTACAACTTCGAATACATCAAAATGAGTATTCGGCTCATTAAATTGTATATGTCACATTTTAAGTACATTGTCACTCGAATTACATTGAAAATCACCATGGACCTATACATTCCATTTAAAAATGGTCAAATGGAACATGTTTCCCTAATAATTCATTCTAGTATAAAAAGGGCATTTAGATCAACCATTGATTATCATTTAGGCATTTTATTCGAATTGTGTCAACTAACTTGCATAATTGAAAGAGAAAGGAATAAAACGATACTTACTCACCGGGATATTTTTGTATAGTTTTAGGTAAACCAACCACAGAGATATGCAGATGCAACAAGTGAGATTTTGACACCTAAAAGGGGAAGAATATGCTAAAGGCTTGAGGTCACCACCTTAATGGACAAGGGATTACATTCCAATAGGCAATCGGCCTAAAGTAATGGAATATTATTCCATCTCGGTGATCGGTATTGCATTTAAACGATTCCATGAGTAATCGGTTCATAGTTTTGCCTAAACACATACCTCCTAAGGGTAATCCTAAATGTGGCCGGAGTTGGGCTGCAGGTGGTGTGTGCAAATGGTGTAGTGGTAAAGTAATTTAAAGGCATACATAGCAATTTAATTACCAAACAACACTTCAAAAATTCAATCAAATCACATTCAATCCCAATACCATCCTACAAAACAAAGGTCAACAAAGACAACATCCCTTATACCTCCCACCTACAAAATCATTTAACACGATCATTAGTAGGACGTACCTGGGATCCTTGTGCGAGTACAAAACACATGCACATCGCTCTATCTAGGCCTAAGTCCACTTAGAAATCTAAATTTCCCAACGAAGTCGCCAAGCTTGTCGCCCTGCGCCTTTTTGGGCACGCAAAAGAGGTACTTTCATTTGTCATGAATGGGGAAACTGTCCCCGAACGGGCTACTAAGGTCCGATGCGGATATTTCGCCCGGACGTCCCACAGACATCCCATTACTAGACAAACAGGGGGTCTCTCCTCGACCATACCTCACGTGACAATGAGTTGCGATTTTCTTATCATTCTATTCAATCTAGGTTTTTGATTTGGAGTCGCCATTAATTATTATTGGTAAGTTGACTAGAAATCTAATTGAGGTACGAGAGAAATACCACGATTCTACGAATCAGAGATTCTGAATACGAGAACTTGATTACGCTAATGATCCCGAATCGAGATCCCTAACGCCCTTTCGGTACCTAAAATGATATGACATGTCTAACGTACCACACGAATTTCCGAGGTTTATCCACTATCTAAACGTGGGAAATCAATCAATCAATATAAGCAGTACAACCAATTGTAAACAAACAATGCAATCCTAATTTGGGTCTCTAAAATGAAAATCAATTCAAAACATCCAAACCCTAGTAAAGCCCTAAAGGCTTATTCATTCAATGATACGTATTGTTTTGGGGTTTTAGGGTTTTTTAAGGGTAAAAACCCACAAAATAAGGATTTTGTAAAATGCTATTTTGGCACTTCTAAAAATTTTGATTTCACTTGCAAAGGTTGACCACAATGTTTTTGGGTCATTCTATGAATTTTTTAATTTATTTTTTTTATTTTTTTCGAAAAATAATTTTCTGAGAATTGTCCTTTCCGAGAGTTGATTTTTATGTTTTTGAGAATTTATTTAAATTTTTGAATTTTCCAATTTTTTTGTATTTTTCTGAATTTTTCACATTTTTTATTTGTTTTTCTGGATTTTATGAATTTATATATATTTTAATTTTTTCTAATTTTTCGAATTTCTAAAAAAATTCGAATTTTCTATTTTTAGAGTTTATTTCTAAATTTTTTGATTTTTCAAATTTTTTAGAATTTTCTGATTTTTTTAGATTTTTTAGAGTTTTTTAGGATTTTTCAAAAATTTTGATTTTCCCACCGATAATTGAACCGGGCCGAACCGGGTTCAGACCGGTCCAACACGGCCGATACAATGCCGAAACGGCACCATTTTGGTCAAGCTTCATTTAGGCATTTTGACAAACACCTTTTAAGCATGATTTTGTGTTTTTGAGTTATCAAGGCCGTCAGTTTGAACCAAATTCCGACGACCTTCTGACCATTTTCCAGCATCAATTCTTGGCAATATACTAACTCCACATATTCCTCTAGTCATTCAACTCATTCGGTTCGTCACCGGACCATCGTCGACCAGCTAAAAACTGGCCTAAAAACCTTAACTGAGCAAATGATTAACTCTGCTTCACAGGTGATCAGCTCACTAGATTAATTGCCTTAACAGTCTAGATCGATCCTAATCATTATCAAAACATCAATCAAAGTGAGAAAACTATTAACTTGGGTGATCTATGATCACAAGAGGCGCTCCGGCGACGATCAGGAACTATGGCGAGGTGGTTTTAATGTTGGATTGACTCGATTTATCCCATTTAACAACCCAAATGCAATCAAACAACATAAAATGTAATCAGAAACATGTTCTAAGCATTAAGAAACTCAAAATCATAGAAAAACTTACACAATCAAAGCATGGTAAAGCTCAAGCACATAATCTGGAATTTTTTAAAAAAAGTTATCATGATTGAACTTTACCTTCTTTGTTTGAGCTTGATTCTGAATTTCTGAATCGAACGGCAACTGTCAAGCTCTTCCTCATCACCTAAACTTCAAGACGGTGGCTTTGGCTTCATTGAAGTAGCTCTGGACAAGCCGGCTGAGGTTAGTTTTTAGAGCTTCATGACCAGATTTGTGTCGGTCGCTTGAGGAGAAGATCCTTCTTGGTTGATCGATTTGCCGGCGCCATTCAATCGACCGGCACCGATCACTCGATCAGGGGATCTCCACTCCTCTCTCTCTCTCTCTCTCTCTCTCTCTCTCTCTCTCTCTCTCTCTCTGTGGGTTTCGCTCCCTTTCTCTCTCTATCTCTCTCTTTTTTCTCTCTAGAATTTTTCGAGCACCTCATTTGCGTTCGGTAATGTTCTTTCTCCCTTCTTATCACTTGATTTTTTCGCCTAAAATTGGTTATCACCGACTTAGGTTTAGTTTGACCAAATCTCCAATGCCAACTAGAGATTCTCCGGCTGGAATCAGAGTTTAAAACGTGCTCATTAGGATGGATTAAGTCAGCAAAGAGGCAGGCACGAACTGATTTTTCTAGGTTTAGTATACTTCGGGCGAGTCGGGTGTAAAAGGAGACTATCCCGGGTTGAGTCAAGTCGACCCGGCAGACCCGGGTTGGTCTAAATTCGCAAATAAGACTCAATTTTAACTCAATTTTTCAAATTTAACCCCAAAATTGAATTCCTCATCACATTTCTCACCCCAAATATGTGATTTGCCCTAATTTTTATCACAATTAAACCCAAAATTCTCAAATTATAAACTCGAATCATTAGGGTTTTTTTCAATTCAATATCCAGATGACCTAATTGGGCAAAATTGGTGCCAAAATTGGATTACCCATACCTGATTAAACCTAGAAATAATGGTCTCAGGGATCGACGATTTCTAACTGATTATGAATCCCAATTAGGGCTAAAAATCCCTAATTTTCAATTAGATTTTGGGGCTTTTTTATTTCTTTAGTAAATTGTGCAATTAGACCAACCATTATGTAATTCGAGGTTCCAGGATCATTTGTTGTAAAGAAACTACAACTGAAAAATGAATATAAATGAATTAATTGAATTTTTTATTCAATTTGGACTTGTTTTTACCCAATTTTGGGAAAAACATATTCCCAATTGAAATTTTCTAAAATTGATATTGTATTAATGAAATTGGATTTAAAGTAATACTAATGACTATTTTTATGAAATTTTTGGACTCCATTTACTATTTTTCTTGATTTTCACCCTTATTTTGACCAAAAAAAATTAAGGAAAAATTCAGGAAAAGTTTTAAAAAATATTTTTGGTTTAGAAATAGGTTCCTAAGCTTGGCCAAGGTTCATAATTCTAATTTTGTGATTTTTGAAAAAAATTGAAAAACGAGTTAAAAAGCAAGTGCCAACATTATTCCTATAACTTTGTTTTGCAGATTAGCATGATTACACAACAGTAAAGTCAGAAAAAAAATGGTAGGCAATTAGAAAGGGTTGCAGAAGCTAGGCTAAGAAACGCTTCGATATCTTTATTGGGTGGTCTTAGGCCTTTTTCATCTCAAAGCTAGTTTAAAGAGTGAGACTTTCCCCCACACTTATAAATTAACCACCAGCCCTTTTCACAACCGATATGGGATAATCTCGACAATCTCTACCTCGAACATTGGGCTTTAGGTCGATGCCGCAACAAGCCTCTCCGAGTGATTATTAGGTCCATATTTGTGGGTAGCAACTCTAATACTTTGACACGAAATAGAGAAGAAACAAAGGAATTGAGAAATCTGTAAAAAAGTGTATTACTTTCTGATGAAGACCTTGTATGCATAAGGCTCTATTTATAATACAATGTGTGGTCACATAAAGGAAAATATACAAACAAACAATACTTTTCTAAATGTACATGATTTAATTCCCAACTAAATTTATTTGCTCAATCACTCTAGGATAAGGAATCATATCTCCAACAAACCATATCTCCAACATTTAACTTTCTTGTCGGCTCATTAAACATTTAATAGAGATAAATTCTTTTTTTTTTCTGTTTATCATACTCTAACTCTCAACTTATTCTAAATTTTTGTCTTGCTTTTTAATAGAGTATGGAAATCAAAACCCACATCCGAAACTAAACGTCTCCACTCCTAATCTCCCTGAGAAGGTGAAAATCGAATTCTCCGCCTTTTCCTTCCCAAATAGGAAGGGAAATTGTTAGGGCAAAACTCCAATGGTGTATAGAGATATAGATTGAAAGGTAAAACAATATGGCTTCTATTGATGTTCAGGAACGAGTAATTGTTCCTAAATTCTTCATTCTCAACGTGGACGAGACACTCCTTTAATTGAATCGTCTCATGTGGGGCGCAATGGTTAAAAGATACACTCTCTCGCCCCAACTCCTTTCTCCACCCCTGCCTGTGTCTGGAGCGAACCTTGGGCCGAGAGGTCGTAGTTTTTTAATTTGAATTAAGTTTGCATTTGCTCATCGTGGAATGTGAACTCGAACGATGATGAGCATTTTATGACGGGACAAGCTCTGGTGAATGACAAGCCACCATGGCTCAGAAGTTGTTCCCCCCTTCCCTCTCCTGCTCTCTCTTTCTTCTGCATGACAGCTGGTGGGTCTCCACTCAGTGTTCTCACACGGGACGTACTCTATCCTACCCAATTCCCAGCCAACAGCTTTCATTACCTCGACGTGGTAAGTTGAATTCGAAAGTAAAATCTGAACCCACCTACATTTCAGCGAGTTTTATTGTCTAAATGCAATGTAATGTATGTACCAAATTCAAGAAATAACTTATGAACCCTCCTCCCTATTCAGATTAAGAGGAAAAGGAGAAAGAGCTTGACCCTCTGAACCCCGAAAGATCACACACAGTATCACTATATCTCTCACTTTATAAACGCCACAACCGAGCCATTCTCCCCTCCCTCCCTCTCTCCCTCTCTCTCCGTTCATTCTACATCAAGAACAAAGTAAACTGTGCCGAGCCCTGAAATATAACGCTGAAGGAGTGTGCGTTTCCTCATTCAAGTACGTCCGGGCGTCAATGGGGGAGAAAGTAGAAGCAAGGGAATACAACAATTACGACCAGGAGAGCTTCATCGCCGGCGACCACCCTCGTTGCCGGTCTTTCGGCCAGAAGTGCAGCCATTTGGCGAAGAAGCAGAGGGCCAAGTTCTACATCCTTCGCCGGTGCATCGCCATGCTCTTGTGCTGGCACGAGCAACAATGAGTTCAAAAGTATGCCACTTTATTATATGTTAATCAACTTTCATCGTTATAATTGTATTATAAGGTATACTTATTTGTCCCACGCTGCCTTTGCTCCTGTGCAAATCAGATTTGTTGCGGCCTTTAATTATGGGTCCAAGACTCTCTTGCGTCTCCTGCTTCTATTCATAAGCTTCATCATCATCATCTTCTTCTTCTTCTTCCTATTTTGTTTTGTGTAATGTGCTCATTTCCTTCAGCACCGTAACTTTGCACCAACATGAAAATTACCTCATTTATATTAGACTCAGCTAGATTTAGATGTCAGGCATGAACATATTTGTAACTCGCTAATAAGAGAAATGGTCGGAAAAAGTTTCTCTTAACCGGAAACGGAGGAAAATATAGCCATTTAAGTAGTTTCTTAGATCCTCCAACCTAAAATGGGGAAAAAGATAGTCATCGGCATTAACTTCTAAATCTTCCTTCTCTTCTTTTACGCCTTTTCTTAGATTTGGAATGAGGAGGTTTTTGAATTTGAAAATATGCAAGAATTTTTATGCAAAATACTAGAAGAATAGCCTTTGACAATTGACCTTAATTTCTGAATAAATACAATTCTCCACCTTTAGATTTGCATGACTATCTTCATGGACACTTGTACGGAGATCAGATCTCCTGTAGAAAGTTCTTTTGTTTTTCACAATTAGTATCTGGTACAAATAATTGATTATAACCTTTGTAACTTCCTTAATATATCTCTATAATTTAATGATTTTTGCTCCATGTATTTTCTGCATGGATCTTTCACTTCTCTTAGATATTTCTCATATGATTATAAGAAGAAGTTCCTCTTTATAGAAAACAATTTGTTTCCTCGGTTTGTAATCTTCATAGTTGGAAAGAAGGCAACAATAGAGACCTCAAAAATTGAAGTCGTGAATCAATTAGAAGATTCTCACAGCCAATGTCCTTGAAATTTCACATAAGTGTATTGAAATTGAGCTCACTAAAGAGCTTACCCGAGGAGGAGGTTTGTCCCCATCACTTTTGCTTTTAGATTTTCTTTTGGGGATCTATACTATTCATTATTTGACTTCAAAAACAAATATTTTAAATTAAACATTGCATGTCGTCGTGTCAAAAATAGGATAGTTGCTTCGTGATGTGCTTCTTTAAAGGAACACATAATTAGGAGAAATTATTATGAGAGTGTACTATTGTGTACTAAATTAAATCTTGACCATCTGAAATTAGTGGATCCCACGAATAACCTAATTCAGTTTAATACATCATTATGTTCACCGAACAATTTCTCCGTGATTAGTCGATAGTGTTTGTCAATAAGCGCCATGATCCTTTCGTTTGCGAGTTTGTCAATGAATCTTGGTGGCGACAAGAGTTCCCCTTGAATTATGAAGAAAACTTGCCGCTACAATAACAGAAATGCTTAAAACATGATCAAATGAAGAGACAATTTTCGAAAACCCATATACCAAAACCCTAGATCAGTTACATATTAACAATACCAAATTTGTACATCCATTAAATGTTGTGTCGTTGTGCCTAGAAATTCAATTAACTATTATACTTAGCAGTAAAAATCATGTCGATTCACGAATATACCCTCTTCATTTACCCTTGTACTCAACATAACATGTTAAAGTATCCCACATCACTTATCGACGGAGTTTATATGTTATTCACATACATAGGGCATCATTTCACCTATTCACTTAAGTTTTGAGCCAAGGCATCAAATTTCAGGTGTCGTTTCTAATACAACTTGCGCATGCGGAGGCGTTAAAGTATCTCACGAGGCTTATTCTCTTTACATATACATGGTCTTTCTCGACATATCAATTTTATCTTTTGGGGTGGACTTTGTGAGCTCTTTTATTAAGTGCTCCAAAATATTGCCCGCTAGTTGATGTTGTACACAACTTCATCACAGTAATGCTATATACACGGTATACCAAGCCTTCACCTTTTTGTCCACGCATACTCATCACTTTGTGTCCCTCTCGTTATTCTTTTGATAGGAAAACATCTTTGTCCCTATTGAAATAAGTAAATATTAATTTGGTTTCATGGTTTACCATCCAATGTCACTTAGTATACTAAATCTATATAACGTTATAATTCCGATCACATTATATCCAATCGCCATCGCTTATCTAGACAGTAACCAAATATTTTTTTTAATTATTATACGGCGTAATAACCAAAAGTAAAAAAATAGTGGACCTTGCCATGATTGTTTTGACATACCCAATTCCCACATGCTCCAAAAGCTCCCATTGTCCTTCTTCCTTTAAACCTTTTACTGTTTCGGGAACGCTAGCTAAGTAGGTGCTGTCTTTTCAATATCTCTCTATAGTAAAATCAAGTATTACATATCTGTAGCTGCTAGTGCTATGCATCATGACATTTTGTGTGGAGAAGTACTCCTATCATTTGTGTACGAAAGTGAGAGATCTCGAGTAAATACGTACATAAGCCTAGGGGGTTTCTATAAATACAAAAGGTGTCTTTATTTCGCCCATATATTCTTTCTAATAAGTGTAAAATCTTATGTAATTCATTCCATAGCTTTGCTATGGGACTTTTGGCAGAGAAGCTAAAGTGCTGGAAAATTAGCATGTGTTTGTAAAGGGAATCTGAATGGAAAGCTTAAGTGAGTAAAACAATGGTACAATAACGTCTTGCCGACGTTGTAAGGGAGCATTGGCCTCACATTCCATGGACACTTTGTAAGGGACGACACAACCATATGGCCTAAATCGAGGACAATACCGTGCCCTCTAAAATGACGGAATAAGGTGTGGGTTATATATTAAATGTTATGGGAAGGAAAATTATGCTACAAGTCCTAAATTTTATGTACGGAATGCAATCGAATTCTAAACTTTTCAAATCGTTCAATCAAGCTCAAAACCTTAATGAAAGTTGCAATCCAACCTTAAAACTTTTAATTGGTTTAATAAAGTCATAAATTTTTCTCGAAAAATGCAATTAGTTATAAAACTTAGGTTGAAAAGTACACTTTGAGGATACCACCTAGGCAATTTTTAAGTGACATGCAGGCATTTTCAAATAATACCTATTGAAAGGATTTGATTGTACTTTTTAAAAAAATTTAAGGCTTAATCGAACCAATTAAAATGTTTAGAACTTAATTGTATTTTGCATACAAGATTTAAGATTTACGGTACACTTTTCCCTAATGTAAGTGTACATATCAATCACTTACAAACCCGATATAATTATTAATCGGCGTCCTTTTTCAAAAGGATGCATTCTAGAGATCAAATGTGGAAAATGATCTTTATGTCCTGAATTCTCAATGATAATTAACCTAACATTCCAGTCGATGCATCTTGTTTGGTGAGAAGCGACAATAGTTGATCTGCATCCTAATTGGGATTCAACATCTCGAATCAATCAATTCCCAGACGAAGATCAAGTCATCCCAAAGCACTTTGTCGAGGGGACTGATGGCGTGCTGGACTTCAGCTCCCAGGCGGCAATGTGGAGAGGGACTCGACAGTGGACAGTGATATAATACGTGTGTTCGTGTGTCTGTCAGCCGACAGCAAGAATCGTCCCGCAAAAAAGTGAACTCTCGCGAGAAGAGCCCACAAGTCCAACGCCGTGTCCCCACACGTGCGGCCTCCCTTTCTCTCTCTAGCGAAAGTTCACGATGAACTTAGTACATGTATTAAATTAACTTTACGTTATTAGATATGTCGGGATCCACCTAGAACTCACGTAGATCTCATCGTTTTCAACAATCCCAATGAACATTCAGGAAAAATTCATATTAGCTTTGACGCATCTCGATCAGGCCGTTATTATGGAATGTCGCAATGAGCAGTGAATGGTGCAAGGGGTGTCGCTTACTAGTCTGATAAGAAGATGGGCGAGTAAAGTTAGTTTTACTTCATGATAAGGTAAATTGACATATGACGCTATTTCAATATAGGATACACTAAAATTCGATAGTTCCAAGTGTACTCAATTTTTTTGTCCTATGGTTTCTTTATCCTTCTTCTACCTAATTCTCCTGCCATTTTTGACCATCTTCTTCAACCCAAATATGATGACAGAACACCACAGTATTCCACTGTAACACCGACCCCCCAAAAAACACATGGGCGCTCTCTCGATTCCATAAAGAAAGTGTGAAAAACTGAGCAGTCCCCCCATTTAACACCAACTTTGACCTCAAAACCTGGGAAGAAGAAGAAGACCGAAGCCGAAATCTCTCGGCACCGTGCATGAATTATTGATAAGAACGGCTAAAGAATGATCAGAACATGGGAAAGCGAGCGGAGACGATGGTCATTTTTCAATGGCGACACGTGCGTCTCTCTGACAACCGTAGAAAATAATGAAAGAGTGGGATGCGTCCCCTCTGTCCTCACTCCTCGGTGATCTTCTCTGAAGGATTTCATCGACTTTCTGACGCACGTGTGGGTCGTACGAGAGAGAGAGAAATTGATGGATGAACGAAATGCGTCAGATGTGAAAATGCACGGAGAGATGAGGTTCTTTCCTTCCTATTTTTATTTCTCTTTCTAGGAGCTATCTGTCACGCTTGCCCCATTACGGAGAGATAGAGAGAGAGAGCTGTGAATACAGAGAGCTATTTCATTTCATTTTGGAAATTTATAGTAGTAAACTAGTGCTATTTATTAGTTACCAAGACATTTTCATCTCAATCAAGGAAATAGAGGAGAATCCATGGTCTAAATTAGCTATTTACTTGCATCATGATGATTGCAGAAAGCGCAATTAGAATTAAACATGTTCTTTGTATGTTTTTCTAATTATTTAATGTGTGTTGGACAAAAAGAGAGTTCGTCCGATACTTGAAAGTATCGGACACCACATTTTGTCAAATAAGAGATGAACTCTTTATATTTCATATGTGTTCATTGTCAAGAAGTAGCCAAAGCAATCGGAGGACAATTTGAAGTGTCTCGTCCTCTCGAGTTCTTCCGGTCTTTTCATGAGGTTAATCAAGTCAGCGAGGCAACTCACTTTCGGGACTATCGTCTCAAATTCTAGTTAGATTATACGAAGGTTTTTTTCCCATGTATCCTTCGAATTCGGGTTGTGAATGTCTGGCAATTGATCGAGTCAGAAAAGTTGATGTCCCGCTTTTTAAAATTTAATCCCGGATGTGACCTAATTGCTACCAAAGGATCTTGGGTTCCCCCATTTCCCGGAAGGCAATGCATCGAGACTTTGTGCATGCATAATTTTCTTCTGAGTGTTTGACTAAAGATCGCAAGACATAATTTTTTGTGGGGATCGTAAGAAAGTGAGTAATGGCTGTGGGGACAACTCCGAGAGGACTTCTCCCTCGAGATATAGGTGATGCCCTTTATGTCTACGTGCGTGGGAGATGGGTTTCCATTCATTATTAGGGTCTAGCCTATGACATGATTTGATTTGATTTGATGTGTGTTGCTTGTTTAAAATTATTGACATCCCCCTCTCTCTCTAATTTTGCACTCAGGATTGCCAACCACCCCTTGTCTCCCGGGGAGCATCAGCAATTCCACAAGGTTCTTTGCTATTCTTTATTTTTGCATCAAAGTGCATCCTGATCCCTAATTTGACGGTGATAAGGAATCAATATATATATATATATATATATATATATATATATTAATTGGGTGCATAGTTTATGTAACTCTTTTTACATAACTCGTATCCATCACTACTTATCTGGATTGTAAGGAACTTTATGCTATAACTAATATCATTTATATCAGCGTTGAGAGATGTTGGACGCGTAAAAAATGAATGTTGCACAACCTGTGTATGATATATTTATCTATATTAATATATCGACTATATTTACCTTGCGGCTTATACTAGAATTGTGCTATTCTCTCCTTATTTGTTAGCAGGTTAGGTGTAGCAGAAATTTGCTCCTTTTTAAAATGAACTTTTCTCACTTCACAAGGCAACATGTCACTACAAAGAGTGAACTTACAACCTTATCATGAGAGAGAAGAAGAGGAACAATAGAATAATCCTCAACATCCGAGTTAGTGAAACTCATCCACTGATGAATGGGAGATTAGTGGAGCAACACTCTTCTTAAAAAATAAGAGTTTTTTAGATCATACACAGCTTGTGAACTCTTCACACACACAATTTAAATATATGGATTGTGTAAAAAGGGTACATAAGTTATGTACTCAAATTTTAAAAAAATGATATATGGTATCAAGAATTCAAAATATTATGAAAATATAATTAATTACTTTTGCATGACAAATTTTATTCTTCTGCCACTTGACATGTAAATGTTTTTCTTTTCCTTTGTAACAACAATAACTTTCTCAAACGAATTCCTATTTCAAGGAAATGTTATTCCTTAGAATTCATATTTTTTCCATCATTTGAATGACAAGAGAATTAGCCTTTTTTGATAGTATTTCTCATTGGCAAGAGAGACTAATGATCGATGATCGGTGACCAATTGTTGGCAGCAAGCGGTTGGCGCCTGTCAGCATCGGCAACTGGCGGCTCTGAAGTTTTTTTTTGGTCGAGTCGACCAAAAAAAAAAACTTCAGAGCCGCCAGTTGCCGATGCTAAAGTTGGGCCTTTGATAACTTTGTGGTGAAATGTGTAATTGCAATTCCAATACTAACAATAACTAGGTAATCCAATTTTGCGCTTTCCTTAGAAATTTTATCTCACATGAAACATGTATAAATTGGAATCCCATCTTTGAGGAATTCAATTTATCATTGAATCAAACGAGGACAGTTATTTTCATAAGGATTATGGAAGAAACTTTTACGATTACGAGAATATCAACCAATTTTAAAGACTTCGCTGCTGCCCCAATCCCATACTGCCACCCCTTTACCCACTCTCCCTAGAAAATATCAGAGACTATATTATATTAGTAAAGAGATAATCTTATGATATTTACTAAATGTCACTTCACTACAAAAAAACATGTTTTTTGCGACGGATTTTGCGACGAAAAAATCGCAAAAATCCGTCGCAAATCATTTTTGCGACGAATTTAGCGACGGAAAAAATTCTGTCGCTACTAGGTCGTCACAAATTTTTGCGATGGAAAATATTAATTTTCGTCGCAAATTTGCGACGGAAAAAAAATTCGTCGCAAATTAGCCACGAACACTATCCGTTGCAAAGTTCGTCGCAAATATTTCGTCGCAAATAATTCGTTGCAAATATAGTCGCAAATATCGACGCAAATTTCGTCACAAATTTAGTCGCACATTTCGTCGCAAATTTTGTCGCTAATTATTCGTCGCTAATTTGCCGCGAACTATATTCGTCGCCAATTTACCAAAAAAAAAATTTTGGTCTGTAATTTGCAGCGAACTTATTCATGGCAAAATTCGTCGCTAATTTGCCACCAAATTTTTTTACATTTGCCATCAACATTATTTATGATCGAATTTAGCGACGATTTTTTTATTAATTCTTTAGCAACGAACTCTGCGACGATTGTCGTTTAGGGACGAAATTAGCGACGAAATTTTATTTTTGCAACGAACTTTTGTAATTTGTGATAGTACGATAAAATAATTTATTTTATTTTTTGATTTTAAACCTAATTAAAAGCAAAATTAATTTTTGGAATTTATATTTAACATTGATTAAGCAATTACTAACATCAAAATATTATAATAATATGAAAATGAAATACATTCATCTACATTTTCCACAAGAATTGACATAAATATTTTTTTTATAGTACACATAATGAGAGAATAAATAATCTTGAGCACTTTAAAGCATTTGTTTAAGCAACCTCATGAACATATTGGGCCAACTGCACTTATGGCATAAAAGATGCTAAAGCAAAGCTTATCCCCAATATATATGAAAAGATACTTTCAATCTTGCGCCTGCTCTGCTTTCTCCTATAAGGATTGCATGGAGTGCTTCGTCACCTCCTCCAAAGAGGTGACATACACTTGTTGACGTACAATGCGATACTCAATCAGACTATCCTTTGCAAATCTCCCCCTCCGCATATCAACGCATAGCTCAATGTACTTGAACATAATCCTCTCAAGGGTATTTTGCCATGCTCGGGATCTCTTGAAGGTAATAAAATCGTGAAGTTCTTGCAGAGCATCTTGCTTCTGCCCAACATTTATCAGCTCTGCATCCACACAAAAACAAACTTTGTCAGCAAAACTCCATGTTGCATAAAAGGACTGCAGAGAATCATCAACTATTCTCTCAAATGAGCTTCAAATGACACATATAATAGCAAATACCAGGTTTAGCTGAAACAATCCACTAACTTGCCTACCTACCCAGGATACATTCACAATCTCAAAAAATAACATAAGAACAGGTGCCTTTTGCGGATTATCTCGTCTATATTTAGCACCTACCTTATTATATTACTTTTAACTATATTCTTCATCCTCATTCATGTTGCACGATAACCATTTAATTTTGTTCCTATTGAATCAGCAAGTAATATGTTCACCTTGCATATGTCTATCACACTCATGACCTAAGTCTCATTCACTTATGTTCAAGAATGCAAACACAAGAACAACCTTCATATTGTTAAGCATCAAAAAAAGAGAAAGCAGTGTCAGACAATCTCCTCAAAGACCATGTATTAAGCTAGGGAGTTGGGGAATGGTCAAGTGATTCTCATTTTGCTTCACCATATAGGTTGGGACAGAAAAATAAACAGGATGTCAGGTCAATAGTGGTAGTGAAACAAATTACCTTAATACCATATCAACGGCACAACCAGATAATTCACCAAATAAATAGAGATGCCAACCAAGTTAGTATACGTGTACACATGCAGACACATCCACCCTCCTGCCCTCCATACATACATCAATGTGAGTGCCCGAGAAAATGGCTTACCACGTATCTTAAGGCATTAGAGGATTGCAAGACAAACAAAAGTGGCTTAACTATCCTTTTGACATCCTCCATTGGCGCCATAATCGAGTGTACAGTAGCAGCAGCAACTACCACTGCACTATTATAACTCCATAGCAGTGGTGATGTACATTGAAGTAAGATCTTAATATCATCATTAATTTTCCCGGATGTATATCTTGCAGAAGTTAACTTCGGTGAATCCATATTAATGTAAGTTGCACGTGATAAATATTCATCCGGTCCTTCAATGTACGACCTGCATATTGTATTGGCCAATTCTCATTGTTCTTTGTTTAATGAGAGTAGTTCTATGATTTCTTTAATGATATAAAATGTGGATCACATGTTAGAAAGACAAATCAGTGGAACTAAATCACAGTGCATAACATAGACAACAACCAGAAATAAGCTTCCTACATGGCAATTGAAAGCATAGAAGGCTATCTCTCACCATGTGACCGGAAACAGTCTTGGTAAACCAGATACCAAGTACATGCTTGCATTTAATCTAGCAATGAGCCGATTAAAAGGAAGAGAAACACCCCCTCCCCCCAACCCAAAAAAAAAAGTAGTAAATAAAATGAATGAGAAAAATGGGAAATCAATTTTGATGAACCACATCCTTAATCTTATTTAATAAATTTTAGAATTTATGGCACGGACAAGAAGAGTCGAGGTGCACAAACCTGTCGAGTTCTTTCTCCTACCCTAACAAAAAATCACATACACCTCACCAAGCATTTTGCCGAGACAAAAAGCAATGGAAAACAGTAATTGCAGAAAACTGAAAAGCGAAAACAACCACCTCTTCGATTGCAGAAGTATTTTCCTCAATGCGCAATTCGAACAACTTGGGAACAGCGTTAGCAGCACACTTTCTGACATAAAACAGATGGATCTCTCGCGCACTTGTTTACGGCTACAAGAACGAGGGGTGCGACTATATGAAGACGAATTCCAGCCATTGTACGGAGTGCCCAGACCCTCACCAAAGGATTAGTGCCCCCCAAGTCCCTTTGGACGCCTACAAGCATCAAGAAAGAGTAAACGTGAACGATCAGCTGAGCACCAACATCTAAATCCAATCATCCACATCAAGGTGATTAAAATTCAAGTACGGGTGACATTATCCCACTTCTTTAACACGATTAGCACAACACATAGCGAGAAACGAGCAATGCCTTACAGAATTCTACCCAAAAGCAATCACGCACTCCCCTTCAAAGCTCGAAAACAATCGGAATCGAGGATCATTTTCAATTCGAGCACATCAATCGATCCGATTCACATACTTTTCAGCATAATGCAGCGAGTACAAGTAGACGAGCTTCTTCACTTCGAGGGACTGGGACGCGACGTTCTTGACGACCTGGGGGAAGAAGTTGGAGGCGTTCTTGCCGTTCCCTTCGGGCTCCGCGACCTCTAGGGCTCCGGAGGCCATGGGCGAGGAGGAGTCGCGGGAGGAAGCGCGGGTGGGGGAGAACGCGACCTCTAGGGCTCTGGAGGCCATGGGCGAGGAGGAGAGGAAGCGCGGGTGGGGGAAGGGGGTACCGAAAACCCTTAGCGAGCGCGAGAGGTTTGGGGGTTTGGGGGAGAGAGACGGAAGCGAGAAGCGAGAAGGAGAAGCGGAAGCAGATCTCATATGATCGAGAAAGAGGGTGAGAGAGGGAGAACGGTGAGCGAGAGAGAGAGAGAGAGAGAAATTGGGGGTGAGGGCGGGGCTTTGGGGCGCTATTTTTTTAATTAAATTTGCGAAGAACATTATATTTCGTCGCAAATTTTTGCAACGGATTTTATTTCCGTCGCAAATTTGCGATGGATTCCTTTTCCATCGCAAAAATTTGCGACGGATTTTTTTTCCGTCGCAAATTTTTGCTACGGATTTTTTTTCCGTCGCAAATTTTTGCTACGGATTTTTTTTCTGTCGCAAATTTGCGACTGAATCTTTTTCCGTCGCAAAAATTTGTGACTGACTTTGTTTCCGTCGCAAATTTGCGACGGATATTTTTTTCAGTCGCAAAAATTTGCGATGGATTTTTTTTTCCGTAGCAAATTTGCGACGGATTCTTTTTCCGTCGCAAAAATTTGCGACGGACTTTGTTTCTGTCGGAAATTTTTGCGACGAATTTTTTTTTCCGTCGCAGATTTTTTTTCCGTCGCAAATTTTTGGAAAATGCAATACAATTTTTGGAATCCGTCGCAAAATCCGTCGCAAATTTGCGACGAATTTTTATTTCATGGCAAATTCCATCGCAAATTAGCGACAAATAATTTTCGTCGCTAATTTGCGACGGAAAAAAAATTCCGTCGCAAATTAGCGACGAAATTCTCGTCGCAAATTTCCATGGCAAAATCCATGTTTTTTTGTAGTGCTTTAATAATAAAGAAATCAGATGACACAATACTAGAAGAACAAAAGGAAAATATTGCACTTAAATCAATTTTTTCCAAAACATTGATTGAATTTATGAATTTGCAATGTTATCTACCTTTCTTCTTTTTCTTGATACAATTCTCAAACATTTATACTCATGGAGTGATAATCTTGGAAGGACCGTTGTGAAGTATCTTGTCTTGTATTAATCGGCAATCAACTAGCTTTACAAAGTTGAACAAGATCTCAAAAACAATAAAAAAGTGGAAAATACAGTGCACGGGTCAAAGTTTTAGAATTTGGCACTCCTTTTCTATTTTCTCATGCATGTTATTCTACCAATTTTTCCGTTCCATATCCATCTCATTGACGTGCTCACACACAAGAGGATTAAACTTTTTGGAAACAACAACCGGCCCAACTGAGGAGAACCTCATATCATGTTATGTATATTGTGCAATCACCAATATTATTTCATCCAAATATTCAAACTTCAAAAGATGCAAGCTGCCAATATCAATATCATTGTGTTGGATAGGACTTGATATAATGGTTGAGATTTGATAACATATCAAAAAATGATACAATGTGGGATATTAAAATCGTACATTGGCATTTGAAAACACAAGTGTCTAACAAATTTCTCATGTGGGCTGTCTCCCAAAAAAGTGGGTTAGTCTAATCATATATCACCTCACCTATAAAAAGCCTAAGCATCACAGCACACCCTCTCCCCACATGCCATCTCAAGGTTTGCTTTATCTTTAGAGACACGATTCCTTGTCCCCCAGCACGACGAATTCCATTGCAATAGCAGCTAACGATATTCATGACTCGGATTTAGTAGACCAAGTTCAAGGATTTGACGTCTTTAAATTGGATTAAGGATAGAAAAATCTTTGACTCGTGATGATCGTTCTCTCTCTCTCTCTCTCTCTCTCTCTCTCTCTCTCTCTCTCTCACGTACATCTCAAATTTAGAGACTGTCACCACTGCGTGATTATCATTCTCTGTCTCTCCCTCTCTTTTTGCGTCAGATCATAGATCCACCTCACCTTGGGGGCCACCCCGTGGCAATCACATGACCGTGTGGTGTTTGCATATTGCTTTGCCACACTACGAACAATGTTAGGGTCTAGAGGTATTTTTCTATGAGAAAATTAATAAAAAAATTCTAAATCATTGTATTTTGGCCAATTCAGTCATAAATCTTTTCATTATACTAATTAAGTCTCAAACCTTTTAACGTTTAACCAATTGAGTCTATTCGGCTAATCTTGATATGAAATTGAGCTGGTAATTTTTAATAAAGTTTTCCAATTTTTATTATATTTTTTTCATTTTTTTATTTTCTTCTTTTTTCGTTCTTTTCTTCTTCCTTTTTACCGGTGGTCGACGAGGGTCGCCCTTGCTGACTGCAGGGGAGGGCAACCTTTGTCGGCCTCAGGTGAGGGTTGCCAGTCCTCGTTCGGCCTCCCCCAGATCTAGGTGAAGCCAGCTTTGCCATGGCCCTACTAGCCATGGGCAAGGGGCCTCGCCTTGCCCAGATCTGGACAGTGGCTGGTGTCAACTTCATTCGCAAGCGATTCTTCTTTGAGCAAGCTGTTGGGTGTATGTCCTAAAGTAATCATGTAATAGTTACATGTTAGGTATTTAAGTTGTATTATCAATTTCATTATATATTTAATGACAATGACATATTCGTTTATTTGTCCAATTTATTATAAATACGAATGATTTCATAAGATTAGTTGTGACTGAACCTATTTTTGAGATGTTAAGAATATGTGTGGTGGGTTCACAATTAGACTAAATCTTTAAAATGTTTCCGGTCGATGGATCATTGAGTGGATATTAATGATCTTATTGAAACTGGTGTGTTCTTAACTTCACTATAAAATATTAGATACTTAAGGGAATGACGAGTCATGAGTCATAGGGTATTGTGATGCCCGAGTTATAACATAGGTGCTTGTTACAAAGTTACACATGTGTGCAAAATGAAATCTGTCTCATTGTTATATGCAAGGTACGACAATGATGTCTTATGTGATCTAATCAAGGCACTGCATTGAATTCCTTGGTCGGGGTTGTAACTGAGAATGAACTATTCATGTCTTGTATAAAATGCATGTCAATTAGGTTTGTGCAAATGATCGAATTGGTGGCTTAACAAATATTCCATGGACTCTTTTTGATTGGGACATAGTAGGACAAAGGGATTGAATTACGCTATATGTCGCGCCACGCTTTCGCGTTCTTAGAATGGAGGTATTTTTTTATACAGGCCTCTCCCAGACCATACCTCAGGTGATAACGAGGTTTGTTTGATCTAAATTTAAACTTGGAGTCGCCACTAGTCATTTACGGTAGGTCGACTATAAACCTAATTAAGGTACGGGAGAAGTACTGCAATCCTACGAATCAAAGATTTTGGATAAGGGACTTGGTTATGTTAACGATCCCAAATTGAGACCATTAACACCCTTTCGGTACCTACGAACGACATGGTATGTCTAATGTGTCACACGGATTCCTAAGGCCACTTTACTAATCTAATCATGGACAGACAATTAAGCATCCAAGAATCAAATGCGCTTCCAATGGCAAATCAATTATAGCAACCCTAATTTGGCCACTAGAAATGAAAACCTACCCAAACCCTAACAAAGCTCTAATAGCTTGTTCATTTCATTTTTTAGGGTTTAGAATTTTTTAGAGGTTTTAGCTTTAAATTTGGAATTTTCCAAATTATGCCACTTAAGCATTTTGGAAAATCCAAATTTCACTTTTTATGACTGGCCACAATGATTTTTAATCATTCTATAAATTTTCAAAATTTTTGATTTTTTTAAGTGCCATTTGGACACTTCAAAAATTCAAATTTCGTTTTTTATGGCTGGGCACGATGATTTTGGATCTTTCTGTGAATTTTCAAATTTTTTTCTTTTTTGATTTTTTAAGCGCCATTTGGACACTTCAAAAATTCAAATTTCGGTTTTTATGGATGGCCACGATGATTTTGGATCTTTTTGTGAATTTTCAAATATTTTGATTTTTTGATTTTTTTGATTTTATTTTATTTTTTGATTTTTTTCTTCGAAAAAATTTATTTAAACCGAGAAATGATTTTTTTATGGTTTTCTGGAAATTTCTGTGAATTTTCCAATTTTTCAACTTTTTATTGATTTTTTAGAATTTTCAAAATTTTTATTTGTATTTTCTGAATTTTCGAAATTTTTATGAATTTTTCGAAAATTTTTGTATTTTTCTGAATTTTCTGTAATTTTTCTGATTTTTGTGAATTTTCTACAAAATTTTCTAATTTTCTATTTTTTTACGATTTTTGTGATTTTTCTGCAAAATTTTCTAATTTTCTAATTTTTACGATTTTTGTGATTATATATATATTTTTTAGAATTTTTATTTTTATATATATTTTAAATTTTGGAATTTTCCCGCCGAGGGGAATGAACCGAACCGGAATGGTTCAGACCGGTTTGGCCGAGACCGAACCGGCCGTCGCTGGTTACCTCCTCCGGCGGGCACAGCATGCCAAAAATAGCGTCGTTTTGCCCTATTCTCATTGGGGCATTTTTTCAAACGATTGGTGTGTATGAATTTATATTTTTTGTTCTCAAGGCCGCCGATTCAGGCTCATTGCCGACGACCTTCCGGCGACTATTCCACTGTCACACTTGCACCCTCACCAAGTCCACATGTCCTATTATCAATCTAGCCTAGTTAGGTCATCGCCGAACCTTCGCCGGCTGGCGAAGAATCGGTTCGAAAGTCCTAACTTGTAAACCGTTCAAGCATGATTTCCAGAATATAAATCTCAATATTGATCGCCCTAGCCGTATATATCGTGTTGAATCAGCATAAAAATCATCAACCAAAGTGAAAGGAATCATACTTGGATGACCTATAGTCACGGTGATGCTCCGGCGAGGCTTCGGGTTTTCCAGCGAAATTCAACAACCATGGCCGACTCGGTTCATGCATTTTTTGAGGTCCAAAATGCAATCAAATCATATCAAAATGTTCAAAAACTAATAATGATCATCAAAATGTCAAGATTTGGCAATGAAATCACCCAAATATGCATATTGAGACCAAAATCAAAATCAGGAAAATTTTCATAAATTTGATTGGGAACGATTTTCACCTGATTCGTTCGACAACCAAATAAAATTGTTGAAGTGATCCACACCCCAGATGTCGTTCCCTGACACTTCTCTTCCTCCTGGTGTGTTCGGATTCGCCGGAACAGGTCTGGATATACCGGCCGAGACTGATTTTCAGATCTTCGCGTTCAGCTTTTCCGGCTTGGCACGGCTAAGGGAGGTCACGGCCAACTCGTGATTCGCCGGCGCCCCGCCATCTGGGGCGGTGCCGAATACTCACGGGGGGGGGGACCTCTGACTCTCTCTCTCTAGTTTTCTCTCTTTGATTTCGCTCTGCTCTTTCTCTTTTTCTCTCAGGAATTTTCTCAAACAGTTTTTCTTCGTTCAGGTCAGTTTTTCTTGTTTTTGTTCATCAAAATTCCCGCCCGAAATTGGTTAGAACTGATTTTCTAATCGGTTAAGGTTGTTAACCGGTGCCAGACGGATAATATCCAGTTGGAAAACTAGATAAAAATGTGCTAATTTGATCGGGGGGTGAGTCAATGAAGTCACGGGCACGAGTTGGTTTTTTTCTAGTTTTTTCTAGGTTTTGGTGGTTGGGTGAAGAAGATGATACTGTTCAGGTCGGGTCGGGTCGACCCGTTCGACCCGACAGTTCTGGTCTTGCTTAAATTCGCGAATTAAACCCAATTTACACCCAATTTTCGAAATTCAACCTCAAAATTGAATTTCCCAGCATAATCCTAACCCAAACATATAATTTTCCCCAATTTTATTATAATTGCACCCAAGATTTTCTCATTTTTATATTCGGGTTAATAGGGTTTTGTTCAATTCGAGATCTCAATGACCTGATTAGGCAAAATTGATGCCAAAATTGCATTACCCACCCCTGATTAACCCTAGAAATGATAGTCTCACATTTCGGCAATTTCTTTTTGGGCACGATTCCCAATTTAAGTTCAAAATTCTTAATTTTCAATCAAATGTTGGGGATTTTTGATTTTTATGTCAAATTGTGCAATTGGACTGACCATTATGCAATTAAAGGTTCCAGAATCAATTGTTGTGAAGACACTATGACCTAAAAATGTCTAGAAAAAAATTAATTTCATTTTTGGTTCAATTTGGATTTAATTTTGCCCAATTTTGGGAAAAAACATATACCTGATTGAGATTTTCTAAAATTGATAGTGTATTTATGAAATTGGATTTAAAAGAAGATTAATGACTATTTTTATGGAATTTTATGATTCCATTTACTATTTTTCTTGATTTTCTTGCTTATTTTGACTAAAAGAAATTCAGAAAAAATGCATAAAAATGATAAAAATTATTATTTTTTTTGGTTTAGAAATAGGTTTCCCGGCTTGGCCAAGATCCCTAGACCTAATTTTGAAATTTTTGAAAATATGACAAAAATGAGCTAAAAATTAGATGTCAACACTGTAGCCAAAGCTGAAAGGTTCATTATGTTCTTGAAGCATAGCTAAGGCATATTACTAGATGTCAATCATGACTTGTAAGACCTATAGGTTGATATGGATAATCAATTCTCTTGGGAGTACTAATATTTTAGTGTAAGTCTTACTACCAACTCATTGATAAACCTAGGAATGTTACACATCATAATCAATTCGAGATGATATCGAATGAGAGAGATGATATTGCAAATATGTTTGCAATCATATAATCAATTAGTCTTGCTGAAATTAAATTAAATGATTGGGAAATTAAATGGGATTTAATTAATTTATTTTTTTGTTATGAGCATGCGTGCATATGATGCACATGTACTCCCAAAGTGGGCGCATATTAATGTGGCCAAATGATCATGCACTCTTATTTTTATAAAATTAAATTAATTGTAAGTGCCCAAGATCTATAGTTGTTGACCGTGTGTGTTTTAATTTATAAAAAGAAAATAAAATGTGTGTAAAAGTGCTTGAGTGCAATATGTGTGCGTAAGAGTTAAAAATGTTTTATCTCTTCTAGCACCATGATTGAATTATCAAGAGTGCGGAGACTTGTCGCCACGAAATTGCTAGCACAATTATAGTAGTGATTACCCATAAGTTCTTTCTTTTGTGAGATGTGCGATTGGTGGTGTGTCTAAACTAGAGGTCCGATAGTTGTGGGACTCGAACTGAAGAACATACGAACTAAGTTGTTTTGGGCACGATAGTCAATTGTGGGGCTCGAACGGAAGAACATCCGAACCAAGTTGTTTTGGACATGCTAGAGGTAATTCGTTTAACCGCTTATGTTGTTCCGATTTTTTTATTGAAATGCACGAACAACGCCTTTGACGATACATGCATGGTTTTAATTTTCTGCTGGATTTATATTTTAATTTTAACTATGCGTCACGTAGAAAACCAACACAAGCGTCCCTGACTACTCTGTTCATCATGGGTGATTGTCTCTTTCTTCAATTCCTCGGTGGCTCATTCTTCAACGGCCCTTCAACTCCGGCGATGGAAGTTCCAATGGTGACGATACTGCCTGGTGAGAGGCAGGGAGGGCTTGGGCGGTTTCGGCAACAACGGGGGCGGTTGTCCTTGGCGTGGTGCCATTTTGATTGTAGTTTAGGGCTCCATTCCGGTGTCCAATTCCTCGCGGCATCCACATGGTGACGAAATCCATGAATTAACAACAGACCCGTAAAAACCAACTGCCACTGTCCACATCAAATCACTACTGCCTGGGCCAAGGCAAGACGTCAAAATTTATTTCCCGCCCAGATCTCGTTAAACTCCTCGCTCGTAGCCAGCGTGGTAAGGGCTCTGTGGCCCTTGCCGGCCACAGTAAAAAAATAAAAATAAAAATAAAAATAAAAATAAAGGACAAAACCCACTAAAAATCTTAAATTATGCCTACTGTGATATGTTTACTTTAAACTTTTTCATGTACCTATATGACATATTTACCTTTTATGAAAGTTTTGTCAATGAGAATAGTTAAAAATCTACCTACATGGACACTAGAAAGCAAACAATGTTGATATGATACCCATGTGGCTAAGTGAAATAAAAATGATGTTATTTTGATTTAAAGATCATTTAACGAAACCTTGACGGAGAGTAAATATATCACATAGGTACAAGTTTGGGGGTTTTTTCTGTCATAAGAAAAAGTTTACGATAAATGTGTCACAGTAAACATAATTTAGGACTTTGGACGTCACAAAAAAAGTTCAGGCTAAATATGTCATGGTAAGCATAGTTTGGATTTTTATGTAGCTTTTCTCAAATATAAATAAATTCGAAAAAATATTAAAAATTAAAAAAATTGTCATAGTCAGCGCTGGTCGTCCTCTATGCCAACTATTTTTTATCAAAATTGGTCAGATAGACTCAATTATCAAAATATGAAAATGTTTAGAACTCAATTGGCACAATTAGAAAGTTTGATAATGAATTGACAAGAGTGCAATAGTATTAAGACTATTTTGGTAATTTTCCATTTTTCTCTCCAAATCTCCATTTTTTAAATATTTTCAAATCGATTGTTATCCATGCACACCAAACACCATGCGAACGGTATATATTCATATCCATGTTAAACATAGATATTTGCCAAAAAAAAAAGCATAGGACATAATAAATTTTATACCATTGTCGTATCTAATCCTATGCGGCCACTTAAAAATGGTCAGACGAGGAAAGACAGTCTTCAGTTTCAAAGGGGCTTTTACTAAATTGAAGCTAAAATAATATATCCCATCGGTTCATTAATAGGACAAGAATATGAGAAAGAAAAGATTGCACTAGAAACCGAACACTTCCCTCTGTTCTCATAAAGAGAAAAGAAGGTACTTCCGACCGTCTGCACGGAATTTCATCCCTTAACCCTCAAATAAACAAGTTCTTAGTAGATACACATTTTTTTGGGAAATTATGCAATTAATCCTAACCTTATTATATGGATGTCGGTTTTAAACTTTCTAATTTGCTCATTTAGTCATAAACATTTGCATGAAATTTCAATGTAGTCTTTCTGGTTACTTTTCGCCGGAAATTGCTAACTTGGTGATATGCCACGTAGCACGCTCAGTGATAACTAAACCACTCAACGATAGTTGAACTGTCATGCTAGCGATTTTTGATCAAAATTGACTGAAATACATTGGAAGTTCATGCAAATGTTTAGAAATAATTGGCGTAATTGTAAAGTTTTGGGATAATTACAAAAAAAATCATAAACCAATTGCACTTGTGTCAATTCAGTTCTAAACCTTTCAATTATGTCAATTTAGATCTAAACATTTTCATGTTTTTTTTCCATTGAGTCCATTTGGCCAGAAATCATTTACATGGATCCTGGCTATCCTACGTAGCATGGTAGGCGCTAATGTGGACGATTTTTTAATTTTTCAAATTTTTTATTGATTTTTTTCTTTTATTCTCTTTTCCTTTTTTTTTAATTGTTGCTAGCGAGGGTTGCTAAAGCTTGCTAGCCATTGGGTGAGGCCTGCAATGCCCTCGTTGGCTAAGGGTAAAGGCCGCAATGCCCACACCCGACTTTGCACAAACCTAGGCAACGGCTTCGTAGCGCTTGCCTAGTGGCCGGCGAGCTAAGACGACCCTCGCCCGCCACTGTTAAAAATAGGAAAAAGGCTAAAAAGAGAAGAAAAGGAAAAAGAAAAAAAGATTAATAAAAATTTTGAAAAAATATTAAAAAATAAAAAAAATCATCCATGTTAGCGTCAGGGACTTAATTGGCAAAAAATGAAAAGGTTGAGGACTGAATTAGCACAATTGAAATGTTTAGGGCTGAATTGGCACAAGTACAATATGTTTAGAACATTTTTTGGTAATCATCCTTAAAGTTTAAAACTGAGTTGGCATTCGTACAATATGTTTAGGACTCATAAAATAAATTTCTCTAAAATTTTTTCTCAAGCCATTGAAAGTGGCAACCTCACATCATAATTCGTCGTTCATAAGAAATCACATCGTCTTTTTGGGCCTCTGAAATCACTTCTATTTTGAACTGCTTTTTGTGCTGTAGACAACTACTTGGGCTCAATGCCCAATGTACTTTGGGCTTATTATTTCATATTAAGCCAACATGACCAATTAAATAGCAGATTGGCCCATATGTTACTTCTATTTTCACCTCATAAATTTTTCATTTCAACTTGTTTTCGTTTTGGTATCTAGGAGTACATGGAACGGAAACTTGTAATTTTGACGAGCGGTTTTAAGACATAGTCATATCGGAGCCATGCATGCAAGTAATTTAAATAATCAATCTAATCTCAATCTCTATCTATATTTTAATTGTATGTATGTAGTGCATAATTAGCCAGATTTATTGATCAATGCCAACTACAACCAAAAACTTTCTTGGGATTACATCGAAAGAGAGCAGATATCAGTACACTTGGACTGGTACAAGCCGACACAAATATGAAATGCATAAACTCTTTTAGTATGTTCATGAAGAATATATTTGTTTTTTTGGATGACCCTAATTTGATTAATCAAATAAAGAAGTTGATGAGAGCTTCGTGTGGTTTTGTCCTTATGGCATGATTGCATAGCTGTATTGCCACGTAGCACTATTATAGTTGAACGACAAGAAACTCAGCTTTGATCAAGAGAGGCGTCGGCAAAAATGGTTAGTGCAAAAGCGCAAAGTCTGTGAGAGGAGACCACTTCAGCCGATTGTGTTGGAGTTGGCGAATGCTTTGGGGATCCTTGTTTCTCACACCGGGTATGCCCATGAGAGCTTAGGAAAACCGAAGTATTATCCGACGACATATGACGCCTGCGTGTGGAAAGCGGGGGTTCGGGGGTAGCGCCCCCGACATGGGTGCCTCGCTGCCCGGTCAGCGGGCTGGGGTTCGGGGGCAGCGCCCCTCGACGGGGGTTTCGCTGACGGCTGCCCCGCTCGCCAGTGAGCGGACGGGGGATTGGGGGAAGCGCCCCCAAAACCTCAACGAGTTTGGGCTTTTATTTAAGCTGGCTTGTATGGTGAGAGATTAAGAGATTTCGTATAGGTTTAGGTTTTGGGCCCGTTTGGGGCACATATATATTTTGCTCATTTTTCTGATCATTGCAACGAGTTGAGTGGCTGTAAACTGAAAATATAGTGAAATCTCTTTGTAGGACGTAGCCTTATTCGAGGGTGAACCTGAATAAATTCGTGCATCGTCTATTTTCTCTATTTTCTGTGTGATCGTTCTGTTTCGGTTCTCGATACATCTCTTCAATTGGTATCAGAGCCGGAGTTGTTCTAGGAATTAGGGTTTATTCGAGATGTCAGGAGGATCACGAATTTAGATAGAAAAATTCAATGGAATGCGGTTTGATATGTGGAAGATGAAGATGGAGGATCTTCTATGTGATTGAGATCTTTGGTCGATAATCGAAATGGAAAGGCCTGTTGCTGCGCAACCTGGTGTTGTGATAGGCAAGGAAGCGGATTCAACTTCCAAACAGGCAGATCTAAAGGAGATTGAAGACTAGGATCGGATTGATCGGAAAGTAAATGGGTTGATTCGGCTTTGTCTTGCGAACTAATTCTAACGAATGTGATGAGCAAACCTACAGCCAGATATTTGTGGCAGAAATTGGAGTCTTTGTATCAAAGTAAGTTGTTGGTTAATAAGCTGTTTTTGAGGAAAAACTGTATAATCTTCGGATGCATGAGGGTGACTTGTTTTATACACATCTGTATAACTTTAAAACATTGATTAGTCAATTTGTATCAATCGGTGTTAAGTTCTAGGATGATGATAAGGCAATAACATTGCTCTGTTCACTGCCGGATTCATGGGATAATCTGATTGTGGTGATTGGTGGTGGGGATAAGGAATTATCGTATGAAAGTGTGTTCTGCCTTAGTATCGGAGGAGACACGAAGAAAGGGATTGGAAAATTCCGGTAAAGAGGCATTGGCGGCTAGGGGAAGGCCAGCAGAGAAGACTCTGAATCAAAGAGGGTCCATATCCAAATCTCGCGGGCGATAGAAGAGTAGGGAGAGGAGGGTACAGTGCTGGAAATGTCAAGAGTGGGGCCATGTGAAGCGGGACTGTAAAAACAAGCCAGTTTTTAAGAAATAAGCTGAATTATTATCGGGTAAAAAGGAGGTCGATGCAGGAGATATGTATTTGGCTGCTGTGTGTATGGCGCAGTCAGACAAGGATATATGGTTGATTGATACTGGTGCTTCATACCACATGACGCCTCATAAACACTGATTTTGTGAATATGAGCAATATAATGGTGGGGATGTCATGCTCGAAGATGATACTGCGGTTCAAATTGTTGGGCGTGGCAGGCTGAAGCTGAGGATGAATAATGGCACGGTGAAGACTATTCTAGACGTGATGCACATACCCTTGATGAGTAGAAATTTGTTATCAGTCGGTATGATGGCTGATTCAGGGGTTATTTTTAGCTGTGATAAGGATTCGTGCAAGATAACTCGAGGTTCTATTGTGATTGCATGAGGAGTCCGTTATGGGACATTATACAAGCTGCTCGGGGAAACTGTGACCGTTAGTAGCAGGTTCGTTTTTGAAGAGGCCAAGGAAGATGGACATGATACGTCCATGTTGTGGCATCATAGGTTAGGGCATATCGGTGAAAAGGGATTGTCTACCTTAGCTTCAAGTCAGGTGGTAGAAGGAGTTCCAAAATGCTCTATGGGTTTCGGGTTCTGTGAACACTGTCTCCATGGAAAATAGAACCGAGTTAGCTTCCAACACACCAGTACAAGAGCAACTGAGGTTCTCGAGTTGATTCACAGCGATGTCTTTGGACCTAATCCGACTCCATCTATTAGAGGATCTAGGTACTATGTATCGTTCATAGATGATTTTTCGAGATATAGTTGGATTTATTTTATTAAAAGTAAATCAGATGTATTCGAGAAATTTTGAGAATTTAAGGTTTTGGTTGAAAACCAATTGGGCAGGAAAATCAAGGTCCTTCGTAAAGATAATGGAGGTGAATTCTATTCGGATAAGTTCGAGCAATTTTATGTGGATAATGGTATTGCAAGGCAAAAGACGACTCCATATACGCCTCAACAGAATGGGGTAGCCGAAAGATAAATCGGTCACTCATAAAAAAGGCAAGATGCATGCTGAGTTGGGCACGTTTGGGGCCAGAATTTTGGGTAGAAGCTGTAGCCACAGCTAGTTATTTGAAGAACCGGTCATCGACCTCATCAGTGAAGGATCGTACACCATATGAGGCAGTGTCTGGGAAGAAGCTGAATCTGTCGCATGTTTGGGTGTTCGGTGTGACGCATATGTTCATGTACCCAAGGAGAAGTGGGGTAAGCTTGACAACAAGTCTGAGAAGAACATATTTGTTGGATACAAGGAAGGCGTCAAGGGCTATAAGCTTTGGAATCCAGAATTAAAGACCATTGTATACAGCAGGGATGTTGTCTTCCGTGAATCACAACCCCGGGTTGACACACAAAAAGGTGATGAACCCAAGAAAGTGGTAGTGCTTGAAGAAAGTCCTAAAATTGAAACTGTGGAGATGGTTCCACAAGGCACGCTAGTAGAGTCTGATTTTGAATCGGACCAAGGGGACTCGGTTAATGAAGTCAAGGATGCAGATTTAGATGAAGACCCGGATACAGATAGCATGCCGACTCTTAGGAGATCGACGCGGGAAAGAAAGGTACCACTTCAATGCTCACTTAGTGCTTTGAGTACGTTTCATGTTTTGAGCATTACCGGAGATGATCCTAGTTCTGTAAAAGAGGCAAGATCTATGGATGATGCGAATCAGTGGGAGCTCGCAATGATAGATGAGATGCAGTCGCTTGATAAAAATGAAACATGGAGCTTATGTAAATTGCCTAAGAATAGAAAGGCAATTGGGTGCAATTGGGTGTTCAAGCGAAAGCTGAAACCGAATGAGACTGTAGAGAAGTACAAGGCTAGGCTTGTAGCCAAGGGGTACTCTCAGATTGAGGGAGTTGACTATGACGAGATTTTCTCTCCCGTGGCGAAGTTGACCTCGATACGGTTTGTTCTATCTATAGCGGCTGCATATGATCTTGAGGTAGAACATATGGATGTAAAGACGGCATTCCTTCATGGGGACTTGGAGGAGGATATATATATGAGGCAACCAGAAGGCTTTGAAGTAAGAGGAAAGGAGAATTTAGTGTGCAAATTGAATAAGTCTTTATATGGGCTGAAGTAGTCACCGAGGATGTGGTACTAGAAGTTTGACACGTATATACTCCTACTTAATTTTGTGAGCTCAAATTCTGACCATTGCGTTTATGTGAAGAGACCTGGCAATCAGTTTGTCATTCTCACGCTATATGTGGATGATATGTTGTTGATCGGGAATAGTGTGAAGATGGTGAATTCCGTGAAGAGTTTGTTGGCCAAAAAGTTCGAAATGAAAGACTTGGGGCCTGCAAATTTTATAAGGGACTATGAGAAACGGAAGCTGTGGCTAGGGCAGGAGAAATACATAAACGAAATGAAAGACATAATGGGTGGACCGCCCAAGATGGGCCAAACCCGGCCCGTGAGCCACAAGGGTCCACGAGGTAGTTATTTGCCTATCTATAATAGAAGGCATCCCTTGGAAAATAGACGTGATTTTCATATGCAAACACACTCCTTCATATACGTCGTCTTCTCTGTTTTTCTTCGGAACGCACACTAGTAAGAAAGACGATCGAAGAACTTTCAAGCGCAAAGTGGCACTTAATCCGTGACAATACCGGGTATGTTTATTGTGTGATATGCCTGTACGATCGGTGATACAATTTTGATGATTCTCGGGCACGTTTTCCGCATTAATCGAATTCGTTCCGAATATGTTTCAAACGTGACGATCGGGGATTGAGTTTTCCCTACATTGGTATCAAAGCCCGTTTACTTGTTTCCCGATCATGCTTATGTATCGTCTGAAGTGTATACTGCTTATTTTTTCGTTTTGGCCTCGTTTTTGTTCGTTTTCTTCGTGTCGCCGAACTGTTCATGCATGTTTCGATTTTTGTTTTTCATCAAAACTTGAATTTTATTGCATAAACAGAAAGGGCTCGTCGAGATGAGCAAAATGATGGGTGGCACGTCGCCGGAGGACGCCGCACGCGCCGGCAAGGGCCGTGCGCGCGACGGTGCGTGAGGCCCACGCGCAGCCGTGCGAAACGGCGCGTCGGTTGCACGCTAACCGCCGACGATGACGTCAGCGTGATGTCATCGGAACCCGACTCGGTTGACCGTTGACCCAGACCCCGTTGACCCGAACCGTTGACCGTTGACCCGATCCGGTTGACCCGACCCGATCGACTTGACTCGACCCGACCCGAATTGACCCGACCGTTGACCATTGACCCGACCCATTGACTAGACCGTTGACCGGTCAACGATCGGACCAGTCAACCCGGTCGGACCAGTCGAACCGGACCGGTTCAAACCGGCAGAATGACCCTATGTATTTCTTTCGGTTCGTTCGAGCTCATTTGAGCTCCGATTTGGGCGTTCTTGGTATCGACGTGCTCGTATCGGAATGCTCTACGTTATGGTGTATTCATATTACATTTTTGATGCACTTATGAATGTGAAAATGCACGATAAATCCTATGTACACGTACTTAGGGGCATATTCTTTGGCATTTTCTGTAGTATTTCTATATAGTTTTTGAAATACAAGTGCCAGATCATATGTATATGAATAAGCATTTCTTATCTTAATGTATCATGGATTATAAGTAATCCCTTGTTCTGTATTCGTTGCAGGAACAATGGTACATTTGAGACGCACTCTGATAATCCCAAGAACGGCAGCTCAAAAGGAGAAGCTTGAGAACCTAAGAATCAAGCTAGCTCTTTATCGATGGGACGCTAGAGATGATATGATGACACACATCATTAAGGTCAACAAAATGATACAGGATATCATTTGAAACGGTTTTGTAATGTCGGAATATGTAATGGTCGGAGCCCTAAAATGCACTATTCCTGAGGAGTTGGGAAGAATGCTTGATAAGGTTAGAGAAACCTTAAATGGTCCAAGCTATAAGATGCTTGTGGAGAATTTTGTGCAAGAATACATAAGGGTCGGGGCAAGAAGAACATCAACCCTTGCATTGAATGGGTCTCGGCGCAAATCATGGTCAGAATCTAGGGTTTTTCCGGAAGCCTCTATTTATGTTCCGAAGAAAATAAAATTTTCTAAAGAATTTTATGAGTCCTTTCCTGTCTATGTGTTGGATTGGTACACTTGATGTTGTTCTTTTAATATTTGGAATCAATTCTGTACATGTTTCTAGTTGATATTACATATTCTTAAACATTTGTGAATGTTTTATGATATATATATATATATATATATATATATGGCTATGAATTTTTTGGTGATTTCTCATTTTATATTGCCATATTATGTGTTATGTTTTATGTGGGAAGTTCTTCAAAGTTTGTATAACTTTTGAAGAACCAATTTCATTACATAAAATGATTATATTAATGGTAATTTCAAATTAGGTTTTTTAGACGATGATTTAGAACATAGTGAACTTTCGACTCTAAGACCTTTAGTGAAACTATTCATTAACATGATTAGTTTATGTAATCATGATGCTGATGAAGCATTTAGATAGGCTTTAATAACTCGTGCGTATGTGTCTGAAATGTTCAGATACGATGGCTTCAGCAACTAAGAATATAGTGGCTGAACTTAATAAGGGAGAAAAATTGAATGGCGACAATTATGAGATTTGGAGTTTCAAGATTCAATATGTGCTGGAAGAGCAAGAGGCACTCGAAGCTCTTAACCAGATTATGGAAGAACCTGAGGATGGAACAACTGCCCAACACAAGAGGGATAAAGATGCCTTTGCTATTTGGAAAAGAAAGAACTCTCTTGCTCGCATTACGTTGCTAAGCAGCTTGGACAATGACATCATGCGAGAGTTCAGATGTTTCCAGAATGCTAAAGAGATGTGGGCCGCACTGGCATCAAGATTTGGTCGAACTTCTATGACCAAACTGAGACAACTCACTATCCGTTTCGACTCATACAAGATGTCTTATGGAAAGACCATGAAACAACATTTGAGGCAGATGTCGAATATGATTAGTGAGCTAAAGGATGCCGGGCACATACTCACTGATGAACAGCAGGTGCCGGCAGTAATCCGTTCCTTGCCTTAAAGCTGGGAGCACATGAAGATCCATTTGACCAACAATGAGGGTATCGAGACCTTCGAGGATGTTATGCGGCATCTTGAGCTGGAAGAGGATCGCTTCATGGCGGCTAAGCCAGAAACTGATATTTACTTTGCTGGTTCTAGCTCGCATGGAGTTTCGGGCTCCAAGAGGAAGCACCCTGCTGGGTCAAAGAAGTGGAAAGGCAAAGGGCCAAGTCCTTCAGGAAAGAAGCCGAGGCTCAACCAACGGGAGAAAGGAAAGCGTCCTTTCAAGAAGAACATTTCAAGAGTGAAATATTTCAACTGTGGCAAGAAGGGTCACTTTGCTCGCGACTGTGGCGAGCCAAAGAAGGTAGAAACCCTTAGCATTCATGAAAATGCTACTTATGTGTCTAGTTCAGTGTTTCTAACCGAATCTAATCCTTTGTGGACTGTAGACTCGGGAGCCACAGACCATGTAGCGAAGGACAGAGAAGCTTTCGTGGAGTTCCGACGAGTTCCACAAGGAACGAAGTGGATATACGTGGGGAACAATTCAAGAGTGGAGGTCAGAGGCATTGGCACCTGTCAACTACTTATGCGCGGTGGACGTACATTATTCCTACATGATGTGCTATTTGCTCCAGAGATTCGTCGGAACTTAGTTTTGGTGTTGGTTTTAGTTAGACTTGGTTTTAGTGTAAACTTTCATAATAATGGTGTAGACTTGTGTTTAGGAACAAGTTATTATGGTTCCAGATATTTTTTAGATGGTTTCATTGTATTAGATGTTGACCATTATGAAGTTAGTGTTAGTTATTCCTTATTTACATCATCTGATTCTTATGAGAATGATGTGAACGTGTGGCATGCTAGACTTGGTCATATTGGCCAACAAAGAATGAATCGATTGGCTAAAGATGGCTTATTGGGAAATATTAAAAAGGTTGATTTGCCTATATGCGAGCATTACCTAGAAGGAAAAACAACACGGAAACCATTTGGAAAAGGAACAAGAGCTGAATTTCCTTTGCAGTTAATCCATACTGACATCTGTGGTCCAATGAATACAAAAGAAAGGTACGGGTCTGTTTATTTCATCATATTCATTGATGATTATACTCGATTCAGACATGTCGATTTGATTTCTCATAAGTCAGAAGCTTTAAATTGCTTTAAAAGATTTATGAGCTTAGTGGAAAATCAATTAGACAAGAAAATAAAAGCATTAAAATCCGATCGAGGTCGAGAATATCTGTCTGATCAGTTCATAAATTTATGTGATGGAAAGGGAATAGAAAGACAACTGACTATTCCATATACTCCTCAACAAAATGGTGTTACGGAAAGAAGAAACAGAACTCTAATGGAAATGGTTAGATCAATGATGGCACATGCTAACTTGCCCATCACCTTTTGGGGTGATGCTTTGTTGACTGCTGCCTACATACTTAACCGTGTGCCTTCTAAATCAGTTGCTTCTACTCCATATGAATTATGGACAGGTAGAAAGCCTGATTTAAGCTTTTTAAAACCTTGGGGTTGTGCTGCCTATACTCGTGAGTCTTCTCACAAGTATGAAAAATTCGGCCCAAGAGGCAAAAAGAGTATTTTTATAAGATACTCAGAGCACTCAAAAGGATATGTATTCATAGGTGAGCAAGAAAGCGGAAGTATAACTGAATTTGAATCACGGGATGTCACATTTTTAGAGAATGAATTTCCTAAAAAGGGCGAAGTAGGTGGTAATTACTCACTATACGAATCTGTGGATCGTGATAGTAAAGTTAGTGGGAGCATTGTGACAAATGGAGAGTTGAATGCAACCCAGTCTCAATTGCAACCACTTAAAGAGACGACACCACCATTATCTCATTCGAGTGGGAGCGCAATGGAACGTGGTGAATCATCAAGAGTATATCATTCCATACGACAGTCGAGTCGTAATAGGATTCCCCGTCGATGTTTTGACATTGAAAGAGAAACCTTCATGATCGCCCCACAAGATGAAGATGAGCCGAAGAATGTGAACGATGCTCTAAAGTGCCCTGATAAGGAAGAATGGATACATGCAATGGAAGAGGAAATGGAGTCATTAAGATCAAACCAAGTTTGGGAATTGGTTGACCTTCCAAAAGGACGCAAAGCCATTGGGAACAAGTGGGTTCTCAAAATAAAGCGTAAGGCCGATGGCTCAATAGAGAGGTATAAGGCTCGCCTTGTGGCGAAAGGATATAATCAACGGGAAGGAGTTGACTTTGAAGAAACTTTTTCTCCTGTGGTTAGATTTACCTCTATTCGCCTTATTCTGGCAATAGTAGCTAGTATGGATCTTGAATTACATCAAATGGATGTAAAGACTGCATTCCTCAATGGAGAATTAGAGGAAGAAATTTATATGGAACAACCTGTTGGTTTCATTACAAAAGGCCAGGAGCACAAAGTGTGTCGACTATTGAGGTCGATATATCGCCTTAAGCAGTCTTCGAGACAATGGTATATACGTTTTCACAATGCAATAATGGCATATGATTTTGTAATGATTAGTGAAGACAATTGTGTATATATCAAAACATCCAAAGATCAATTTGTGATCTTATCATTATATGTTGATGATATACTAATTGCCGGAAGTAGTATGGAGTTAGTTAATACAGTCAAGAATTGGTTATCTTCCAATTTTGAGATCAAAGATATGGGTGAAGCTGCATACATTCTTGGAGTTAAGATTTCAAGAGATCGCTCAAAGAAATCCCTATCTCTTTCACAAGAGACGTATGTAAATAAAATCCTTGAGCTATTTCGTATGCAAGACTGTAAACCAATAGATACTCCTATTGCAAAAGGCGAAGCATTAAGCGATAGAATGTGTCCTAAGACTTCACAAAAAAAGGAGCAAATGGAACAAGTTCCATATGCTAGTGCTATTGGAAGCTTGATGTACGCTATGACGTGTACAAGACCAAATATTTTCTATGCAATTGGAATGGTAAGTAGATACCAATCCAATCCAAGTCAAGCACATTGGATCGCCATCAAAAGAATCCTGAGATATCTAAAGGGAAGTGCCGACTATGCGCTGACTTATCAAGGAAGTGATCTACACCTTGAGGGCTATACTGATGCTGATTGGGGAGGAGATTTAAAAGAAAGGAAATCTACTTCTGGATACGTATTCTTATTGAATAATGGCGGCATATCTTGGGGCAGTAAGAAACAACAGTGTGTAGCCTTATCTACAATGGAAGCCGAGTTTGTGGCTCTATCAGCAGCGGCACAACAAGCTGTTTGGCTTAGAAGATTTTTGGATCACTTAGGTGTAACTGAGAAAGCTGCAAACCCAGTATTGGTCTATTATGATAGCCAAACAGCAATAGCGTACACTAAAGATCCTAAGTACCATGGAAAGACCAAACATATAGATATCAAGTATAACTATGTCAAGGACATGGTTGCACGAAAGGAAGTGAACGTGTGTCGCGACCTGCCCCTCGAGGGCCCGAGCTCGGATGAGGCGGGTTTAGAGATAAGTGTTCATGAGATGATTCATATGGCACTTTTTAAAATGATTTTTATTGAAGTGTAAATCTTTTGTTTAGCCATATAACTCATTGATCATGAACGTGGATTTTCCCTAAATCCATATCTCGCGTGACAGCGGATTGATTTTATTTTTTTAGGAGTCGCCACTAGCCTAGGTCGGGGGTCGACTAGAATACCCAACCGAAACGCGGGAATTTCGTTTCGGTTTCTACGAGAACCAGAGATCAAAGGTTCGGGGACTAGCTTACGTTAATATTTCTATTAACGCCCTTTCGGTACCGCTAAATTTAACATGGTTGTTATCTAAATCGTCATGCATTTGTTTTTTACCATTTTCATGCCAAAGTCTTAGTCCACTAGGTGATCATGCATCTTGTTTTTGCATTTTCATTTAAGATTCTAAACTAATCCTATCTTAGTCTAGAAAAAGAAAGAAACAATCAATTGTATTGAAAGACCTTACGTAAAGTAAACACTCGAAGTATTGAAAGGACGAGCTAATTCTAAGTGCAAGAAAGTAAAAAGTAAGAACCCGCAACTCGTCGGGTGTTTATTACAACACGAATTGAAATCCCGAGACATGGTCGGGGATGAATGAATTAAGTACAAATTGAAACCGGATTGGACATCGGTTTAGAACCGTCAAATGAGTACAAATCGAGACCGGATTGGACATCGGTCAATCACCTTGGTCTTCTACCATTTCGGATTATTCTTCCATGGACCGCCTCTCGGGTGTCGGTGTTTACATTCATACATTCATTCATAATAAATGACATATGAAAGAACAATGATGCAATCAATTCACTAATTAAACACGGGCCTCGGGATCGGCCTTTGTTTTTCATGCGATTCGATTCATCACCCATCTAATCACCTAACATTGTTTGATTAATGGTTAATGATAATGAGCTACCATTTGTATTCACAAAACGGTAACTCATATCAATTAACCCCTAAAGTCGGGTTCTAATGATCAAGAATGGGCTACCCACCGAACATGCACCGGGCCTAACATTCATCTAACAAACACATGCATAAACATAAAATGAACATGCATTCAAGCCCATGGGCCTTGTTTCGAAGCCAATCAAACAATGAGAAATGGGCTTTATAAAAAAGACCACTTATTCAATTAAATGCTTAATTCAGATTGCTTCTGTTCAAGTATGATTAACTATCCTAATGACGTCCAAATGAAATGGTTCAGGTGTCATTAGAAAGCTTATAACATGAGGAACAAAAGTCATGAAGACCATTGTTTCTAAATCCTAACCAATTTTCCCGAAAATGCTCAATTAAATTTCAGTGACAGGCTGGACTCGGTTCAGTTATGAGTTTCAAAATAAAGGCGGGAAAAATAACAAACCTTATCAACAAAGCGCGAAAATTTTTGTGCCGTTAGGATTCCCTGTGTGCAACAACTTTCGTGTTTTGAGTTTTTGCTAAAAAGCCCTCCAAATTTTTATAAAATTCGAATTTCACGAGGGACTCAATTGCAAATGAAAATTTAACCCGAAAAGACTTTTCAAGCAAATTGACCCTCCAAAAATTGCAATTAGGTCCTCAAAATTTCCAGTTGTCATAATGAGACCCCAATGAGCAACTTTGAAGTTTTGATTTTTTACAAAGAAGGACTCTAACTTCATCAAATTCGGAGAAACATCTTTTGAACTTCAAAGGAATGAAAATCAGATCTGAACACAGATTCTGATCAAATTGTGAGAATTCCTTTTGAAAATTCAAATGATCTCCGATTTTGATGAAATTAGTATCAATTGAAAGATCTTGATCTCAGGAAGAACTTTCGTGAAGAAAATTTTTTCATATCTCGAACACACGAATTTATGAACATCGAAGAACATACAAAGGTCGACTGAAACTAGCATGAAACCAGATTTACATGCATATGACGTTGCAAATCGTACTAGGCTAACATGCTCGAAATTTTATGAAAATTTTATGGTGAACAGATCAGGATGTGTTCTACGATTCTCATGAAGGAAGTTTTTCCAAAAAATGATCACAAAAAATCATAAAATTTATCCAACAGCACAAGGTCGGTCAGGGAATCATCAGAACAAACTTGCAAAACATATTCCAGATTCTGATCCTAACTTCTAGAAGTGTTTTTACATAGCAAATGAAGTCCGATCGAGGCATATGATATATCAAATCGAAGCTTAAGACGAGTTCTACGATTCTCTAGTTCATCACTTCGCCAGATTTCGACGTTAACAGGCTCAAATCAGCATTTCAAACAAGCAGGTTTTTCTGGTCACGAAATTACAGAACTGTGTTTAAGCGTTCTTACCTTGTCTCACGATGATTCAACGCTCAAGCGAGCGATCCGGCCTCCGTATTCTGATCTGGAATAGCACGGAGAGGCCTCGGAAAGCTCGGCCAACCTACGACAAGGGATTACACGAAATAATGTGAGAATCGACTCGTTTTCACACAAATAGACGAATCGGCAAAAACGAAGGCAAGGATGTGATCCGGTGGCTGTTCGGTGCGAGGCCGGCCACCACAGCGACGTGAGGACACCGAGGGATGTAGTCGGAAGCTTCGGATCGCCGGAGGAGGTCGCCGGAGGGCCGGTTCAGCCGGTTGAACCGGCTGAACACATCACCGGCAGTATTGCCGGTGATGTTGCCGAGAGAGAAATGGCGCCGGAAAAGGGAGCTCCGGCCACCAGCGAAGGCGGCTGGTCTTGCGACCAGCCTTGGACCACCGTGGGGGGCGTCGGTGGGGCGGCGGCTCGCCGGAAAAAGGCCGGCAAGGGGCCGGAAGGCCGACGGCGAGAGAGAGATCGAGAGAGAGTGAGAGATGATCGTGAGAGGGAGAGAGAGAGAGAGAGAGAGAGAGAGAGAGAGAGAGAGAAAATAGATCTGAAAATGAACCCCCCCTTTTGATTTTTGGAGGGAAAAACACTATATACCCCCTTCAACTTTGAATTCTAGCCCTTAGATTGATCAAATGGTCCAAAATGCATCCTTAATGATTAAGAATATTCCTTAGAGGCTAAGGATTGATGACATGGCATTATGGATGGACATGATCAATTCTAAATGAATGGCCATGATTGATTTGCTAATCCCCTAATTAATTTGTTTAATCCTTGAAGAAGGGTATTTTGGTCATTCTTAATCAAGGGGATTTTTGTCATTTTTGATTAAGGGCATTTTTGTCATTTTTGTAATCAAGAGGATGTGACTGACCTTGGTTGGTCCGACCGGGTTATCAATTATCAAAATTTTCGACCCGAAAATGCCTAGTCCGATCGGATTAGTTCAATTTGAATTAAACCGATTTGAGTCAATTAGCTCTAAATTTGGGTAATTGCATGACCAAGCTAGACTAACAAGTTTAATTGAAGTCTAGTTAACCAAATTGAGTCTCAATTCATCAAATTGAATATTAGTCTAGAGTGGGTCAAGTTGAATTGCACTAATTAGACCAATCACTTTTAGACCTCCTAATCATTGGATCACTAAATTGATCAAATTGACTCAAATTCATGTGATTCTTCCAAAATTGATTTTGAATTTGGGTTTCATATAAGAAATTAGGCTCATTCGTGTCTCGATTGCACACATCATGAAGAATCGATCAAAATCACTGATTAGGGCTAAAATTGGGGGTTTTTGTGTTTGGCTTGGAATCACAAAATTGGTTCAAAAATTGGATATAAAATGACCTCTTGATCAAATGTCGTGAAGAACACTAATCTAAAAAATGACTAGAAATGAAGTAATTTCATTTTTGGCCGATTTGAATCAACTTCCGTAAATTGGGAAAAAGTTGATTCAAAATCGATTTTTGTAAAATTTCAAATGCCAAAGGTAAATTGAAAGTAAAATAAGATGATTTGTAGATTTTTGAATTTTTCAATTTTTTTGGTCAAAGGTTTGACCAAAAGTCAAACCCTAGTTGACTTTTCACTAGGAGCTTGATTTTATGATCAAATCTTTGAATTTTTTGAAATTTCCACTTCTAAAGTGAAATTGGATTTGAAAGGAATCTTTTTATGCAAAAAGCCCTAATTTGACCTGGGGTTGACTTTTGGTCAAAAGGTTGACCAAAAAGTCAACGCCAAAGTCAACTATTTGACTTTTCAGGTTTTTGTATGAAATGAATAGAAAATCATTTATAAAAGCTAAACCAACAGACAGAATTAAAAAACGACACTTTTTGCTCAAGAAACGGGCTCCTCGCGATCGGAAACCATAATCTCGAATTTTTATTTTTAATGACGCATCGGCTAAAAATTAGGTGTCAACAACGTGAAGTACATATCTACACAAAGGATGATAGCAGATCCTATGACGAAGCCGATTCCTAGAGAAGTTTTCCATGGTCATGTGAGATCTCTAGGACTGTATAGAATATGATGTACTGTATATTGTATTTTTCCCAGAATGTTCACTATTAATGAAGTTTGTTATTATCAATGCCTATAAGTTTGTATGACATTTGTGAATGTCGATGCTGAGTGCATTATATTGAAAAGGTATGTCGGACAGATGAGAGATTAGCCCACTCACACGGGTAATCGCCTCTACTCACTGTGTGATGAATAGAGATGAGACAGTTTTAAGCTTGTTATCTAGGTGATAATTGAGAGCTCAAGCTTGAAGCATGGACGTCGCCTTAACAGAATGTTAAGATGAGGACATATAGATTATTATGTCCGAAAGTGAAATGACCCATATATTTCACTTTACCTGTCTTTAATGCTAGATGTGAGTTTTGATAGATGCTTATAAATAGATTAGATTTGTGAACTCAAGTTAGACATTGAGTATGTCTAAACTATCATCTGTACGGTATTGAGAGTAAAGACATACGCTCTATGGGAAAAGGAGATAATACCGTAATACGTATTTCATATTACGTATGCATGAGACGACCGATAAGAGTTGACAAAAATTATGAACTCAATTTTTAAGTTGTGTGAGACTCTTGAGGAAAATAGTTTTTCTCAATTAAAGTGCCCTCACGACTCTTACTTATCCTCAAAATTTCTATTCAGTGTTTGCTATCTTAGGATGTTGCCGATGATTATGATAATTCGGTCTAACGGGGCATTTCTAGAAAAGCAAGTTGGACTGAAATGGAGAGGTTTAAGGAAATAGGAAGATCGATTTAATTTATGATGTCACATTCTATATTTGTATTCACAGGTCGACCAATTATGATTTTGAGTAAATCATAGTTGTGAATACAATATACGAGATACTGAAAGAGATCAAGAGAGATAAAAATGTGACTGATTGATCTAGGGAACTGCATACTAATTCTACTCTAGATAATGCCCAAATCTGAGCTGTTATATATTCCTAACATATGTATAACAACGAGCTCTCGTAGTATGCTGGTCGCACGGATTATTTGCCAATATGAACTTTGCAAGGAAGAGAGTTGTGTTTAGCCCATCGTGAGCGAGTGGGAGATGAAAGACATAATGGGTGGACTGCCCAAGATGGGCCAAACCCGGCCCGTGAGCCACAAGGGCCCACGAGGTAGTTATTTGCCTATCTATAATAGAAGGCACCCCTTGGAAAACAGACGTGATTTTCATATGCAAACACACTCCTTCGTATACGTCGTCTTCTCTGTTTTTCTTCGGAACGCACACCAGTACGAAAGACGATCGAAGAACTTTCAAGCGCAAAGTGGCACTTAATCCGTGACAATACCGGGTATGTTCATTGTGTGATATGCCTGTACGATCGGTGATACAAGTTTGATGATTCTCGGGCACGTTTTCCGCATTAATCGAATTCGTTCCGAATATGTTTCGAACGCGACGATTGGGGATTGAGTTTTCCCTATAAGAATTATTGAAGAAATTCAATATGATAGACTGCAAGCCTGTTGGTACCCCTATACCTTTAGGGGCCAAGCTATCTGTGGAACAATGTCCAAAAATGGATGAAGAAGCTGAAGAGATGGCCCGAGTTTCATACGCGAGTGCAATGGGTAGCTTGATGTATGCTATGGTATGCACACGTTCGGATATAGCCCAAGCAGTGGGAGTCTTGAGTTGATACATGTCTAACCCAGGTAGAGAACACTAGAATGCGATCAAAAGAGTTTTCAGGTATCTTCATGGAACTTTGAATTTTTCTTTATGTTTTGAAGGTACAGGGAATGGAAACATGCTTGATATCGTAGGCCATGTAGATGTTGATTGGGGTGGAGATAGTATATGGTCCACTAGCGGATATGTTTTCACATTGTTTGGTGCTGCGTTGAGTTGGATGAGTAGGAGGCAAAGCATGGTAGCGCTTTCTTCTATGGAGGCTGAGTATATGGCTCTTACTCATGCTGGAAAAGAGATCATATGGTTACGGCGGTTGTGCTTGGAGCTCAGTTTTGAGCAAGGTGCCATAGAGGTGAGATGTGATAATCAATGGACTATTTATTTAGCTAAGAATCTTGCATTTCACTCACTCACAAAGAACATTGATATACAATATCATTTCATCTGAGAAAAGATAGAGAAGAAAGAGGTTTGGCTTGTAAAGGTCGACACGGTAGAAAATAGTTCTGACTTCCTTACTAAAGTTGTCACATGTGCAAAGTTTGAATGGTGCTCTACTGCGATTGGATTGAAGAAGAATGATATTGGAAAGGCTCTCATTTGCGCGAAGTATCCACCAAGTGAGAGAATGTTGGAGTTGGCGAATACTTCGGGGACCTTTGTTTCTCACACCGGGTATGCCCACGTGAGATTAGGGAAACTGAAGTGTTATCCGACGACATGTGACCCCTACATGCGGAATGCAAGGGTTCGGGGGTAGCGCCCTCAACATGGGTGCCCCGCTAATCGATCAGCGGGTGAGGGTTCGGGGGCAGCGCCCCCCGATGGGGGTTCCGCTGACGGTTGCCTCACTCACCGGTGAGCGGGCGGGGGCAACGCCCCTGAAATCTCAATGGGTTTGGGCTTTTATTTAAGCTGGCCCGTATGGTGTGAGACTAAGAGATTTCGTATAGGTTTAGGTTTTGGGCCCGTTTGGGGCACATATATATTTTGCTCGTTTTTCTGATCATTGTAACGAGTTGAGTAGCTGTAAACCGAAAATATAGTGAAATCTCTTTGCAGGACGTAGCCCTATTCGAGGGTGAACCTAGGTAAATTCATGCATCGTCTATTTTCTTTGTTTTCTACGTGATCGTTCTGTTTCAATTTTCGATACATCCCTTCATATTGGAGAGAAGCGCACGAAGTAAGCATCAAGGAAGTATCAAGGAAGTGGAGGCAACATAACAGTCAAGTGGCGAAGTTGATGATCTCGAATGGAACTGTGTAGATAAGGATTGCTGAATTGGGAGAGTCGTGTAGTGCACGTGTCATTCTTTGTTACCGTTTATATAATCATCGATTGTAATCTGTATAACGGACCGCCAACCAATCCAAGAACACATGTTCAGTTTTATCTTCATCGTATTTTACTTTTCCAATACCATTTATATTTCTGGTAATGGCTGTTCCCATTATTCGTACATATACGTTTCTTACCATTCACATTTGTATCGGTTTTTATCGGTTTGTACCTATGGACCCCATATCTGGAAAGGGATTATGGCCATTTCCTGTGAAACACCTTGTCATTTCACTATTCCCTATTTTGTCCGAGATCAAAACGAGGCAATATTAACTTCCTGTTTGCACTAAAAAAATTGCCGAATTTTTAGTTATTAACAACATGCGATAACTTGAAGAATTGACAACTTGAAGAATCGGCAACGTGAAGGAATCGACAAAAGTGAAGTCTACAATCTCAGATGCAACCGTTAATCGACATAGTGATGTTTACGTAACTGTCGATAACCGTTCGGTAACAATTCGTAACTCCTGTTTATAACCTTGTTGACACCTAAATTTTGGTGATCCGGTTAGTCATTCATTGTATAAAAAGAAATTTTTCAACGAATTTTCCCACGAATTTTAATTTTCCAGGCAATTATTTTAATGTGTACAATTTTCGTTGCAAAATTCGTTGGAAATTTCCAATGAAAAATTTTTCGTTGGAAATTTCCAACGAATTTTGCGACGAATTCAAAAAAAAGCGGTATTGTTCGGCATTTTTTAAATTCGTGGGAAAATTCGTTGGAAATTTCCAACGAATTTTCTCACGAATTTCAATTTTCCAGGCAATTATTTTAGTGTGTACAATTTTCGTCGCAAAATTCATTGGAAATTTCCAATGAAAAATTTTTCGTTGGAAATTTCTAACGAATTTTGCGACGAATTCAAAAAAACGCGGTATTGTTTGGCATTTTTAAAATTCGTGGCAAAATTCATTGGAAATTTCCAACGAATTTTGTCACGAATTGAAATTTTCCGGGCTATTATTGAACTATGTTCTATTTTCGTGGCAAAATTCGTCGGAAATTTCCGACGAATTTTGCCGCGAAATTTTAAAATGCTGTATGTGGGAGTTTTTTTAAATTCGTGGCAAAATTCGTTGGAAATTTCCAACGAATTTTGCCACAAAATTTTAAAATGCCCCAAACATAAATAAAGGCAAAAAAGAAAAACAAGAGGCCCAGACTTTTCCCCCTCTTCCTCCGAGATGTGAACCCCCTCTCTCGCATCGCCATCTGCGCGCAGCACATGTGGTGGCTTCTTCCTCGTTCCTGTCTTTTTGGTTTGTATTCGCATCTCTCTCTCTCTCTTCTCTGATTCATCATCCTCCTCTGCTTCGCCGTTCTTCTTCTTTTTCACCGTTCTTCTTCTTCTCTGATTCAGCACATGTGGACCACCTTTTGTTGCGTTTCTTACCAAAGAAAAAAACTTTTCCCCCTCTTCCTCCATCCGCTCACCCTCCCAGCGCCACTGCTACTGGAACGGCTCTGCAATCGCGCACCCTCCTCCATAGCTTCTTCCTCGTTCGAAAAAATCTCGCCTAAAACCCTAGGCGACGACTGGACCCCCGAACGGCCATCGGAGCTCCTCCTCGCCCGACCTGCAGCTTCCCCATGGAGTGGAATCAGGAGACGCTCCAGTTCCTCTCCCCCTCCCCTGCCCCTCGCCGCCAGCCCGAGTCCTCCTCGCCGATGCCACCAATCGCCCCAGCTACGCCCTCGCTGTACTCCGCCTCGTCGCCGAGCCCTCCGTCGACGAGCAGATCCGCCAGGCTGCCGCCGTCAACTTCAAGAACCACCTCCGTGCCCGCTGGGCCTCCACGCCTACCACCCACGATGCCGCCGTCGACGCCGACGCCGCCCCGGCCGCCTCCTCGGCCCCGATCCCCGACGCCGAGAAGGAGCAAATCAAGGCCCTCATTGTCCCCCTCATGCTGTCCTCATCAACCCGTATCCAGACCACCTATGGTGCGATTCCGGCCGCTGGGGGGGGGGGGCGGGGTCGCGGCCGTGATCCGGCGGGCGGGGTTGCGGCCGCGATTCCGGGGGGGGCCGCGGCCACAATTCCGGCGAAAATTCAAATTTATTAATGAAAATTCAAATTTACCAACGAAAATTCAAATTTTCGTCGTCAAAATTTGCGAAAAAAAATTTCCAACTAATTTTTTTGTTTGTGGCAAAAAAAAAAAGCTGCCTATGCCAATAATTTGAATTTCGCAGCAAAATTCGTGTGAAATTTCTCACGAATTTTGCCACGACTCTATTTTCATTGCAAATTACCAACGAAAAATTAAAATTTTTCACGAATTTTTCCACGACTCTATTTTCATTGCAAATTACCAACGAAAAATTAAAATTTTTTGTCGCAAAAAATTTCCGACGCCAAATTACCGACGAATTTTTGTTCATCGCTAATTTCGTTGGCCAACGAATTTCGCCAAATTTTTCGTTGGAAAATTCATGGCAAAACTCTTGTTTTTTTGTAGTGAAATTACCAACGAATTTTTCCACGACTTTTCCAACGAATAATTAGCGACGAAATTTGCAACGAAATTTCCAAGGAATTTATCCACGAATAATTACCGATGAATTTTGCCACGAGTTTTCCAACGAATAATTAGCGACGAATTTTCCAACGAATTTAGCCACTAATTTACCCACGAAGTTTCCAACGAAATTTCCAACGAAAAAATTTTCGTCGCAAATTTCCAAAGAAAATTAAAATTTTTTGTTGGAAAATTTTCCGACGACGAATTACCCACGAATTTTTTTTCGTTGGAAAATTTGTTGGAAATTCGTTTTCCAACGAATTTTTCAGAATTTTTCGTTGGAAATTTCGTCGGAAAAAATATGTTTTTTTGTAGTGGTGTGTTGCTGTGAAAGTGGCTTTATTTTCAAGCTTTATTGTCCATTAATTTTGGCACGGTTCAAGTTTGTATAGTCTTAATCGAAGTAAGGTTGTTGATTCCATAGTTTGCCTGGATACCTCATGTCTGGAATCACCACATATTTTGGTCTCCCTCTTTTAAAAACTGAAGAACGAGTTTTGGAGAAAGGTATTTTGTCGCAGGAACCAACTTCCAACAAAACATTTTTTTGGCACGTCTGGTGGGACCAGTGTGGCTGATTTGAGGAAATACGATGGTGCGTACCGGGAATCAACTTGATCCTAACAATGTTGGCAGTAATAATTCATTATCGTAACTTGGTAATAACAGAGTGGGACGTTTCGAGTGATTGACTACACAGCTGGTGGCAAAACAAGAGTAATGCGGAGATGTCAAGATCCTGAGACAACTCACCAATGAGGAGGAAGGCAGTTATATCCAAGTCTTGTGATGTTGGCTATTATGAGGAGGATTCTCGACGAACACTACAAGGAAATGACTAGCTGCATGATGGAATACCTTGCCGATGTGGTGAAGCCTATGATCGTCAATACTTTACATGAGGTTATGCATAGGCCAGGAACGTCGAGCGATGCAATTCAAATGCAAGTGAATCCTACCGATCATGCACATTTTAGGATCTTGCAAAAAGCTGATACCATTGGTACAATCCAGACCTATTGGGTGATACGTATCGGAGAAAGTAATTTGCATAATGTTGCGGCTTCTATTGGTACAACCTAGACATGTAGAGTGATACCTGTCGGTGAGTAATGTTAATACTGCTACTTTTGTTGGTACAACCCAGATCTAGGTGAAAGTAATTTGCTCGATGCTGTGGCTTCCATTGGTACGACCCAGACCCGTGGGCCAATGTTTACCAATGGGAGTAACATGTCGATTCTTGCTTAAGCTAATTTAGGTGGAAACAATAGTGGCAACATGCCTTTACTGTACAGGCCCAAAGTCATCATCAATAACCAACGCAGGCTATCGACCACGCATAGGGGGCAGGAAGTTCCATAATAATAAGCACAACCATTGCTACAACCTATTCCTAGAGCACAGCCCGCTATGGCGAGTGTTGCAGTGGTTCCTGGGCAAGATCAGTAGAATGCTCAACTAACGTTTGACCAGACGATGCAGCAATACGGGTATGTGGGATACATTATGCTTGTATATAGAAGCCGTATCCCAAGTGGATGAATGCAATACCATATCCAAAAGGATTTGAAATGCTTGATTTCAACTTTTTTTTTCTGGTGAATCAATCGACAGTGGAGCATGTTAGTGGATTCGATGCACAATGTGGTGATGCATCTCATGCTAAATGTTGGAAGTTAATGTTGTTTCCCTTATCATTATCTAGGATAGCTTTTACATGATATACATCTTTACTGACCAATTCTATACATTCCTGGGAGCAAATGGAGACACAATTTCATAGCCAGTTTAACAGGCTAGTTCCCGATGTGTCTATTGTTTATTTGGCTGCTATCAAACAGAAAAATAATGAATTGGTGGACTAGCTCATGTCAAGATTTAAGAGGGCTAGAAATAGATGCCATAAGCCACTCCTAGAGAAAGAACTCGCAAATTTGGCTTTTAGAGGATTGAAAGTCAATCTTAACAAAAATTATGAAAGCCAAAATTTTGCCGATTTATTCCAATTGGCAACGAAAGTGTCTAAGTATGAGCAGCTATTAAAGGATAAAGATAGAGGGCCGCATGGAGACTTTACACAAAACTAGTCTTTCGTGGAAAGATATTAGCCATACGGTGAATCTAGCCAAGATAAAATTTGACAAGAAAAAAATCAAATTTGCCGATGATGAGGGGGCATATGATGACTCTTGCTTACCTAAATTAAAAGAATCGAATGATTGATAAATCATTCCATTCTTTTAAAGGTGGCATTTATTTTCACCAAAAAATGTCCAATTTTTAGTTATTATCGACATGTGATAACTTGAAGAATCAACAATTCGAAGAATCGACAAAGTGAAGGAATCGCCAAAAGTGGAGTCGACAATCTCTTATGCAACCGTGAATCAACGTAGTAGAGTTTACGTAACCATCGATAACCATTCGATAACCATTCCTAACCTCTGTTTGTAACTTCTCTTTGTAACATCTCCTTATAACTCCCGTAGCCACTAGGAAGTTATTTCTTTGTAGTAATCGTTTGTCACCTCCTTTTCCAACTTCTCTTTGTAATTTCTCGTAACCACTAGGTAGTTGTTTCTTCGGAGATCCCCCGCACAATTCAAACAAAATATTATCTTTCAATTATCTTTACTTTTATATACTGCACTTTATTTTTCCTTAGCTATAGCTTTCCGATTTGCATCGTTAATAAAATTTTGGCATGTATTTCTATCTAGGGTGTTGTTTCGTAAATTAAATTCCAACATTACATCTTTGCACATTCTCAAGCTTTGTCATCGATTAAATTCCGGTGCAGTTTGTGTGCGTGTGTTGCTGTGAAAGTGGCTGCATTTTCAATCTTTGGCATTGATTAAACTCTGGCACGGTTTTCAAGTTTGTATAGTCTCAATAAAAAATAAAGTGGTTGATTCCATAGTTTGTCTAGATAGCTCTTGTTCGGAATCGCCACATATCCCGGTCTCCTTCATTTAAAAATCGAAGAACAACTTTCGGCGAAAAATATTTCGTCGTGGAAACCAAATTCCGGTGAAACACTACCATTTAAGTTTTTTGAACTTACGGGAACCCAATAGCCAATAATTATAAACATCTAAAAGCCTTTCAGGGGAGGAATTTACGAGAACTTCCAACAAAACTTAGTATCTTCGACCATCAATTTACCCTTTTTGCAACAAATGATTGCTCTTTAACGGGTAAGCATTATTCACTATGGGCAAGTGTTTCCGTACAAATTTTCTTTATCCACATGATAAATGATTGCTCTTACGAGCTTCCTTCCTACCTTGCCATCACCCCTCACTAACCCTTGGCACATCCAGTAGAACCACCCCTATGCCAACACGAGGGACCTCAGCTTATTGTCCAACATGGTCCACAACATCTGTTTCCACTACTCCTCCTCAAACGCTACGTTGAACTCTAGAGACACGCCCTTGCGACCTTTGGGGATTGTCCCTCGGCCGCCGCCTCCCGCAAGGACGAGAGGACCTTGCTCTACATCTTGACCGCATTGCTCGCAGCGTACTGCCCCACCTTTTTCGCATGTCTCACATACTTGAGGTTCATCAATCTCGCCTCTTCCACCATGTAGTTCAGATTATTAGTGAGAAATAGGTAGGAGAGCAAGACTCCCTTGTAGAGCTTGGCCTTGGCGTTGAACCACCATAGCAAGACGAGGATTAACTATATTAATCACGATCACTCCAAGCTTTACTAGTGCAGAGAGGGCTTGTAGAGCTCGACACTCTCATCAAGCAACTGTTGCGGGAGACGACATCATCTTTAGATCCGTGGGTCCCTAATCAACAAAGCCATCGAGAAGAAAAAGGAAAGTTGAAGAAAAAGAAGAAAAAAATAAAAAAAAATCCCAAATGGACCCCACTTTTGACTCTTGGCAAGGGTAATATGGTCAATACAATATAAAAGGGAGTCTGAGAGGCAAGAGAAGAGTGGAAAAAGCGCGATCCAATATTTAATATATCTTTTATAATTTGTTAGAGATATTTGTTAGATCTTTTATTTCGCTCTTCTATCAGCGATATTTTTTGTAAATATTTGTACTGTATGTTGAGTAATGCAAGCAAATTATGAATTATCTCATGATATCAAAGCAAGAGAGCTTAAACACACCAAACAATTTGACCCGTATCGTTTGCGATATGATAGCGAAAGTGTCTATAAAGAAGGTGTTGACCCTTCCTCACCATATTATATCAACACCTCCAACAATCCTGGAAGCGTACTTGTTTCATGTGTGTTGACTTGGGATAATTGTGCAACAAGGTCGAAGGCAGCGAGATGCGCATTGCGGGCAAAAAATAATCTTTGGTTTATTGATAGTTCGCTAGAGAAGCTGAATCCAACAGCGCCCGAATTTAATGCTGGGACATTTATAATTCCATGATAGTTTCATGGATTTTCAATTCCCTCAACCGGAGTCTATAAGGAAGCATGTCATACGCATAAGAACTAGAGGTAATATGAGACGAGTTGATTGAGGGATTCACTCAAGGTAACGAACCTCGCATACACAAGATTAAAACTGAGATTGGGCTCCTACAGCAAGTAGGACTCTTGGTGGTGGAATTCTACATCAAATTAAAGGTCTTATGTGATGAACTTGATGACTATGATGACATCCCAAAATGTACCTACTCCGGAGCCACGAAGTACGCGAAGAAGAATGAGGTGGAGAAGATCCATCGGTTTCTTATGGGTCAATGCAGAGACTTGTGGAATGTTTGTTTGCAATTTCTCAACCTCGAGCCACTCCCGTTCCTCGATAAGGTTTATTCTATGATCATGCAGGAAGAGCGCTAATGATCAATTGTCCAAGGGAGAGAAGAGAAGATTGAGGGTGTTGCTTTCTCAATTGTTAAAGTAGGCCCAATGAAAGTACTATTAGGGAAACCTAAATGTAACCATTGTGGGAAGGTTGGAGAAGAGTCATTGTTGGGAGTTGATTATATATTCTCTTAATTGGGAGTCAAGGTGAGGTGAAAAGGCACACAAAGGGAATCCTTCCACAGTGGCTGTACATTCCACACAGGATATTAGCGGCAATTTTGATACTATTATAGATACCAATCGAGGAGGTTCGAAGGGGCTGAGACAACAACAACAATTAGTAATGATCATTATCACCATTTGGTCGGTTTGTTCACAGCGATGAAACCACCCACTTCAAATTGTCAATTCATAGTTAAGGTCTACTGGACTAATGATGTTTCCACAAATTGGATTATCAATAGTGGCACCTCCGAATATATGACAAGATAGCTTTTGCTTCTAAATCAACTAAGGAACATTACGGGCACAAATCCTATACAAACTACTGATGGAATAGTGACTCATTCAATCAAGGGAGGCAATGTTTATTTAAGCCCTATTTTTATTTTGCACGATGTCCTATACGTCCCAAACTTCGAGTGCAACGTTATTCGTGTTGGAAATTTGATTTTGAACTTGTAATGCTCAACAACGTTCTTCTCTTCTCGATGTGTCTTATAGGACCTGTCATCGAAGAGATCCATTGGAATGGGTTAATATTTGAGAAGGAGTTTATTATCTTTGACGTATGGACACTCATTTGGCTTTTCCAGCGGTCAAGGGACATATCATTGATATTTGACATCAACAATTGGGGCATCCATCGTGGCAAGCTTTGAATTTGATCATCCGTGTTAAAATAAATAAAGAAGGGGCTGATTTGTGTGATGTACGTTGTCATCCAAAACAAACCCGTTCCTCATTTCCTTTAAGTAAAAATAAAGTCGGTGGATGTTTGATTTGTTGCATTGTGATGTTTGGAAGCCATATTAGACAGGGTCTCTCTCCATTGTACATTATTTTTCAATCATCATCAATGATTATAGTCCAGCAGTTTGGTTCGATTTGATGTAGTAAAAATCAGAGACATACAAATTCTCTATTATTTTTTTTATCGTATGGTAAAAACCAAATTTGATCGAGTAGTTAAAATGGTGTGGAGTGATAATGGCCATGAATTGCTTTCTATTTACATGATTTTTTTTCCCAAAAGTGGAGTCATGCACCAGACGTCATGCACTTTTACCTCACAGCAGAATGGGCGAATAGAAAGAAAAAATCGAAATATCCTCGATATAGCACAAGCACATCGTTTTCAAGTGAATTTACCCATTTGTTATTGGGGTGATGCATATTAACGGTTGTTTGGGCGTGCATGATAACCATTAAGTTTTTTGTTTTTCTATTTTTCTATTCACGGGAACAATTTTGAAACAGAAATCTGTTTGGTAACATAATTTCTTTTTTCTATTTCTGGAATAAATTTTGATTTCAGAAATAAGTTTGAAACAAAAATGAGAAATAAAAATTTTCTACTTTTTTATTTCTAGAACAAAAAATAAAAACTCTTTTCATCACTTGCCTTTGTTACTAGCCGATCGCCCACCCACCGACCGCTATCACTAGTTGCCGCCTCCCATTGACGTCCTCTACCACCATTTGCCACCACTGCCTGCCGTTCGCCATCCTACGTTGTCTACCGTCGCCCTACGTTGACTGCCATCCTTTGCCACCCGCCGCCACCCACTGTTCTCCACCACCTGCCCACTCGCCCATCATCCATTCGCCAATCACTTGGAAGGTGTTAACACCTAATTTTTAGCCGACGCGTCATTCAAAGTAGAAAATTCGAGATTATGGTTTCTGATCGCGACGGAACCCGTTTCTTGAACAAAAAGTGTCATTTTTGAATTCTGTTTGTTAGCCTAGTTTCTGTAAATAATTTTCTATTCATTTCATGCAAAAACTTGAAAAGTCAAACGGTTGACTTTTACTTTGACTTTTTGGTCAACCCTTTGACCAAAAGTCAACCCCGAGTCAAATTGGGGCTTTTCACATAGAAAGATTTGTTTCAAGTTTAATTTCACTTTAGAAGTGGAAATTCCAGAAAAATTTAAAGATTTGATCATAAAATCAAGCTCCTAGTGAAAAAGTCAACTAGGGTTTGACTTTTGGTCAAACCTTTGACCAAAAAATTGAAAAATACAAAAATACAAAAATCATCTTATTTTATATTCAATTTACCTTTGTCATTTGAAATTTTACAAAAATCGATTCAGAATCAACTTTTTCCCAATTTGCGGAATTTGGTTCAAATTGGCCAAAAATGAAATTACTTCATTTTTAGTCATTTTTTAGGTTAGTTTTCTTCACGACATTTGATCTAGAGGTCATATTATATTCAATTTTGGAACAAATTTTGTAATTCCAAGCCAAATGGAAAAACCCCTAATTTAGGCCATAATCAGTGATTTGGATCGATTCTTCATGATTGGCGCAATTGAGGCACGAATGAGCCTAATTTCATATATGAAATCCAAATTCAAAATTAATTTTGGAAGATTCACATGAATTTGAGTCAATTTAGTGATCCAATGATTAAGAAGTCTAAGGATAATTGGTCTAATCAGTGCAATTCAACTTGACCCACTCTAGACTAATATTCAATTTGATGAATTGAGACTCAATTTGGTTAATTGGTCTTCAATTAATTTGTTAGTCTAGCTTGGCCATGCAATTACCCAAATTCAAGAGCAATTGAGACAAATAAGTTAAATTGGATCAATTTGTGCATGAATTTCAAATCAGTTCAATCCAATTTGATTGAATTCGATATTAATGGGGTATCATGATAGAGATCAAATTGTACCAAATTGGAACAAAAGGAATCAAGGATTGAACCAGTTCAATTAGGCCAAATTCGGGGCTAACCGGCTCAACCGGGTTTGATTCAAATTGAACCAATCTAGTCGAACTGGCCATTTTCCAGTCAAAAGTTCGGCAATTGACGGTCCATTCCGACCAACCAAGGCTGGTCACATCCTTTTGAGCCCAAAAATGACAAAAATGCCCTTAATTGAAAATTACGAAAATGCCCCTAAGTGAAAATTATCAAAATGCCCTTCATCAAGGATTAAGCAAATTAATTAGGGGATAAACAAATCAATCATGGGCATTCATTTAGAATTGATCATGTCCATCCATGATGCCATGTCACCAATCCTTAGCCTTTAAAGAATATTCTTAATCATTAAGGATGCATTTTAGGCCATTAGATTAATCTAAGGGCCAAGATTCAAAGTTGAGGGGAGTATATAGTGTTTTTTCCTTCCAAAATTGGGGGGGACTCTCATTTTCAGATTTGAATTCTCTCTCCTCACTCACTCTCTCTCTCTCTCTCTAAGCTCACGTAACTCTCTCTCTCGCCCTCTCTTGGCTGCCGGCCATCTCGTCTCCTCGTTGGCTATTTTCCGACGGATCATTGCCTCACCGACGTGCCCCATGGTGCCACGAAGCCAGTCGCAAGGCCAGCCGAGCTTGCTGGTGGCCGGAGATCCACATTCCGACGAGATTTCTTCCACGGCAGCATCACCGGCATTGCCGCCAATGATTTGATCAGCCGGTTCAAGTGGCTGAATCGGCCGTTCGTCATTCCTTCTGGCGATCCCGAACCTCCAGCAACGTTCTTCGGCATCTTCATGTGGCTATGGTGGTCGGCTTCTCGTTGAACAGCCACTGGATCGTTTATTTTGACTTGATTTTCCGTTATTAGCTCACTAGTGCGAGATCAAATCGATTCTCACTATAGTTTGTGCAATCTCTTCTCATAGGTTGTTGAGCTTTCCGAGACTTCTCTATGCTGTTCTTGATCTGAATACAGAGGCCGGATCGCTCGATTGCGCATCGGAGCATCGTTAAACAAGGTAAGTACACTTGGATGTTGTTCTGCAAATTCGTGTACATGGAAACCTGCATGTTTGAGATGCCGATTTCAACTCGTTATTGTTGAATCTTGCGAAGTGATGAACTAGAGAATCGTAAAACACGTCTTAAGCTTCGATTTGATATATTGTATGCCTCAATCGGACTTAGTTTGCTATGTCAAAACTCTTTCGAAAGTTAGGATTAGAATCTGGAATGTGATGTTCAAGTTTGTTCTGATGATTTCCTGATTGACGTTGTGCTGTTTGATGATTTTTCTAATTTTCTACGATCATTTTTTGAAAAACTTCCTTCATAAAAGTCGTAAAGCACATCTTAATCTATTTATCATAAAATTTTCATAAAATTCCAAGTATGTTAGCATGGTACGATCTGCAACATCATCTATGCATGAATCGGGTGACAGACTGGTTTTTGATTGACCTTCGTGTGTTCTTCGATTTTCATAAATTCGTGTGTTCAGAATATGAAAAAGTTTTCTTCATGAAATTCACACTGAGATCGAGATATTTCCATTGATACTAATTTCATCAAAATCGAAATTCATTTGAATTTTCAAAAGGAATTTTTATGATCTAATCAGTATCTGTGTTCAGATATGATTTTCATTCATTTGGAATCCAAAAGATGTTTTTCCGAATTTGATAAAGTTAGAGTCCTTTTTTGCAAAAAATCAAAATTACAAAGTTGTTCATTGGGGTCTCATTATGTTGACTGAAAATTTTGAGGGCCTAATAGCAATTTTTGGAGGATTTGCTTAAAATTTCATATAAGGCCTTCACAGGTTAAAATTTGATTTGCAGTTGGGCCCTTCGCAAAAACCGAATTTTATAAAAATTTGTAGGACTTTTTAGCAAAAACTCAAAACATGAAAGTTGTTATACACAAAGAATCCTAACTATCTAAAAATTTTCACATGGTTTTGATAAGGTTTGTTATTTTTCCTACCATTATTTTGAAATCCGTAACAGAACCAGGTCCAGCCTGTCACCGAGGGAAAATTTGTCATTTTCGGGAAAATTAGTGAGGATTTAGAAAAATGGTCTTCTTAACTTTTGCTCCTCATGTCATAATCTTTCTAATGACACCTGAATCACTTCATTTGGACATCATTAGGTTAGTTAATCACATCTGAACAGAAGCAATCCGAATTAGATAATAACTGAATTAGTGGTTTCCTTATGAAGCCCACTTCTCATTGTTTGATTGTCTTCGGAATAAGGCCCATGGGCTTGAATGCATCCTTATTCTATTGCTATGCATGTGTTTGTTAGATGAATGTTAGGCTCGGTGCATATTCGGCGGGTAGCCCATTGTGGTAATTTAGAACCCGACTTTAGGGGTTAATTGATATGAGTTGCCGTTTTGTGAATACAAATGGTAGCCCATTATTGTTAACCATTAATCAAATAATATTAGATGATTAGGTGGGTGGTGAATCGAAATGCATGAAAAACAAAGACCGATCCTGAGGTCTGTGTTTGATTAGTGAATTGTTTACACCATTATTTTTCTTTGGTTATTCTTTTGGATATTGTTTGTCGTGAATGTATGTTGTGAATCTAAATGCCGACACCCGAGAGATGATCCATGGGAAGATAATCCAAAATTGAAAAGACCAAGGCGATTGACCGATGTCCAATCCGGTCTCAAGTTGTATTCATTTGATGATGATGATAGACCAATGTCCGATCCGGTTTCAATTCATATTCAATTCATTCATCCTCGATCATGTCTCGGATTTTCAATTTGTGTTGTAATAAACACCCGACGAGTTGCGGGTTTTTACTTTCTCGCACTTAGAAATAGCTCGTCTTTTCAATACTTTGAGTGTTTACTTTACGAAATGTCTTTCAATACAATTGATTATTTCTTTCTTTTTCTAGACTAAGATAGAATTAGTTTAGAATCTTAAATGAAAATACAAAAACAAAATGCATGATTACCTAGTGGACTAAGACTTGAACATGAAAATGGTAAAGAGCAAATGCATGACAACTTAGATAACAACCATGTTAAGTTTAACGGTACCGAAAGGGCGTTAATAGAAATATTAACGTAAGCTAGTCCCCGAACCTTGGATCTCTGGTCTTCGTAGAAACCAAAACGAAATTCCCGCATTTAGGTTGGGTATTCTAGCCGACCCCCAACCTAGGCTAATGGCGACTCCTAAAAAAGATAAAATCAATCCGCTGTTACGTGAGATATGGATTTAGGGAAAATCCACGTTCATAATCAATGGACCATATGGATAACCAAAAGATTCATACTTCAGTAAAATCATTTTTTATGTTATGCCATATGAACCATTTCATGAACACTTATCTCTAAACCCGCCTTATCGAGTTTAGCCCTTGAGGGGTAGGTTGCGACAGGAGGGAGAAATTTTGTGTTGTTATAAAAGGAATTTCTATTTCGGGAATATAAATTTTGTGTCGTTATTAAACTCATATTTTTGCTCTAAAGCTCATCCAAGGAATAAAAATAGAAAATTCTATTTTTGATCATAAATTGATTTCTGGAACATAATAGTTATCATCCATGTCCTTTAATTAATTATAACCCAACTCCGTTATTAACTAGAAAAGTGCTTTTTGAGCTTTGTTTGGGAAACCCTTATATTATAGTCATTTTTCGAGTTTTCGGTGCAAAGTGCTAAGCTCACAAACCGCCAAAGGGAAAAAATAAATTTGAAGAAAGGGCGAGAAAATGTGCATTTTTGGGATATCCATATGGCACAAAAGGTTGGAATCAATCTTAGGGGAGGAAGAAATGGTATCAAGCCAAGTTCACGAAGAAAATGGGCAAACAATGATGCAGGAATGTGATTGTATAGTCCAAGTTGAAGAGCAACCCATCGAGCAGCCTGATAGCCAAATTCCAGTCCCATCTCACCCTACATAATAGAAAAGACAACCAACCCATCTACTAGATTATGTGTGCCATACGGTCCAAATAAAGACCCCAACTCCTCAGCCCACTCCGTTGATATCTTCAGGTACAGTCTATCCCATCGAGAACTTTATTTCTTATGAACAATTTGGTGACCCTTTCATCGCCTTTTTAGCTACTATTGATTCTAATTGAGCCTAGGAATTACACAGAGGCTATTAAAAATCTTTTGTGGAGAGAAGTGATGGCGATAGAAATTAAAGCACTTGAAGATAATAAGACTTAGACTCCAGCAACTTTGCCGGAGGTTAAGAAACTCATAAGATGCAGCTGGGTTTACAAAATCAAGTGTCGAGCTGACGATAGTATTGAGCGATATAAAGGTTATCTTGTCGCCAAGGAATTCACCTATATAGAGGGCATGGACTTCTATGAAACCTTCACACTAGTGGCTAAACTAGTCATCGTAAGATGTCTTCTTGTAGTTGCATTGGCTCATATTGGGATTTGCATCATATGGATGTCAACAATGCATTTCTACATGGTGACTTGGATGAGGAAGTTTATATGAATTTTCCAACAGGTTTCATGATAACGGGCTTGAGTCATTTATATTGACTACAAAAGTCTTTATATGGCTTCAATAGGCAATTCGAAACTAGTTTTCAAAATTTTCTAATGCATTGAGGGAGTATGGTTTTTGATAAATCATTAACTGATTACTCGTTATTCACATATTCTCATGGCGATATTTTTTCTACCCGTGTTAGTATATGTTGATCTCATCTTAGCAAGCAATAATTCAAAATAGCGCACAGTGCTCAAATAATACCATGATGAATGTTTTCATATCGAGGACCTTGGCCAATTAAATTACTTTTTGGGAATTTAAGTAACGCGGACCACTTTCGGGTTATTTTTGTGCCGGAGAAAGTATGCCCTTAACATCCTGTTGGAATGTGGCATACTAGTAGTTAAACTAGCGACTTCTCCGATGGAGCAATAACACCGGTTAGCTAAAGCAACTAGACCTGCCATGACATACCCAAGTCGTTATTGTTGATTGGTGGAACGGCTATTGTATCTCACTATCACTCGGCTTGAATTATGTTAGTTTGTCCACATACTTTCCCATTTCATGTAAGATTTGAAGGAGCGGCTCTAACGTCTTGAATTTGACCCACTTTCGTGATCAATGAAATTGATGCTATTTCTCATTTCGTTTTAGTAAGTCCCAATCGGAACTGATCATTCTTGGGATACTGACCAATAGGGAATGACTAACTAGGAAAACGGTACGTGGACCCAAGAACTCGACCGTGAATCGGGTTCGATTCCGAGAAACGACGAGAAAGTATTTTGTGCCAATGTAGGCCTATCGAAGGAAAGTGACGGATTTGGTTTGGCCAACGACGTGCGGCCGGATCGCGGGTGATTCCGCACGATCGAGAGTACGTGTGGCGAACGGTCCCGAACTTATTCCGAACGATCGCGACCCTCGGAACTAGTGACAAATCCTCATGTTATCCGGGAGATCGAGATCGTCACGATTCGAGTAATCCTAGGTCGATACGTGTAATCCCTAAATAGCCGCCCGTTAGTGAAAGAAGCTAAAATAGCAAATTGAGCGAAATCGATCGTGTAATTGAGTTCGAACTTCGGTGTCGAATTTTGTGGACGAACGCGACTATTTTGCGAGGACAGCGTCGTATAAGTATAGCCAATTATATTTGGGATCAATAGAGTAAAAAATTGGAAATTTCACGCAGGATAGGAAAAATTACCATTTTGCCCCTATGCCTTAGGCTTAGTTCCGAATTTTGGGGTTCATATTAGTCTTGACCAGCCTGTATTATTGCTAAAATCCTAAGACTAGATTGCCCCTAGATATTTTAGTTAGGCTTGATCATCACCATTGGATTAAGGGCAAGATGGTCATTTAGTGCTAGTTGGTCAACCACCCCACTAGCCCACAATGTGTATATCTCTCCCATTCTCTCTCTCTCCTCTCATTTCTCACTTCACCAACTGGCCACTCTCCCCTCTCCTCCCCCTCTCTCTCGCCAATTCTCTCTCTCTCTCCCTCTCGACCGTGTGAGGCCTTTCGCCGGAGCAAGCCGCCGTAGTCGGAGCCACTGCCATCCGCCCATCTCGCCACCACTACCGACAGTCCCATTCTCTCTCTCTCTCCCTTTCCCCAGCTACGTGACCAGCCCCCGCTGTGAACCGTCGTCCGCAAGCCGCCGTTGCTTGTGTCGCCGTGAAGGCCGCCAGTCGCCGCTGCTTGCGCTGCCGTGAACCCGCTCAGTCCACCCACTTCCCCAGCCCTGTTCAGCTTAGTTGGGAGCTTAGGAACCCAAGTGAGTATTTACCTCTAAACCCTAATTAGGCCAATTAGCATTTCTAGATAGGATTAGGGTAATTTAGGGGTTAAATTAAGGTGGTTTAGAGTTGATTATTGGGCTGCTAATTAGTGGTGGATTAGGTGATGATTTGGGAGCCTAATATGTTGATTTCAACGTGGTTTAGTGCCCTAGAGTGGGCTGTTGATGGCTGGAAGTATTAGAATTGATTAGCCCCGGTTCGGTGAATTTGGAGTTTAATAGTGGAAATTTCGAGTATGGCTCGAATTGTCCATTTGGTGGTTGATTCATGCTGGATTGGATGTTGATTTCATAATGCCATATCGCATGCCTAGTGTAGCCGAGAATGTACTAGCATGGCGGGCCTTGAGTGTGCCTAATCATATTAGCCTAGTCACGTGAATTATGCGTGTGAGTTATGTATCATGCATAGTTGAATTGAATTGCTTAATTGGATATGCTAATATGTTGATTGGGCATATTGAAATTGAATGTGAGCATGTCAATCAGGTATTTGAGCACGTCTTGGCATTGTTTGAAAATGTCTTAGCATGATTGGATTATGTGCTCACGTTGGAATTGGATGCTCATTGTGCATTGTGTTATTATTAGAGTGCTCATTGTGCATGGCCACACATTTCGCATGCTGTGCATTGGATTGAACAGAGAATTGTGTGAGTATGCATGCCTGGCATGAGCATGCGATCACTTAATCGCCCTGATGCGTTTTACGTTGGGTTCAGAAAAAATTGACTGTGTGCAAGTGTGATCACTTAAAACCTTTATGCGGGATATTGAACTCGTCCCGATGCATTTTATGCGGGATGATTCCCGGATTGCTGGAAAACGGCCAGCCTGATGCGTTTTGCGCGGGTTTTGGTCCATATAAGAAGATTGGTGTTGCGCCTGATGCGTTTTACGCAGGCTAGAGACACTGGGCCTGATGCGTTTTACGCGGGTTAGACCTGATGCGTTTTGTACAGATCGAGCTCTAAATGAGAATTGACAGTGTGCAAGTGTGCATCATTGAGTCGGATCATGAGCATAGGCATCTTGATGACATGCGTGTGCGAGAGTATGTTGGCAAGTGTGCAAGCATGTGAGTGTTGGTGACGCGTGGGCAATGCAGGCATTAATGAGCATGAGCATGTGCATGGCATACGTGTGACTAAGCCTGTCGCGTATGTGCCATTGTTGTGATTATTATATGCCTAACCTGCAGGGTCATTTGTGTGCTCGATATGAGCCCGAGGGCCTAGGTCAATTGATTTTGATATGTTAATGTGATTGCTTGCCTGTCAGGAGGTACATGTTATAGCCTAGTTTAGGTTTAGGGCGTTTTACTCGCTGAGATTCGTTCTCATTGTTGTTTAAAACTCAACTTTTCAGACCCCCGGCCCTGAAGATGTATGAGGTACCTATTCATTTTGGGATTCCGTCTCAGATAGATTGGGACGTGATCGAGTACCCCGTAGGGAACGCGGATACATATATTAGGCATTTCACTACCCTGTGGGTCGATGTGGGCGAGCATCATTTTCAGGACACGAGTATATAGCTTGGTTGTTTAGAGACTACTCCGGGACATTCGGGCCTCTCAGGACTTTTGACGTCCCGTTCAACGGGCTAGGCGAGGTAGATCCCTAGTGTCCGGATGAAGACCTAGCGAGCCCCAAGTACACATCCGAGGGGAGTTCTAGTGCCGATGTAGGGCATGGACCTATTGTCTGGGAGATGGACGAGCTAGACCCTATGGACAAGGAGCCGATCGTTAGGACTCTGACCAGTAGCTGATGGAGTCGGACGAGGAGCAAGAGCCTATGGAGCAGGACCCTAAGCAAGAGGGCGAGCCTGGGAAGATGGATTTCGAGGAGGAGCCGGCAGAGGCCGAGTCCGAGTTGGATTCCCTAAACTTCGAGGTTGAGCTGTCTAACAGTTTCTCTGAGTCCTCGGGATCCGACTTGGACTGGGTTTCGTAGGGTTAACTTTAGCCTTAGTCTTAGTTAGGTCAGGCCAGTACCTTTTTGACTGGAGCCCCATCTAGTTTTAGTACCCCTGACCGCCCGGGCCACTTAACCCTTTTTGTCAGTAGTGGCCATTGACCCGCTTTTGGTTTTTGTGCGTATACTGTTAATGGATATTATATATGTTTCCCGATGTTAATGCAAGTGTATATTCATATTGGTTTTTGTTGTTCGTGCTATCCTTGGTCATGTGTTTACATGGTACGGGTTTTATGGTGCTTCCGCGTGTGCATGATTCTCTGTGTTGGGCGTTCGTTCGGCGACACGTCTTAGGACGTCGCACTTGAATCGACCTCGGTTGGGTTGTCGTGCGCTGTGAGGTTCGGGGCGTGACATCCCCCGTTGATTTGGTATTAAAGCAAGGTTAGCTCGGTCCAATTTGGTCGAAGCATGGAGTGATAAGGATCGATGACCTTGGGTAGCCAGTAGGGTGACCTTGTGTGCTAAGTGTACCTCTTGACTGTCTGTGTTTTGATTGAGTGCCTATATGAATTGATCCATTGAGTATAGGTGCAGCAGGACTTGAGGTAAGTATACCTATACCTCTTGTTGAGACTTGTGCTGCTTGTGTTTGATCGCATGGTGGGTGGTTGGTTTCTGTTGTGTTAGTTCCCTGCCTAAGACCTAGACCGGTTTGGCTTGGCTTAGGTCTCTAATTCCTGAATGGAATTATAGCAGGTTGGTGAGCGTGCGAGTTAGGAAGATGAGTATCCAAGGAAGAGGTAGAGGTCAAGGTCATGGTAGGGGTCGAGGTCGTGAGCAAAACCATGTAGAATCGCAAGTGAGAGTTGCAGAGGATCCAAGGGTAGACGGAATTTTGAGGGCTCTCAAGGAAGCAGGAATTCTAGGGGGTAGGTAGGCCCAAGAGAGAAATGCCACTATTGCCGCTGCCGTTGAAGCTACTGTTGTTGCTGCTGATGGGGCCAATGGGAATAATGAAAATAATGGGAATCATGGGAATAATGAGAATCCAATTCCGGGACCGACAAATATGATCAGGCCGATGTCTAAGTTGGTAGAGCAGTTCTTGAAACTAAAACCGCCGAAGTTCAACAGGAAGGGTGACACCGAGGCTGCACCGTGTTGGGTAGAAGAATTAGAGAAAGCCTTCGATGTTCTGGGGTGCACCGAGACTGAAAGAGTGACTTTGGCAATATATTAGCTACAGGACAATGCAAATGACTGGTGGAAGGCCACCAAGGGCAAAGTATTTCTAGAGGATGTCGCCTAGACTTGGGCCGCGTTCACCGAAAATATTTATGGAAAGTACTTCTCAGAGAGTGCCTAGGAAAAGAAATTGGCAGAATTTATGAGGCTCCGCCAAGGACAAATGACTGTAGACCAGTATGAAGCGGAGTTCGCGAGGTTGTCGAGATTTGCACCTAGGATGGTGGAGAATCCCCAGGATAAGGTTCAGAGGTTTTGAGATGGGCTAAAGCCGGACCTTAAGAGTTAGATGATATTGTTGAACATCAAGGATTATGGCGAGATGTATAAGCGGGCACAGGCTATTGAGCAAGATCAGTTGGAAAGGGCAGTCGCTTCGGGATCGCGGTTTGCCCCGACTAGAGACAATCGCCGTCTCGGGAAGAAGCCGATGGCGGGAAACAGGCAATTCGTACCACCGATTAGAAAGAATATCGGAAAGCCGAGTCACTAGCAGAACATATTTGGGGCTTGTTTCAAGTGTGGGAGTCTAGAGTATCAGATAAGAAATTGTCCCCAGCAACGCCCCATAGGACCTCAGATGCAACCACAACAATCCCGGATAGGAAATCAGGCTGGGAATCCCCATCTGGCTAATATGAACAGGCCACCGGCATAAGGACGGGTGTACGCCATGGCGCGAAGGGAGGTTGAGAATACGCCAAGCGTGGTCACAGGTATGATTTCTCTGTGCAATCATGTCGCATATGCTTTGTTTGATCCGGGGGTGTCGCACTCATTTGTGTTTGCTCAGTTTGTTGAATTAGCTAGATTAAAACCTGTTTTGTTGGAAGTACGGTTATGTGTGACTACGCCATTTATGGATAAGATATGCATATCGTTAGGGTGCTCGGACTGTGAGATAGTAATTGGTGGCGTAGAAAGCATGATAGATTTAGCTGTTTTGTCAATGTATGATTTTGATATAATTGTGGGCATAGATTGGTTAGTCAAACAGAATGCCGTGATGATTTACAGTAGCAGAGTGATTCAGTTTAGTCCGGTTGGACACCCTAGATTTAAGTTTGTAGGGAGTCGAGGAGGAACCTCGATCCCTTGGGTTTCCTCAGTAGAAGCAACCAAGTTGTTGGATGAGGAATGTCAAGGTTACTTGGCAAGTGTGGTTGATTCAATGGCAAGAGAAGTGCGGCTAGAGGATATAGCAGTGGTGTGCAACTTTCCCGATGTCTTTCCCTAAGAATTGTCGGGATTGCCACCAAAAAGAGAAATAGAGTTTGTTATCGAGTTGGCCCCTAGGACTGAGCCAATCTCGAAGCCGCCCTATAGGATGTCATTGTCAGAGTTGAAAGAATTAATAGTTCAGATCTAGGAACTGCTAGACAAAGGTTTTATCTGATCGAGTGCGTCTCCATGGGGAGCGCCAGTCTTGTTCGTAAGGAAGAAGGATGGGTCGTTGAGGCTATGTATCGACTACTGCCAGCTGAATCAAGTGATGATCAAGAAAAGTATCCCCTTCTAAGGATTGACGACCTGTTTGATCAGTTGCAAGAAGCCTCGGTATTTTCTAAGATTGATCTAAGGACAGGGTATCATCAGTTAAGGATCCAAAAGGAGGATATCCCAACGACGGCATTCAGGACGAGGTATGGGCACTATGAATTCACGGTAATGCCGTTTGGACTTACTAATGCCCCTGCTGCTTTCATGGACTTAATGAATCGGGTATTCAATGAGTTTTTGGATCAGTTCGTCATCGTCTTCATAGATGATATTTTGGTGTATTCAAAGAGTCCCAAGGATCATGAGGTGTGCTTAGAAAAGGTTCTACGGACGTTAAGAGAGCATGCACTGTATGCTAAATTTAACGAGTGCGAAATTTGGCTAAGTTGAGTAGCTTTTCTTGGACATATAACCTCCGGAGAGGGAATCTCCGTGGATCCGGCAAAGATTAAGGCAGTGATGGATTGGCCGAGGCCGACGACAATTACTAAGGTTCGGAGCTTATTAGGACTAGCAAGCTACTATCGACGATTTGTGGAAGGATTCTCAGCGATAGCCACTTCATTGACAAGGTTACCTAAGAAGGAGACTAAGATTGAATGGACGGAAAAGTGCGAAGAGAGTTTTTAGGAATTGAAGCAGAGATGACGATTGCGCCAGTGCTAACGATCCCTTCAGGACCAGGGGGATGTGAGATCTATAGCAATACTTCGCTCAAGGGATTGGGATGCGTGCTAATGCAATATGGAAGGGTGGTTGCTTATGCATCACGTCAGTTAAGGCCTCGTGAGATGACCTACCCAACTCACGACTTGGAACTGGCAGCAATTATTTTCGCACTCAAGATTTGGAGGCACTATTTGTGCGAGGAAAAGTTCCAGATCTACACGGACCACCAGAGCCTCAAGTACTTATTTTCGCAAAAGGAGCTAAATATGAGACAGCGCCATTGGATGGAGTTGTTGAAGGACTATGATTTTGACATCTTGTATCACTCCGGAAAAGCCAACCGAATAACGGATGTCTTAAGCCGGAAATCGAGCATCGCGCAGTTAATTGTCAAAGAGTGGATTTTATTGGAAGGAGCGTGAGACTCAGAGTTTAAGTTCGAGGTAGGACACCTCTCCAATCTGATGGCGATGTTAAAGATTGAACCGGAAGTGCAAATCAAGATTAAGGAGTTGCAGTCTACGGACCCTGAGATTCAGAAAATTCTAGAAATGGATGGTACTAAGAGGAAACCGGACTTCCAAGTGTCTGAGGATGGAATTCTTAAGTTTTGAGGACATTTGTGCGTGCCCGATGATTTGGAACTTAAGGAAGAGATTTTATCGGAAGCTTATAGGAGCAATTATAGCATTCACTCGGGCAGCACGAAGATATACTAGAACCTTCGACAGCACTATTGGTAGAATGGAATGAAGGTAGATGTGGCCAAGCATGTGGCCAAGTGTTTGACGTGCCAATAAGTGAAAGCACAACATTGTAAACTTGGTGGAATGTTGCAGCCGTTGGAAATCCTAGAATAGAAATGGGAGCATATTATGATGGATTTTGTAACGGGATTGCCAAGAAGCTAGAGGGGACATGACTCTATTTGGGTGATAGTGGACAGATTGACCAAGTCATCGCACTTTCTGGCAGTGCGAAAGGACTTCGAGCTTAGAAAGGTACGCAGAGTTATATGTGCGGCAGATAGTTCGTCTTCATGGAGTACTGGTATCAATCACTTCGGACCGTGATCCCCGGTTTACTGCTAATTTTTGGAAAAGTCTACAATCGGCCATGGGAACAAAGTTGCAATTCAGTACGGCCTATCATCCGCAGACGGATGGCCAATCTGAGAGGACTATTCAGACCTTAGAGGATATGCTGAGAGCATGTATATTAGATTTTCAGGGCAAGTAGGAAGAGCAGTTGCATTTGGTTGAATTTGCCTATAATAACAGCTTTCAGCGGAGTATTGGGATGACAACGTTTGAAGCACTTTATGGCAGGGCATGTAGAACACCGTTATGTTGGGATGAAGTGGGAGAAAGAAGTATAACGGGCCCAGAGTTGGTTCAGCAGTCAATGGAAATAGTAAAAATTATCCGGAAAAGGCTAAGAACAGCTCAGAGCCGTCAGAAGAGTTATGCGGACCGAATGCGTAGACCGTTGGAGTTTCAGGTTGGTGACCATGTATTCCTTAAGATCTCACCGATGAGAGGATTGTCTCGGTTTGGCAAGAAAGGAAAACTGAATCCAAGTTATATAGGCCCGTTCGAGATTTTGGAAAGGATTGGAATGTTGGCTTATCGTCTCGCCTTGCCGCCGAATTTCTCGCAAGTTCATAACGTCTTCCACGTATCAATGTTAAGGAAGTATGAACTGGATCTAACCCACGTGCTGAATCATGAAGTCATAGACGTGGACGACAGGGTGTCGTATGTGGAGAGACCAGTGCGAATCGAGGATAAGAAGGAGCAAGTTTTGAGGAATAAGACAACCCCATTGGTCAAAGTTGTTTGGGAGCATCACGGGATGAAGGCGCCACCTGGGAAAGTGAAGAAGTAATGCGACGTTAGCACCCCTATTTATTTGAGTAGTCGGGTTTGGATTGTAAATTTCAAGGACGAAATTTTTTAAGGGAGGAAGAGTTGTAACGTCCTGAATTCGACCTACATTCGTGATCAATGAAATTGATGTTATTTCTCATTTCGTTTTAGTAAGTCTCGCCCGGAACTGATCATTCCCGGGATACTGACCAATAGGGAATGGCTAACTAGGAAAACGGTACGTGGACCCAAGAACTTGACCGTGAATTGGGTCCGATTTCGAGAAACGACGAGAAAATATTTTCTGCCAATGTGGGCCGGTCTAAGGAGAGTGACGGATTTAGTTTGGCCAACGACGTGTAGCCGGATCGCGGGTGATTCCGCACGATCGAGAGTACGCATGGTGAACGATCTCGAACTTATTTCGAACGATCGCGACCCTCGGAACTAGTGATAAATTCTCGTGTTCTTTGGGAGATCGAGATCATCACGACTCTAGTAAGCCTAGGTCGATACGCGTAACCCATAAACAGCCGCTCGTTAGTGAGAGACGCTAAAATAGCAAATTGAGCGAAATCGATCGTGGAATTGAGTCCGGACATCGGTGTCGAATTTCGTGGACGAATGCGACTATTTTGTGAGGACAACGTCGTATAAGTGTGGCCAATTATATTTGGGATCAGTAGAGTCAAAAATTAGAAATTTAACCAGGGACCGGAAAAATTACCATTTTGCCCCTATGCCCTATGCTTAGTTCCGAATTTTGGGGTTTATATTAGTCTTGACCAGCCTGTATTATTGCTAAAATCCTAAGACTAGATTGCCCCTAGATATTTTAGTTAGGCTTGATCATGACCATTGAATTAAGGGCAAGATGGTCATTTAGTGCTAGTTGGTCAACCACCCCACTAGCCCACAATGTGTATATCTCTCCCATTCTCTCTCTCTCCTCTCATTTCTCACCTCATCAGCCGGTCACTCTCCCCTCTCCTCTCCCTCTCTCTTGCCGATTCTCTCTCTCTCCCCCTCTCGGTCGCGTGAGGCCCTTTGCCATAGCAAGCCGCCGGAGCCGGAGCCCCGCCGTCCGCTCATCTCACCACCACCACCGACCATCCCATTCTCTCTCTTTCCCTTTCCCCAGCTGCGTGACCAGCCCCCGCCGTGAACCGCCGTCTGCAAGCTGCCGCCACTCGCGCCGCCCGTCGCCGCTACTCGCACCGTCGTAAGCCTGCTCGGTCCGCCCACTTCCCCAGCCCTGTTCAGCTTAGTTAGGAGCTTAGGAACCCAAGTGAGTATTTACCTTTAAACCTTAATTAGGCTAATTAACATTTCTAGATAGGATTAGGGTAATTTAGGGGTTAAATTAAGGTGGTTTAGAGTTGATTATTGGGCTGTTAATTAGTGGTGGATTAGGTGATGATTTGGGGGCCTAATGTGTTGATTTCAACGTGGTTTAGTGCCCTAGAGTGGGCTGTTGATGGCTGGAATTATTGGAATTGATTAGCCCCGGTTCGGTGAATTTGGAGTTTAATAGTGGAAATTTCGAGTATGCCTCGAATTGTCCATTTGGTGGTTGATTCATGCTGGATTGGATGTTGATTTCGTAATGCCATATTGCATGCCTAGTGTAGCCGAGAATGTACTAGCATGGCGGGCCTTGAGTGTGCCTAATCATATTAGCCTAGTCATGTGAATTATGTGTGTGAGTTATGTATCATGCATAGTTGAATTGAATTGCTTGATTGGATATGCTAATATGTTGATTGGCCATATTGGAATTGAATGTGAGCATGTCAATCGGGTATTTGAGCATGTCTTGGTATTGTTTGAAAATGTCTTAGCATGATTGGATTATGTGCCCACGTTGGAATTAGATGCTCATTGTGCATTGTGTTATTACCAGAGTGCTCATTGTGCATGGCCACGCATTTCGCATGCTGTGCATTGGATTGAACCGAGAATTGTGTGAGTATGCGTGCCTAGCATGAGCATGTGATCACTTAATCGCCCTGATGAGTTTTACGTTGGGTTCAGATAAAATTGACTTTGTGCAAGTGTGATCACTTAAAACCTTGATGCGTGTTATGCGGGGTATTGAACCCGTCCCGATGCATTTTACGCGGGATGATTCCCGGATTGCTGGAAGACGGCCGACCTGATGCGTTTTGCACGGGTTTTGGTCTATATAAGAAGATCGGTGTTGCGCCTGATGCATTTTACGCGGGCTAGAGACACTGGGCCTGATGCGTTTTACGCGGGCTAAGAAGTGTTGAAATTTATATAGACCTGAGGCGTTTTACGCGGGTCAGACCTGATGCGTTTTACGTGGGTCAGACCTGATGCGTTTTACGCAGGTCGAGCTTTAAATGAGAATTGGCAGTGTGCAAGTGTGCATCGTTGAGTCGGATCATGAGCATAGGCATCTTGATGGCATGTGTGTGCAAGAGTACGTTGGCAAGTGTGCAAGCATGTGAGTGTCAGTGACGCGTGGGCAATGCAGGCATTAATGAGCATGATCATGTGCATGGCGTACGTGTGACTAAGCCTATCCCGTATGTGCCATTGTTGTGATTATCATATGCCTAACCTGCAGGGTGATTTGTGTGCTCGATCTGGGCCCGAGGGCCTAGGTCAATTGATTTTGATATGTTCATGATATTGCTTACCTGTCAGGAGGTGCATTTTAGCCTAGTTTAGATTTAGGAGGTTTTACTCGCTGAGATTCGTTCTCATTGTTGTTTAAAATCCAACTTTTCAGACCCCCGGCCCTCAAGATGTATGAGGTACCTATTCGTTTTGGGATTCCGTCTCGAATAGACCGGGACGTGATCGAGTACCCCGTAGGAAACGGGGATACATATATTAGGCATTTCACTACCGTGTGGGTCGATGTGGGCGAGCATCATTTTCAGGCGCACGAGTATATAGCTTGGTTGTTTAGAGACTACTTCGGGACATTCGGGCCTCTCAGGACTTTTGACGTCCCCTTCAAAGGGCTAGGCGAGGTAGATCCCCAATGTCAGGATGGAGACCTGGCTAGCCCTGAGTACACATTTGAGGAGAGTTCTAGTGCCGATGTAGGGCATGGACCTGTTGTCTGGGAGATGGACAAGCCAGACCCTATAGACGAGGAGCCAATAGATTGAGGCTCTGACCCGGAGCCGATAGAGTCGGACGAGGAGCCAGAGCCTATGGAGCAGGAGGGCAAGCCTGGGGAGATGGATTCCGAGGAGAAGCCGTCAGAGGCCGAGTCTGAGCTGGATTTCCTAGACTCCAAGGTTTAGCTGTCTGACAGTTCCTCTGAGTCCTCGGGATCCGACCCGGAATGGGTTTCGTAGGGTTGACTTTAGCCTTAGTCTTAGTTAGGTCGAGCTAGTACCTTTTTGACCGGAGCCCCACCTAGTTTTAGTACCCCTGACCGCCCGGGCCACTTACCTTTTTTTGTCAGTAGTGGCCATTGACCCGCTTTTGATTTTTGTGCGTATGCTGTAAATGGATATTGTATATGTTTCCCGATGTTAATGCAAGTGTATATTCATATTGGTTTTTGTTGTTCATGCTATCCTTGGTCATGTGTTTACATGGTACGGGTTTTATGGTGCTTCCGCATGTGCTTGATTCTCTGTGTTGGGCGTTGGGTCGGCGACGCATCTTGGGATGTCGCGCTTGAATCGACCTTGGTTGGGTTGTCGCGCGCCGTGAGGTTCAGGGCGTGACAGCAGCACTGTGATGCAGCTATATGAGTTCTTCGATATCTCGAGAAAAATCCACGTCAAGGGATCCTTTTATCAGTCCCGACTTCGCTTCGCCTGACAAAGAAAGGGGAGGCAACAAAGAATGATTTTCATCTTCATTCTCTCTGAACATCACCATTACTAACCGCTGAAGCTGTGACTTATCCACCATTTTCATCTATCATGGAATCCTCAAACTCGGATTCATAGCTTGAGTGAAACAAATAACAGATAACGTTCAAAATCAACTCATACGGCATTGTTTATGGAGAGTCCAGTCACATCATAGTCCACGTTGGACTTGTTTTTGTATAAAAAAATAGCCACTTATGAATTATCATTTAATTAAAAAAGCCACGTAGAACTTTTGGCTAGAATTTGTCACCAGGGGCACTTTAGTGAATATTTTTTCTCCGATTTAACACTTAAGTAAGCCGGCAAAATTTTTTGATACTATAGTGACCGCTGTACAAAACTTTTGACATTTCTATTGTCCTTATGCCGAGTATGATCTAAGCTCAAATACTTGTTCAATATCATGCAACCAATCAATAGAGTTGTTGGGATTGAGACTACCTTCAAATCCAAGTACTTCCACTTTCATTTCGCAGTTATTGTCCTTTTGCCTCCCTCTCCTTCCACTAGCTCAATAACTTGAATCACTAAGTCGCCTTTAGTGTTGTTAGATTCATCATCGGAGCTTGGACAGTGATCTAGATCGGCGTGCCATGGACGACCAACTGGTGTTGTTTGTGGCTGTGCTTGCCTCGCTTGATTCTTTAGGAGGTTGAGAACTTGTGCCACCTGTTGTTGTAGGTCCTCTATTGCATGGTCACGCCTTTCATTGTGAGTTTGCTCTAAAGTCAAGCCTCTAGGAACCGAATCACTCATCTGTTTTTAGAACGGAAGTATGAGCCAGCAAACAGAAGAACTCACCCATCTAGGTCATCCTTGAAGCTTCGATACCAACTTGATGCATGGTGAGATTAGATGACATTGATAAACGTGTTTGACAGAATGAAAGTGTGAGATGTTTTCACGAAGAAACAACTTTGGGATAGAAGAGCTCACCACCAAGGCATAAATGGTTACTCCACCGGCCAAGTATAAAAAACTTGTAAGATGCCACCAAGGGATATATGATTACTCCACCAACCAAGGATAAAGAACTTGTAGATTCACCGCAACGAATTGGATAAAGAACCGAAAAAATCAATTACTTGAGAGAAATTCTCATGTATTATTAACTCACAACTTTGCTTCTTACAAATGGGAAAGCTCCTCTTATTTATAGAGGGACTAAAATGCTTGGAAACGTTAACAATAGGAAACCTAAACTAGGAAACAACTCAAATTAGGAAAGATCCTTTCAGCCATTGATTCAGCTTAAGGAAAGTTTATTCTTAAACTTATTAACACTCCATCTTCAATGCCTTCTCATTATTGGACCCATTGGATTATGTTGTGGCCGCAATTTCTTTTTGCTTGCATAAACATCAAATGGTCTTCAATGAAATTTGATGCTCCGGCTTCACCTTTACCTAGCACAATAATTAGTGCGCTAAAATTTTTATGCAAAGGGATGATCAAAGTGCAACTTTAGAAGGAACATAAAATTAATGTTGCATAAGTTGTTAAGAGATCGTCAGAGCAACGCATGTACTTGCACTAATTCGAGAAAATAGTATAGGTCAAAGTAGTGGGAGTTCATGCACATAATGAGTTCTAGAGTTAAAAAGAAATGCAAGGGATTAATCATGACAAAAAAGGCGTTGCATGAAGTAACTAGAGGAGTCAAAAGAAATCAGTGCTTCACATTGTTGACGACAAAGTTGGGGATAAGAATAATAGAAGTGTCATAACTTTCGTACGTCACTTACCTGAGTATTCTAACATTTTTTTACTCACTTAAGTGCCACAAATTTGAAAAATCGATCACTTAAGTGCCATCAGCGATTTGCCTTGTCGAAAACTGCCAGCGCCGACGTGCACAATCTTTGTAATTTTTTTCGCTTACTTAAGTATCATAAATTTGAAAAATCAATCACTTAAGTGCCACAAATTTGAAAAGTCAATCAATTAAGTTCCATTGACAATTTCCTTCACATCGGAAAATCTATCGCCGGCCTCATCCATATCTAGAGAGGGTGTACGATGCTTTTGCCCGCGGTTGGTGAGGCGTCCATGGCCTAGGGCGAGGCCATGTGGGCATGTGATGGCCCTCATTTGCCGCGAAGGCCCTCGGCCGCAGCCGACAATGGCCTTGCCTAGGGACTTTGTGGCCGGCACAAAGAAATAAAACAAAGAGAAAAAGGAAAATAAAAAAAATTTGTAAAACATGCAAAAACTTCACATATGACGATTTGCCAGAATTGGCACTCAAATGACTAAGTTTACTCCGGTGTGGCATTTAAGTGAGCGAAAAAAAAAATGATGGCCTCAAGTGAATGTTATATGAAAGTTATGGCACTCATATTGTTTTTATTCCAACTACGGGATTGACCTACATGTCAATTTATAGACCCAAGTCCGGCTCATTACGTGTTCTGGGGTTTTATCAGACGATACGTGGTTTCCACGTTGAGCACATGTTCTTGAATTACCAAGTTGAGTACCAAGCTGTACTTTCAACTTCCTACTTCTTTAATTGTTTGAGACAATACAGGAACTAAGAAAGTCGAAGCAACAATAACTCTAAACAAGAAAGAAACAAAGCTTTTTATGAGTAACCTTTGCAGTATTTGTTCATGTAATTTCCAATGAAACGGTTTCATGAAATGAGTGCAGTTTGATCGTGGTTTGTATTTTTGCGTTAACTTGCTTAAATTCTTGATGCTGCAATAAGGTTGCAATTCTTGGACCATCTAGACAAGTTGACTCGACGGAAAAGGAACTTCAAGACAAGCTCCTTCATGCATTTACGTATATTGTGCAAGACACCAGACTTGAAGTTAAGGGTGGTCATGACCCTCTTTTCCAACGTAGTTAGGGAAAAGATTGGTTTAAAGGTAATGCCCAAAAGGTGGGCCAACGGCCCTTAATTAGGCATGGGCTCTCCCAAGCCCTTACCACACATGACGTTGGGATTCATTTGAAATTCTGATTTAGCCGATAAACATTCTATATGACACGGGAGTTACCACTAGCCTATTGGGATCGGTTAGAAACCAAGTGAGACATGGGAGATTATCTCACTTCCTAGGCAACCAAAGATTATCTAGGATTGAGGACTTGATTACACTAATAGTTTTTGTTGGTGCCCTTTTGATACCTCTTACTCGGTTAGTATGTTCATCGAAGTAGTCAAACGGTCTTTGTTACCAATTATGAATCCAAAAGGTCATTTGAGTCACTAAGGTCTGTTCAGTAACGTTTCTGTTCTTAAAAATAATTTCTGTTCAGAAATAGTTTTTTCTATTTTTATTCCCTAGACGAGTTTTTGAGCAAAAAAAACGCGTTTAGTAACTGCACAAATTTTCTATTCTCGGAGTAGAAAAATAACAGAAATGCATTTGGTAGGACACTAAAAATTTCTATTCTCAATTTTTTCATTTAGTGATAAAATTGTCGGTGGAGACTTAACAATTCATGTTTAGATAAAATTGGACTAGAAATAGAATAATAATATATTATGATATAGAATTGGATGACCTTAATACAATCATAGAGAAAATTACTCTTTATAGACAAAGCAAATACCGGGTGGTGGTCGAGAAAATTGCAGCTTAGGGGACTTAACAATTAATGTTTGGATAAAATTGGACTAAAAATAGAATCATAATATATTATGATATAGAAATGGATGACCTTAATACAACCATAAAGAAAATTACTCCTTATCGACAAAGCAAATACCGGGTGATGGTCGAGGAAATTGCAGTTTAGGGTGTAGGATTGTAGGATTTGGGGTTAGGGGTTAGGGTTTAAGGTTTTTGGTTTTGAGGTATACGGTTTGGGGTTTTGGGTTTTAGGTTTTTGATTTTAGGGTTTAGGGTTTAGAGTTTGGATTTGGTGTTTTGGGTTTAGTGGTTTAGGGTTTGGGGTATTGGGGTTTGGGATTTAGGGTATATGGTTTACATTTTGGGGTTTGGGATTTATGGTTTAAAATTCAGGATTTTGCAATTTAGCATTTTAGGATTTATGGTTTGGAATTACGAATTTAGGATTTCGGGTTTGGAGTTTTGGGGTTTAGGGTTTAGTGTTTTGGATTTATGATTTTAGGGTTTGGGTTTTTGGGTTTAGGATTTGTGGTTTAGAAGGTTTAGGGTTTGGGGTTAAGGTTTTAGGGATTTGGGATTTGGGTTTTGGGGTTTTAGGGTTTTAGGCTTCGCGTTTTTTATTTTAGTGTTATGGGTTTTAGGGTTTGGGTATTGAGGTTTAAGATTTTGGGGTTTAGGGTTTGAGGGTTAAGGTTTAGGGTTTAAGATTTAGAGTTTAGGATTTAGTATGAGAATATTTTGTAAAAGAAAGAGAGTTGATCTTGTTTCTCTAGTGTTTCTCTTTTTGTTCTAGAAACAGAAAAGTATAATTTTTTTACTTCTTATTTCTATTCCAAATCTATTCCCTAACCACTTTTTTGTTCTGGGAAACAAAAAAGTTAATTGACGTTACTAAACGGATTTCTGTTCTTTTTTTGTTATGGGAAACAAAACAACAAAAAAATAGAAAAATAGAAACGTTACTAAACAGACCCTAAGTGTTCATGCAATGTTTTTTTGGGATTTATTATGATCCCAAAACTTATCCTAACCATTCTTAAAAGGAAATGAACAATCAATGTATTGAAAGTGTGAGAATTAAACACCCAAGTATTGAAATACTTTGAAGTAAAGTACAAAAAAGAAAACCCTGTACTTGTCGAGCAAAGAATACGCAAGGCTTTGTTCTAAGTCTCGAGACATGATCTCCCGTGAGCTTGGCCAGATACCAAGTCGGGCAAAGAATATACAATGCTTTATCCTTAAGTCGGGGAGGCATGATCCTCTTGAGCTTGATGTTAGATACTAGTCCTAGTGATGTGGACATCGAACCCTATCAAGGAGGAGGCGCTAGGGACCCGTTGTTCTATCCGCTAGGCCCGATCACTCGAGTGAGAGCGAAGGAATTCAAACGAGTTGTCGGTATCATGGTTCAAGATATTTGGAATGAAGATAATCTTGATTCGAAACTTGAAGATTCTGAAACTCCTTGGCGCAACATGATTACTTTTGGTCCAGCGAATTCCGAAAGAGCTTAGAATTGACGAACTCCGAATTGGCTCAAATTTGGATGGACGCTTGGAAACGGGCCGCTGATCAATACTCACTACTTGTGATGACGTTTTTTAGCGATTTGGAGTCGTTTAGATGAACTTTTAGGCCTTTTTCTATTTTTGGACGAATTTTTAATAATTAAGGTTATTTTTGTAATTTTAATCCTAGTAGGATTAGAATTAGGGTTAGCACCCTATATAAGATTACTTATAGATTTCTAAGAGAGGCAGAATTTTATATAGAAAAGTTTTCTTCTTGAGTTCTCTTGAGGACTAGATCTTATCAAGGCTCCCTTGTGGCGATCGAATTAAACTTATCGAGCAAGATCGCGAATTCTCTTGTTCGTGGCGTTATAGCGTGGATTGGTTGACACAGGTTCGTCAACAGGTCGCGTTCATACCGAGATTACCAATCACAGGTTCGATTGGGGGTCAAGGTCAGCAATTCGTAGCTTACAGATCTTCGTAGAACGATCATCTTCCGCACAGATTCATATCATATGGTATCAGAGCCAGGTTCTACAAGGTCTACTTATCCTACTTTTACTGCTTTTCGTTATTAATCGAATTAGGATTCTAAATTCGTTCTTGCTGTGATTTCAATTTTGATTTAGGGTTTTCGGTCCTAGTTTTTTTTTCTTTATATATTGTACTTGAGTTCGTAAAAAAAAAAGCAAAAAAAAAAGCAAAAGAAAGCAAAAAAAAAGCAAAGAAAAAAGAGGCAAAAAAAAGAGCAAAAAAAAGGCAAAAGAAAGCAAAAAAAAAGCAAAGAAAAAAAAAATTCAAGAGGACGACTCGTTTCTTTTTTTTTTTTATCATTGATAATTGGATCGAATAGAAAAAAAATATTTCAGTAGCAGAAATTGAATATGAATCCGAATCTCGCAAGAATTTGCTGAATTGCTGAGTTGATCGGTATATTGCTGAATTTGATCTTGTTTGGTGGTTTATCGATTGTTATGAGGAGCTTGTGAGACTAGATTCAAGTCTGAAAAAAGAACTTTCTAGAAGGAAACGAGAGGTAAAAGGCAAGAGTGTGTGAGTTTAATTGAGGGAAAAAAAAAGCCGAAATTGAGTTAAACACGAGAGAAGTGACAAACACTTTGAGCAGAAAACGTGAGGGAGTGACTAGTGAGATTTTTTTTTATCTCTAACATTTTCTTGCAGGTTTAAAAAAAATGTCAAGCTCAGGCCAGGGAAGTGTGAATCAAAGGGAGGATCGCACTCATCCAAGGGATGATGCGATTCTAGCAGGCATCCAGAAATTGAGTTTACAAATTGAAGCACTTAGCAACCGAGTTATAAGATGTGAGACGAGACTTGAAGATGACCGAGGGCCACCACGAGGGAGGCCACAAAATCAGCGAGAGGAGCCTAGGACACAACCCAGATGGCAACAGCAATTTAATGAAGCATATGTGTCCGATACAGAAGATGATCGAGATGGCAAGTTTGAGAGGAGAAACAGACGCCGAGGATTTAGACATCGAGAAGACGATGAACTTGGCAATATCAAGATGAAGATTCCATCTTTCCAAGGAAAGAATGATCCTGATGCGTATCTAGAATGGGAGAAACGGATGGAGATGGTATTTGATTGCCAGCGATATTCGGAGCTCAAAAAGGTAAAAATTGCAGCTGTTGAATTCACTGATTATGCTATAATTTGGTGGGATCAACTTGTGACTAGCAGGAGACGCAATGGTGAAAGACCAATAGAAACGTGGGATGCGATGAAAGCAGTGATGAGGAGGCGCTTTATACCTAGTTATTACCACAGAGACTTGTTCCATAAGCTGCAAAATCTTACACAAGGTAATAGGAGTGTGGAAGAATACCATAAAGAAATGGAGATTGCTATGATCCGTGCTAATGTGGTGGAAGACCGTGAGGCCACAATGTCACCATTTTTGTGTGGTTTGAGCCAAGATATAGCAAGGGTAGTAGAGCTGCAACACTACGTTGAATTGGAGGAATTAGTGGACAAAGCCATCAAAGTTGAGCGGCAATTGAAGTTGGATCGAAATTACAAGAGTGGTGGAGGTTCAAGCTCGAATTGGAAGTCTAATTGGAAGAGAGACGAGAAGCCGAATTGGAAGGGAAACAATATCAAGACTGAAACTTTGAAAGAGAAGGAGAAGGATGGCAAAGTTATTTCAAATCCGGCTTCAGGTAAAACTGAAAACCCTAACACTAAGACTCGTGATATTAAATATTTTAAGTGTTTGGGCAGGGGTCATATGGCAAATCAGTGTCTTAATAGGAGGGTGATGGTCATGACTGGACATAATGATGTTGAATCAGAAAGTGAGAGGGAGGAAGAGGATGATGACATGCCACCATTAGAGGATTGTAGTGATGTTGAGATGCCAGTAAAGGGTGAATTGATGGTGGTTAGGCGTTCTCTTAGTGTTCAAGTCAAAGAGGAGGAGCATCACCAGCAACGCGATAACTTGTTCCATACAAGATGCTTGGTGAATGGTAAGATTTGTAGCTTGATTGTTGATGGAGGTAGTTGTACAAATGTAGCAAGTTGTACCATGGTGGAGAAGTTGGGATTGAAGACTACAAAGCATCCAAGACCATATAGATTGCAGTGGTTGAATGATAGTGGTGAAGTAAAAGTATCGAAGCAAGTCCGAGTTCCATTTGAGATAGGGCGATATAAGGATGAGGTGATGTGTGATATTATACCTATGCAAGCAGGGCATCTTTTGCTTGGTAGACCATGGCAGTATGATCGAAAGGTACATCATGATGGGTACACTAACCGATATTCATTGGTGATGAATTAGAAGACATACACATTGGTGCCAATGACACCTACTGAGGTGTATGAAGATCAATTGAAACTACAACGTGAGGTTGAGAGAGAGAGAAAAAGTGATAAAACTGAGAGCCTACGTGGAAACTCTAAGACACAAGTAAAAGGAGAGGAAGATAAAAGTAGAGTGGTAAAAATCGAGAGAAAAGAAGAGAGAAAAGGAAAGAGAAAAGAATTTTTATGCAAAATCGAGCGAAGTGAGGAGAGCTTTGTTTCTGGACCGACCGATACTTGTACTTTTGTACAAAGAGGCACTGTTTATTACTAACGAACTTGGCCCGAATTTGCCAAGTTCTGTCGTGTCCTTATTGCAGGAATTTGAAGATGTCTTTCCTGATGAACTTCCTGGAGGCTTACCACCGATTCGAGGCATAGAGCATCAAATCGATTTGATTCCTGGTGCACCATTGCCTAATCGACCCGCATATCGAAGCAATCCTGAAGAGACAAAGGAACTTCAGCAGCAAGTTAGCGAATTACTAAAGCAAGGATATGTGAAAGAGTCTCTTAGCCCATGTGCTGTTCCTGTTTTATTGGTGCCAAAGAAGGATGGGTCGTGGCGGATGTGTGTTGATTGTCGAGCAATCAATAACATAACGGTAAAGTATCGACATCCTATTCCTAGGTTAGATGACATGTTGGATGAATTGCATGGAGCTTGCATATTTACTAAAATTGATCTGAAAAGTGGTTATCATCAAATTAGAATGAAAGAGGGGGATGAATGGAAAACTGCATTTAAGACCAAGTACGGGTTATATGAGTGGTTAGTCATGCCATACGGTTTAACTAACGCACCTAGTACTTTCATGCGACTTATGAATCATGTTCTGCGTGCATTTATTGGTCGATTTGTAGTTGTCTATTTTGATGATATCCTGATATATAGTCGAAACCTTGATGACCATATTGAGCATGTGCGAGCTGTTTTGCAGGTTTTAAGGGCTGAACAATTATATGCTAACCTAAAGAAGTGCTGTTTTGTAACTGACAAATTAGTATTTCTAGGCTTTGTTGTTGGTGCTGATGGAATACAGGTTGATGAAGAAAATGTGAAAGCAATCCGTGAATGGCCAACACCTAAGACAGTAGGAGAGGTGCGCAGCTTTCATGGTTTAGCCAGTTTCTATCGTAGATTTGTAAAAGACTTCAGCACCATCGCCGCACCTTTAACTGAGATTATCAAGAAGCACGTGGGTTTCACGTGGGGAGAAGAGCAAGAGAGAGCATTCAATCTGTTAAAGGATAAGTTGACTAATGCTCCTTTGTTATCTTTACCAAATTTCAGTACTACTTTTGAGATAGAATGCGATGCTTCTGGTACAGGAATTGGAGCCGTGTTGATGTAAGGAGAACGTCCTATAGCGTATTTCAGCGAGAAGTTAAGCGGAGCGACATTGAATTATCCGACTTACGATAAGGAGATGTATGCTTTGGTGCGAACTTTGGAGAATTAGCAACATTACTTGTGGCCAAAGGAGTTTGTGATCTACACCGACCACGAGACCTTAAAGTACTTGAGAGGGCAGCAAAAGTTGAACAAAAGACATGCCAAATGGATGGAGTTCATTGAGACTTTTCCATATGTAATCAAGTACAAAAAAGGTAAGGAAAATGTGGTAGCCGATGCACTTTCTCGAAGGTACGCAATTCTAACTACTCTAGGAGCAAAGTGTCTAGGTTTCGAGCATATCAAAGGTTTATACGCGGACGATAATGATTTTGGAAGAGTATTTGAAGCTTGTGAGCATGCTGCGTTTGAAAAGTTTTATAGGCATGATGGATATCTCTTTCGTGAAAATAAGTTATGTTTGCCTAGATGCTCTTTGCGCGAGTTGTTAGTGCGAGAGGCACATAGTGGTGGTTTAATGGGGCATTTTGGAATCAATAAGACTTATGAAGTGCTGCATGAACATTTTTTTTGGCCACACATGAAACGAGATGTCACACGAGTTTGCGAGAGATGTATCGCATGTAAGCAGGCTAAGTCCACAATTAAACCACATGGTTTGTATACACCTTTGCCTATCCCGATGCATCCTTGGATTGATATCTCTATGGATTTTGTGTTAGGATTGCCTAGGTCTAAGCATGGCAAGGATTCTATTTTTGTGGTGGTTGATCGATTTTCAAAGATGGCTCATTTTATACCTTGTCATAAATCTGATGATGCATCGAATGTTACTGAATTGTTCTTTCGTGAGGTTGTGCGTTTGCATGGCATGCCTAGGTCCATTGTTTCTGATCGAGATACTAAATTTCTAAGCTACTTTTGGAAGACATTGTGGAAGAAGTTAGGTACACAACTTTTATTCTCTACTACTTGTCATCCACAAACTGATGGTCAAACTGAAGTAGTTAATAGGACTTTAGGGACATTGTTGCGTGCTATCATTAAAAAGAACATTAAGTCTTGGGAAGATTGTTTACCGCATGTTGAGTTTGCTTATAATAGGAGCGTGCATTCTGCCACTAAATTCATACCGTTTGAGGTTGTCTATGGTTTTAATCCTTTAACTCCGTTAGATTTAACCCCTTTACCTATTGCTGAGCATGTGAATTTAGATGGTGCTAAGAAAGCTAAATTTGTGAAGACTTTACATGAGAAGACGCGGCTGAATATTGAGCTTAAGACAAAGCAGTATGCAAAGCAAGCCAACAAAGGGCGCAAGAAAGTAGTGTTTGAGCCTGGAGATTGGGTTTGGGTTCATATGCGCACAGAGCGTTTCCCCAAACAGCGACACTCTAAATTGCTACCGCGAGGGGATGGACCATTTATGGTGTTGGAAAGAGTTAACGATAATGCTTACAAGCTTGACCTTCCAGGTGAGTATGGTATTAGTGCTACTTTCAATGTTTCTGATTTGACTCTTTTTGATGCAGACGCTGATTTGAGGGCAAATCCTTTGCACGGGGGAGGGAATGATGTGGACATCGAACCCTATCGAGGAGGAGGCGCTAGGGACCCGTTGTTCTATCCGCTAGGCCCGATCACTCGAGCGAGAGCGAAGGAATTCAAACGAGCTGTCGACATCATGGTTCAAGATATTTGGAATGAAGATAATCTTGATTCGAAACTTGAAGATTCTGAAACTCCTTGGCGCAACATGATTACTTTTGGTCTAGCGAATTTCGAAAGAGCTTAGAATTGACGAACTCCGAATTGGCTCAAATTTGGATGGACGCTTGGAAACGGGCCGCTGATCAATACTCACTATTTTAGTAGTGATTGATGACGTTTTTTAGCGATTTGGAGTCGTTTAGATGAACTTTTAGGCCTTTTTCTATTTTTGGACGAATTTTTAATAATTAAGGTTATTTTTGTAATTTTAATCCTAGTAGGATTAGAATTAGGGTTAGCACCCTATATAAGATTACTTATAGATTTCTAAGAGAGGCAGAATTTTATATAGAAAAGTTTTCTTCTTGAGTTCTCTTGAGGACTAGATCTTATCAAGGCTCCCTTGTGGCGATCGAATTAAACTTATCGAGCAAGATCGCGAATTCTCTTGTTCGTGGCGTTATAGCGTGGATTGGTTGACACAGGTTCGTCAACAGGTCGCGTTCATACCGAGATTACCAATCACAGGTTCGATTGGGGGTCAAGGTCAGCAATTCGTAACTTACAGATCTTCGTAGAACGATCATCTTCCGCACAGATTCATATCACCTAGTCTCCAAATCTACTAGATTAAGGCGGGCCCAGCTTCTACTCATTTTATTAGGTAAAAGTCCTAAACTAGATTATACTATCCACTTAATTAAAAAGAGAGATTCTAAATCTAATTTGATTTTTATTTTCTAGCATAAACTATTTTAACTAAGCTCTAAGCTATTTTGTTTTATTAATTCCTATGTCTCTTTACTAAAACTAGCCTAATTAATACAAAGCTAAACTAGTGAAGCTAAATCTAATCACCAACGTGGACCGCCACTCCAAGCTCTTGGCCACCGGTATTCATTATCGATCCAATCATTCATTCATGCAATCACTCAATCCACACATTAGCAAGTTCATTAAATCAATCATTCATCAAGAGTATCGAGCTTGATTTGTGAACTTGATATCAATTGTACAAATTAATTACCTATCTCCGCTTGATTTCATTAAAGTCTTTTTGTTCTTTTCTTGTTTTTTCTTCTCTCACGATCTAAATTTGGAAGTTCTCTTCTCCCGGTCTAATTCTAGATCTGAGAGTTTGAACTCTCCTGATTTAGTTATATTTCTAGGAGCTTTTTTTCCCGATTTAGATTTTGGAATTTAATAATGTTTTTTGGGATTTGATACACCCGTGCTCTATCCGTGTATAGGTTCTCTGCCTCCAATTTCATTGATGATCGTAGGAGCTTTGGTATCTTACTGAACCACAAAGATTTGCTCTTTCAAAAGTTAGATTTGTGTTTTTTCAACTTGTTTTGGTTGTCTCTGTCTAACAATGGTGCAAAGGAAGCTGAATCTAGGCATGCACCACTAACAAGCAACATCGTAGTTATTGGAGAAAGACTTTCCAATGTGTGTTGACACCTAATTTTTAGCCGATGCGTCATTAAAAATAGAAAATTCGAGATTATGGTTTCCGATCGCGACGGAGCCTGTTTCTTGAGCAAAAAATGTCGTTTTTTAATTCTGTCTGTTGGCTTAGCTTTTATAAGCGATTTTCTATTCATTTCATGCAAAAACCCGAAAAGTCAAATTGTTGACTTTGGTGTTGACTTTTTGGTCAACCCTTTGACCAAAAGTCAACCCCAGGTCAAATTGGGGCTTTTCGCATAAAAAGGTTCCTTTCAAATCCAATTTCACTTTAGAAGTGGAAATTTCAGAAAAATTCAAAGATTTGATCATAAAATCAAGCTCCTAGTGAAAAGTCAACTAGGGTTTGACTTTTGGTCAAACCTTTGACCAAAAAATTGAAAAATACAAAAATTCAAAAATCATCTTATTTTATATTCAATTTACCTTTGGCATTAGAAATTTTACAAAAATCGATTTAGAATCAACTTTTTCCCAAATTGCGGAATTTGATTCAAATCGGCCAAAAATGAAATTACTTCATTTCTAGTCATTTTTTAGGTTAGTGTTCTTCACGACATTTGATCTAGAGGTCATTTTATATCCAATTTTTGAACCAATTTTGCAATTCCAAGCCAAACACAAAAACCCCCAATTTTAGCCCTAATCAGTGATTTTGATCGATTCTTCATGATGTGCGCAATTGAGACACGAATGAGCCTAATTTCTTATATGAAATCCAAATTCAAAATCAATTTTGGAAGAATCACATGAATTTGGGTCAATTTGATCAATTTAGTGATCCAATGATTAGGAAGTCTAAGAGTAATTGGTCTAAATAGTGCAATTCAACTTGACCCACTCTAGACTAATATTCAATTTGATGAATTGAGACTCAATTTGGTTAATTAGACCTCAATTAAACTTGTTAGTCTAGCTCGGTCATGCGATTACCCAAATTCAGAGCTAATTGACTCAAATCGGTTTAATTCAAATTGAACTAATCCGATCGGACTAGTCATTTTCCGGTCGAAAATTTTGATAATCGATAATCCGGTCGGACCAACCAAGGTCAGTTACATCCTCTTGAGTGCAAAAATGACAAAAATGCCCTTAATCAAAAATGACAAAAATGCCCTTCTTCAAGGATTAAGCAAATTAATTAGGGGATAAGCAAATCAATCGTGTCCATTCATTTAGAATTGATCATGTCCATCCATGATGCCATGTCACCAATCCTTAGCTATTAAGGAATATTCTTAATCATTAAGGATTCATTTTGGACCATTGGATCAATCTAAGGGCTAGAATTCAAAGTTGGGAGAGGTATATAGTGTTTTTCCCTCCAAAAATCAAGGGGGGTTCATTTTTCAGATCTGGTTTCTCTCTCTCTCTCTCTCTCTCTCTCTCTCTCTCTCTCTCTCTCTCTCTCTCCCTCTCACGATCACCTCTCTCTCGAGCTCCCTCTCGGCCGCCGGCCTTCCGGCTCCTTGCCGGCCGCTTTCCGGTGAGCCGCCGCCCCTCCGACGTCCCCCACGGCGGCCTGAGGCTGGTCGCAAGACCAGCTACCCTCGCTGGTGGCCGGAGCTCACTGTTCCGGCCTGATCTCCCTCTCGGCAGCATCACCGGCTTTACCGCCGGTGATTTGTCCAGCCGGTTCAGCCGGCTGAACCGGCTCTCCGGCGTCCTTCTCCGGCGATCCAGAGCAACCGACTATCATTCTCGGCGTTCTCACGTCGCTGTGGTGGCCGGCCTATCGTCAAACGGCCACCGGATCACATCCTTACCTTTATTTTGCTGATTAGTCTATTTGTGAGAAAACGAATCAATTCTCACATTATTTCGTACAATCCATTGTCGTAGGTTGGCCGAGCTTTCTGAGGTTTCTCCGTGCTATTCCAGATCAGAATACAGAGGCCGGATCGCTCGCTTGAGCGTTGGAACATTGTGAGACAAGGTAAGAGCACTTGAACACAATTCTGTAAATTCGTGTCCAGTGAAACCTGTTGGCTTGAGATGCTGATTTGAGCTTGTTAACGTCGAAATATGATGAAGTGATAAACTAGAGAGTCGTAGAGCTCGTCTTAAGCTTCGATTTGATATATCATATGCTTCGATCGGACTTGATTTGCTATGTCAAAACATTTTTAGAAGTTAGGATCAGAATATGGAATATGTTGCTCAAGTCTGTTCTGATGATTCCCTGACTGACCTTGTGCTGTTTGATGATTTTTACGATTTTCTACGATCATTTTCTGGAAAAACTTCCTTCATGAAAGTTGTAGAACACATCTTGATCTGTTCATTGTAAAATTTTCATAAAATTCTGAGCATGTTAGCCTAGTACGATTTGCCACGTCATATGCATATAAATCTGGTGACATGTTGATTTCAGTCGACCTTCGTGTGTTCTTCGATTTTCATTAATTCGTGTGTTCGAGATATGAAAATTTTTTCTTCACGAAAGTTCTTCCTGAGATTGAGATCTTTCTATTGATACTAATTTCATCAAAATCGGAGATCATTTGAATTTTCAAAAGGAATTCTCACGATTTGATCAGAATCTGTGTCCAGATCTGATTTTCCTTCCTTTGGAATTCAAAAGATGTTTCTCCGAATTTGATAAAATTAGAGTCCTTTTTTGCAAAAAATCAAAACTACAAAGTTGCTCATTGGGGTCTCATTATGTCAACTGGAAATTTTGAGGACCTAATTGCAATTTTTGGAGGGTCAATTTGCTTGAAAAGTCTTTTCGGGTTAAAATTCTATTTGCAATTGAGTCCCTCGCGAAAATCGAATTTTATAAAAATTTGGAGGGCTTTTTAGCAAAAAACTCAAAACATGAAAGTTGTTGCACACAGGGAATCCTAACCGCACAAAAATTTTCGCGCAGTTTTGATAAAGTTTGTTATTTTTCCCGCTATTATTTTGAAATTCATAACTGAACCGAGTCCAGCCTGTCACTGAGATTTAATTCGATATTTTCGGGAAAATTGGCTTGGATTTAGAAAAAATGGTCTTCTTGACTTTTGATCCTCATGTCATAAGCTTTCTAATGACACCTGAACCACTTCATTTGGACGTCATTAGGATAGTTAATCATACTTGAACAGAAGCAATCCGAATTAGACATTAATTGAATAAGTGGTCTTTTTTATAAAGCCCACTTCACATTGTTTGTTTGGCTTCGAAATAAGGCCCATGGGCCTGAATGCATGTTCATTTTATGTTTATGCATGTGTTTGTTAGATGAATGTTAGGCCCGGTGCATGTTCGGCGGGTAGCCCATTCATGATCATTAGAACCCGACTTTAGGGGTTAATTGATATAAGTTACCGTTTTGTGAATACAAATGGTAGCCCATTATCATTAACCATTAATCAAACAATGTTAGGTGATTAGATGGGTGATGAATCGAAACGCATGAAAAACAAAGGCCGATCCCGAGGCCCGTGCTTAATTAGTGAATTGATTGCATTATTGTTCTTTCATATGTCATTTGTTATGAATGAATGTTATGGATGTAAACATCGACACCCGAGAGGCGGTCCATAGGAAGATAATCCAAAAATTGAGAAGACCAAAGTGATTGACCGATGTCCAATCCGGTCTCAATTTGTACTCATTTGATGATGATGCCAAACCGATGTCCAATCCGGTTTCAATTTGTACTTAATTCATTCATCCCCTACCATGTCTCGGGTTTTCAATTCGTGTTGTAATAAACACCCGACGAGTTGCGGGTTTTACTTTTTACTTTCTCGCACTTAGAATTAGCTCGTCTTTTCAATACTTCGAGTGTTTACTTTAAGAAATGTCTTTCAATACAATTGATTGTTTCTTTCTTTTTCTAGATTAAGATAGGATTAGTTTAGAATCTCAAATGAAAATACAAAAACAAGATGCATGATCACCTAGTGGACTAAGACTTTGGCATGAAAATGGTAAAAAAACAAATGCATGACGACTTAGATAACAACCATGTTAAGTTTAGCGGTACCGAAAGGGCGTTAATAGAAATATTAACGTAAGCTAGTCCCCGAACCTTTGATCTCTGGTTTTCGTAGAAATCGAAACGAAATTCCCGTGTTTCGGTTGGGTATTCTAGCCGACCCCCGACCTAGGCTAGTGGCGACTCCTAAAAAATAAAATCAATCCGCTGTCACGCGAGATATGGATTTAGGGAAAATCCACGTTCATGATCAATGAGTTATATGGCTAAACAAAAGATTTACACTTCAGTAAAATCATTTTAAAAAGTGCCATATGAACCATCTCATGAACACTTATCTCTAAACCCGCCTCATCCGAGCTCGGCCCTCGAGGGGCAGGTCGCGACAGGCTTGGCGACTCCGCTGGGGAATAGGTTACAAACCTAAGTGGATTAAAGCCGTAATAAACTTAATTGGTTGCTATCTCACTTGTCTACATTTCGTAGCATCGACTGCATGTCAAAGTCACGTGGAAAATGAGGTTAGTCCACTAACCATGTGTTAAATGGTTTTATAGGTGGGAGCCATAAGGGGTGGAGTGAATGCAAACCCTTTGTTTTGTAGGTGGTGTTCGGATGAATGTCGAATGTATGAGATTATATTGAAGTGTTGTTTGCTTTAGATTTAAATGCATGTTTACTTGCTTTAGCACGACACAATGCACCCACATCCCGCGGTCTAAAACCCCGGATCGCTTTAGGGCACCTTTAGGAGGTATTAAGAGTGGAATCCGCATGTGAATCCATGTGGTAATCCATTCTTCAATACCGCTCATCTTGATTAGTAAGAAGTGCACCGGCCGACGTTAGTAGCGGTGGGTAAACTCTTCTTATCTAATTAAGGTGGGGACCTTAAACCTTTAGAATCCTACCCTTAGGTGTCAAAACTCACATGTCCTCATGCGATGTGTCGATGTGTTTGCCATTTTCTCTTCATGGTAAGGTTGATTGTATCGTTCTACAATTTCAATTACACCATTTTAATTCCACGTTATATTCTTTTCTATAATGCGTGGTGATTAATCTCGATGCCCCAAATTAGGGTTAGTCAAAATGGATATGTCGGAGATTCGAATCATCCCCGTTCCAAGAGCTCTCGTGGCCATGTGGGAAAGTCTCGAGTCAAAGCATAAAGATTACGTGGAAAAGAGGATCGGATATCTTCCCACACTCTTGTACATCGAGCCTCGTATCGCCATGATCAAAGCATTGTTCCATTTTTGGAACTCAAAGACATCCACTTTTGTGTTTGGTCGAAATGAGTTGACCCCTACAATTGAGGAGTACGATATTGCCATTGGTAGAGTCGGGTCTTTTGGTCTAGTCAGTCCTCCGATAGATATAGATCCTATAACTCTTTTGAGCCAATTCTTAGGAATCGATATTCTCCAAATCAAAGGCGTTCTTAGAGGAAATTCCAATGCACTTTCTTTCACATTTTTAGAACGACATTTTTCTAGCTTGCCAAAAGAATCGGGTAATCAAATTCCTCGAGTTTTTCTCTTAGCATTCTTTGGTTTTGTGGTTTTCCCATTCACCAAAAAGACCATGGATCCTTTGGTAGTTCACATTGTCAATCAAGTGTGTATGTTCAAAAGATTCTCCAATATGATCTTAGGCGAGACCTTCGTATCACTCAATAGGTTCAAACAAAACAAAAATGGTATCTTTAGAGCCCCAATAGGTTTACTCCAAATTTGGTTGGTCTCTCACCTCAAAGATTTTGGTTTGAGCTTGAAAATCATAGATGTGTCCAAAGATTGTCATCCTATCTCGCTCTTCCGAGAAAAGGAAAAAATCTTTCCCTTTTGGTCATTCTCAACTTGGTTTAGTTTTTTCAAGAACCTTGTTCCAAATCAAATCCAATGGCATGTTCGTTGGCTTGGAAATCCCGAGGTGCGCCTTAATAACGGATCCGACAACCCAATCCCACTCTTGGGTCTTATGGGGTCTACGTCATATTACCCTTTTAGGGTGATCCGTCAATATCGTGCGCTTCAAAAGATTCCACCATTCCTCAAGCTGGGGTTATATCATTTTGACTATCGCAAAGATGTCATCCAAAAGGACCAAATGACGGACGTGAAAGAAATGGTCAAGTCTATCATTGATATGTGGTACAAATGTTGCCCGGAGCCAATTCCCATTGCCGATGAGTCAGAATTGGAAGGGGAAATGAAGATACATCACGCATTGCCGGAGTACATACACCGTCGTATCGAGCCCGAGCTTAAAGTGGATCTCCCTAATGTTCCCGAGAAGCCAACTCAACAACAAGCTATAGCCGCAAGAGCTCTTAGAGAAAAGGATGAGGCTTTAGCCGAGGTTGAACGTTTGACCCAAGAAAACAAACGAATTCGCCTCGCATCTAAAGAAGATCCATTAGGAGTTTGGCTATATTCCATGAGGAAATCTCCTTTCATGTAATTTTCATTTTATAGATTTGATGTATAGGGTTTCCTTTTTACTCATTTTAGTAATGATGTAATAGGATTCTCTTCTTGTCTTTAAGGGATTGTATTTCACAAATTTTGTTGTTAATAGTGAAATTTCCCTTTGTGTGTGCTTTCTTTTCCGAGATTCCAATGGAATATAGATGGGGCATCTTGATTAATCATCGCGTGTTACCCCTTTAATTGTATAATTTCTTGTGAAGAAATTATGATAAGAGATTATTCACGTGATATTGGGATCATGAGAATATTTCTTATCTCTATTTCATCTAAAGAAAATATAAAATTGAAGGGTTTTATATTTTCGTCTTAATTCATTTTCCGTATACTAATTTGATTTATGTTTTTTACAGAGAAGGTATTAAAATACGGCTGAATCGCGCTTTATTATACGCACCCGTCGCCAAGCAAGGATGGAGAACGAAGACACTCGTACCCGCGTTATTACCATCGAGAATCAAATGGCGCAAATGATGGCGCTCTTAACTGATCTTGCAAATCAAGTAAAGAACTTCACGCCTGTAACTCCTGCTGCTGCGGCTTCTACTCCTAATGCGCCCACTAATGCGCCGGTGATAGATCCTGTTGACAAAGGACCTGTTGAAGAGGTCCCCGTTAATGCCATTCCTACCGTCATTGATTTGGAAGCTCCACCTAAGGAGTCGCCTGTCGCTCATATGGATGAAGAGAGCGCGAGACGTCTTGCAAAATTGGAGGAACGCCTGTGCATGTTGCAAGGTTATCAACTCCAAGGTTTTGATAAGTTGTCGCCTTTTACAAAGGTGAAAGTTCCTGATTTTTACAAGGAGCCCGAATTCTCAAGGAAGTACGATGGAACTGGGTGTCCTAAAACCCACTTGAAATACTATTTGAGCAAGATGGCTCGTTATTCCGATAACACCCCACTGTTGATCAACAATTTTCAAGATAGCTTGGCTGATTCCGCCTTAACATGGTTCATCGAATTGGATTTAGAGAAAATTTGCACCTGGGAAGATCTTGCAGATGAATTCCTTCAGCAATACAAGTTCAATACCGAAATTGCTCCAACCCGTGAAGAGCTGGTCCAGGTTGACAAAAGGAGGAATGAAACCTTTAGAGCATATGCCCAAAGGTGGAGAACTATGGCATCTCAAGTCAAACCTTCGTTGTCCGAGAAAGAAATCATGCAGTTGTTTCTTCGAGCTTTACCTCGAGAATACTTCGATAAGATGTTTAATAATACTTGCATCAATTTTCCCGCAATGGTAGAATTGGGAGAACGTATCGAAGGAATCATGCGAGATGGTCGATTGTCCGAGACGACGACTCGCAGATTTACCTTAAAGAAGGATAAGGAGCCAACGGTGGAAGTTGCCTATATTCAAAATCCTAATGCTCAAAAGCCATTAAACACACCAATTCAAAGGTCTGTTGTGGAAACAGGGGGTTCTTCCCGGAATTTTGACCGAAAAGGAAAAGCTCCACAAAGGCAATTCACTCCGTTACCAAGACCTATGTCTCAGTTATTGCCGATGTTGATTGAACAAAGACTCGTAGCAAAAGAAATCCCGAGAGACAACCCACCAAAGTTTGCTGGGTTTGATTTGGCAAAATCTTGTGTATATCACATGGGCGAGAAGGGCCATGATGTGAACAATTGTTACACTCTCAAGGTCAAGATTCAGAACCTGTTGGATAAGAAGATCTTGTCGTTTAAAGATGCCACGCCAAATGTTCAGCAAAATCCGCTCCCTAATCATACCGAAGCCGTTAATGTGATATTTGGAGACGAGAATGAGAAACCTTTCTTGTTCGATGTGACGAAGTTGGAAGAGCTATTGACTATAGCTAGAGATCAACCTAAAGAAGGAAATGTATCCCAGGAGGAGAAAATGTATTGTTTAGCCAAGATGGTTGCTTTAGGCATAATTCAGCCTCTTCAAGGAAGGAAGCCCGAAGGGTCCATCGAGACTGCTGTAATTGATTTGTCGTCCGAGAAATTCTCATTCAAGTTCGCAAGTGAAGCCTCATGCTCTAAGCCAAAAGATGATGGATACGAGCCAGATGTTGATGAACCTTGGATTGGCACATATTCCGATAGTGATTCGGAATGTAAGAGTAAGAATGCCTGTCGAGATCGTGAATTTATGAAGAAGGCTATCGAAAAAGGTGAAATTGTTGATACCCTCGGACAGCCGAGTGGTAAATATGACTTCATAGTCAAATACACGCCACCTCCAAGTTTCTTCGTTGACCTAAGGGATATCGTTCCCGATGGATGGAGAGGTATGGATGATGAAAGCATATCCGCCAATGAAGACAAGGAGTATGTTTCCGACACAGATTCTGATCTTAGTGCTAGTAAGACTCATTGGGATCGCGAATTTGTAATGACCGCTCGTGAGCGTGATGAAGTGGTTGATACTCTAAGGCAACCAAGTAGGAAGTATGACACTTTTGTCAAATGTTTGCCTCCGCCAAGTTTCTTTATTGATTTGAAAGACATTGTTCCGACTGGATGGAGCGATGACGAAGATAATAGAGAATTTCTTTCCGATGCTGATTCGGAATTTGAATGCCATACCTCCCATTGGGATCGGGAGTTCATTAGGAAAGCGATTGAAAAGGGCGAAATTGTTGACACTTTCGGGCAGCCAAGTGGAAAATATGATTTCATGGTAAAATACTCTCCTCCTCCAAGCGCTTTTATCGACCCTAAGACTATCGTCCCGAGTGGATGGGGGTCCGAATTTGAAGATGATGGCATGGTAGCCATGATTGATCCTGTTGTGATTGAATTGAATGCAACTTGTGAAATCCAAGCGCATGTTGTGGAACCTGTGGTTATAGATCTAATGGCCGATGGCTTCGGAAATATAGAGATCTCTAATGAAGATATTGGGCCTGTTGTGATCGAGTTGCCACCGAAGAAGAATGAGAATTTGAAAGCAAGAATTCCTCCTGTTTATGATTCCAAGGCAGTTCCATGGAATTATGAGTCTAATGAGATAGACGCTGTTACTCGGTCAGGCCGATGTTTTCCATCTCATGAAGGTGTCGAGAAAAAGGCTGTAACCGAAGAAGAGGCGGAACAACTCCTCAAAACTCTCAAAACGAGTGAATCAGAAGTGATCGAGCAGTTAAGGAAAATGCCGGCTCAAATCTCGTTACTTGAACTATTCAAGTCTTCCGAGAAACATAGAAATGCTCTTTTAAAGGTTCTTAATGAAGTACATGTACCCGAGACAATTGGAGAGGTACAGTTGGAAGAGTTTGTAGGTGCTATCCTTCTTAAGGATCAAATTTCTTTCTCCGAAAAGGATTTGCCGCCGGAAGGGCGAGCACACTCTAAAGCATTATACATCTCTGTTCAACACTTTGATACAAGGATATCAAGAGTACTTATTGATAATGGTTCCGCTCTCAATATCTGTCCGTTATCAACTTTGCGCCATCTAGGTGTGGGTATGGATAATGTTCGTCCTTCTAAAACTCCAGTCAGGGCTTTTGATGGCATGAAAAAAGAGGCTCTTGGAGAAATTGACTTACAATTGATGATTGGTCCAGTTATGTTCACTCAGAAATTTCAAGTGCTTGATATCCCAAGTAACTTCAGTTTGTTGCTGGGACGACCTTGGATTCACGCTGCGGGTGTTATACCCTCAAGCCTACATCAGATGATCCGCTTTGTCGTGTGTGGCAAGATTATAACTGTCCATTGCGAGAAGGATACCGAAACTTTCAACAATACTGCAATTCCTTATGTGGAGCCAGAAGTAAAAGAAGAATCAAGTTACTACTCATTTGAGTTAGTGTCAGTATCTCATGTGCCCGCGGGCACTGTTATGAGAAAGCCTCACTATTCAAAGGCAGCCCTTATGTCTAGCAAAATGTTGATCGAGTATGGATTCACTATTGGCAAAGGATTGGGAAGACTGTCCCAAGGCATTCTCACACCCATTGAGGTGACTAAGAGAAAGAAACGAGAAGGCTTAGGTTACCAAGGCGATCAACAAGATCAAGGTAATCAGAAAAACCCGAGCATCAAGGAAAAGAGTTACCGACGTTTACTCCCTCCTCCGTTGAAAGATTTTTTCCCTGGACCGTCAAAGTTCCTTCAAGATGAAGAAATAGACATCTATGATATCGTCGACTTATTTGAAGAAAGTTCTGTGGGTGCCATTTCCGAGAGCTTCGAGGATGATCCACCTACCAATCCCGCTGTGTAAGGGATGTCTCCATGTTTTACTTCGTTTTCAGTTGTAATCCATTTAATTCTCCCCTGCGAGGGAATTTCATTTGTTCATTTCATTTGTTTCGTTCATTTCAAGTGTTGTAATAATTCGGATCACGAGCTTCGGATCCAAAACACTATATAGCATTCATTTTCAATTCAATAAAAAGCATATGCATGTTTTGTTAATAGACGTGCGAAAGTATACCAAACCAGCCCTATGATGATGCTTTGAGGCCTGGACTTTTGCACGATCTATAGTTTTCAAAATAATTTTTTGGAACAAGGATGTCCAATGATATGAGGACGAGTTCCCCATGAAATTTTCAAAAATTTAGAATTCGAAAATTTGTTTTCATCACATCTTCATGCATTGCATTTCTTATTTTCATATACTAACCATTCTTTTGTTACATCTCAGGCATGACACTTTGCATGATCATAATAGTCATATGCACGGTTTGGATTCATGTCCAAAAAACTCATACGAATCTGATTATTCTGATCTCGAAAATGAAGAAGATTCCCAGGTTATTAAAAGGGAATGGATCCGACATGAAGAATCCACACCTCCCACAGAAGAGCAAACTGTTGTTATAAATTTGGGCGATTCTGAAAATCCCAAAGAAACAAAAATTGGAGCAAGTCTCTCTCAAACAGATGCTGATCGACTGATCGAACTATTGAAGGAGTATCGGGATGTCTTTGCTTGGTCTTATGCTGACATGCCGGGTCTGGACCCCAACATTGTAGAACACACATTGCCTCTTGATCCTGCCATTCCACCTAAGAAACAGAAGCTTAGGAGGACGAAGCCAGAATTATCCAAGAAGATTGAAGAAGAAGTCATGAAACTGTTAAAAGTTGATTTCATCGAAGTTACTCATTATGCCGATTGGATTGCTAATGTTGTCCCAGTCATGAAGAAAGATGGGCGAGTTCGGGTATGTGTTGATTACCGCGACTTGAACAAAGCAAGTCCCAAAGATGATTTCCCATTACCACATATTGACGTCCTGGTTGACAGCACCGCGGGATTTGAATTATTTTCTTTCATGGATGGTTTCTCTGGCTATAACCAAATCCGAATGAAGGAAGAAGATAAGACTAAAACATCTTTCATCACCCCATGGGGAACATTCTGTTACAAGGTTATGCCCTTCGGCTTGAAGAACGCAGGGGCAACTTACCAAAGAGCCATGGTGACATTATTCCATGACATGATGCATAAGGAGATTGAAGTTTACGTCGATGACATGATCGCTAAATCGCGACAAGGTGAAGACCACATTGAAGTCTTGAAGAAACTGTTTGATCGACTTAAAAAATTCAAGCTAAGGCTTAACCCCGCCAAATGCATTTTTGGGGCAAAGTCTGGAAAGCTCCTTGGATTTATGGTTAGTAACAAGGGCATCGAGATTGATCCCTCGAAGGTGAAGGCCATTTGTGATTTGAAACCTCCTTCTACTGTTAAAGAAGTTCGAAGCTTGTTGGGAAGATTGAATTATGTTGCAAGATTCATTTCCCAGTTATCAGAAACAGCTAAACCATTCTTCAAGCTGTTGAAAAAGAATGCCAAGGTTGAATGGAACGAAGATTGTCAAAAATCCTTTCAACAATTAAAGCAATATCTTTCACAAGCACCAGTTTTGGTACCGCCTACTCCGGGTATACCTTTGATCTTGTACCTCACCATTCACGATGAGTCTTTAGGAGCTATGTTAGCGCAGAAGAGACCAGAAGATGGAATGGAACGTGCTATTTACTACCTCAGCAAAAAGTTTACTTCTGGTGAAGCTCAATATCCAAAAGTCGAGAAATCATGTGTAGCCTTAATTTGGGTATTACACAGACTACGGCAATATACCCTTCACCATCGCATTCTGCTTGTGAATGAAAATGATCCTATCAAGTATCTTTTGGAAAAGCCTGCACTGGTTGGAAGGCTTGCCAAATGGCAAATATTGCTCTCTGAGTTTGATATCCAGAGCATGTCTCAGAAGTCCATCAAAGGTCGAGCCATAGCTGATATGTTGGCTGAAAGTCCCTTAAAGTCAAATGATTGGGATGAAATTGATGAAAGAATCCATCTGGTGTCACAAGACAAGTGGGTTATGTATTTTGATGGAGCCGTTAACCTATCCGGTTCAGGTACTGGAGCAGTCCTGATATCCCCAACGGGTCAGCATTATCCAGTAGCCGCAAAGTTAGTATTTCCTTGTACCAATAACATTTCAGAATATGAAACTTGCATCCTCGGTCTTCAATTAGCCATCGATATGAAGATTAAGAGATTACAAGTTTATGGCGATTCCGCACTTATCATTCTCCAAACAGGAGGTGAATGGCAAACTCGTGATTCGAAACTGATTCCTTATCATGAGTATCTTAAAGACTTGGTGGAAGAATTCGAAGAGATCTCATTTGATTATTTGTCAAGATCTCAGAATCAATTTGCTGATGCTTTAGCGACATTATCTTCAATGTTACAAGTAACTGATGGATTGAACGTTGATCCTTTGCAAATCGATGTCTTAAAAGAGCATGCATATTGCATGGTTATAGAAGAAGAACTCGATGGTCAACCATGGTACTATGACATCATGAATTACCTCCGAGAAGGAAGATTCCCCCAAGGAAGTCAAGCTACGGATCGAAAATACTTGGCTAAGTTAGCTTCCAAATTCTTTCTTAGTGGAGGTGCTTTGTACAAGAGATCTTTTGATTCGGTCCTGCTGAAGTGTGTAGACACCAAAGAGGCCAATTTATTAATGAAGGAAATACATGAAGGAGAATGTGGTCCTCATATGAATGGCCATCTTCTAGCAAGAAAGATCATGAGGCTAGGTTATTATTGGTTAACCATGGAAGCCGATTGCATTCAACATGTCAGATGTTGTTATCAATGTCAAATTTATGGGAACAAAATTAATGCTCCCCCAAATGAATTACATCAAATGTCCGAGGCATGGCCTTTCTCAATGTGGGGGATTGACATTATCGGACCAATTAATCCTAAGGCGTCAAATGGGCACCGTTTCATTCTAGTGGCTATTGATTACTTCACCAAATGGATCGAAGCCAATTCTTATGCTCACGTCACTGCGAGAAGTGTGGCAAAATTTATTCGTCGAGACATCATTGCTCGATATGGGGTTCCCGAAGCAATTATCACGGATAATGGGTCAAATTTGAATAACAAAGTAGTGGATGAGCTACTCAATAAGTTTCACATTCGCCATTTGAATTCTTCTCCTTACCGCCCACAAATGAATGGAGCTGTTGAGGCGGCAAACAAAAATATAAAGAAGATTCTGTCCAAGACGGCAGAAAATTACCGAGATTGGCATGATCGGTTGCCATATGCGTTAATGGCTTATCGAACTTCTATTCGCACTTCGACTGGGGCAACACCATTCTCATTGGTATATGGGATGGAAGCAGTTTTACCTGTTGAAGTGGAAATTCCTTCATTAAGAGTACTTTTGCAAATAAAGCTTTCCGAAGCAGAATGGATTCAACAGAGATTTGAACAGCTTAATATGATTGATGAAAAAAGGGTAAAAGCCCTGTGCCATGGACAAAGCTACCAAAAACGAGTAGCTAAGTCATTCAACCGTAAAGTTCGACCCAGACATTTTGAGATCAATGACCTGGTTTTGAGGAAAGTCTTACCCATTATTCCAGATCGTGGAAAGTTCACTCCCAATTATGAAGGGCCGTATGTCATCAAGAAAGTGCTGCCTGGTGGAGCATTGATTCTTGTAGAAATGGATGGCCGAGAGTTGCCAAAACCTGTGAACGCTGATGCTGTCAAGAAATATTTTCCCTGAATAAAAGTTTCGAGTTGCTTTGGACTGAATCCAAGTTTCTTTAGAACATTTGCATCATGCATTTCATGCATACATGGCATTTTTGCATATTTGTTCATTTTGTAGGTACTCAACTGTTCCCCAGGGAAGCTATTCCAAACCTCAAGGAGTCAAGCCCGAGGAAGTTGCTACATCAAATCAATCTTTTCCCTAGAATTTAGGAAGTAGATCCTATGTGTGAAAACCTTTTCTGTCCAAAAGGTTTTTCAAGTTTGAAATAAAAAATCCCTAGAGGAGTCAAAAAAAAAATCAAATCAAAAATCAAATGTCTTGATTTATCAAAATTCCTCACAGATGGGAAATTTAACCAAATGATCATTTGGAAAAACAAAAAGAGGATTTCTCAAAAATGCCAAATGGAAATGCCTAGGATGATAAAGGGCAAACCTTTGATCAAACACGTCCCTATACTCATTTTGAGAGAATTGAGCGAACAAGCCATGTCGTAGGACGTAGGGTTCGTTCACATTGAATACATGGATTGAAATGATAAAAGGCATTTCATTTCTCTATCCTAAACACTCATGTTATCCTTTGCTAGCCACTTTGAGCCAAATAAGGAGAATTCTCAAAATATCCCTGTCAAGAACCACCCCACATTGGGGCAAAATAAGAAGTTATGGTTGATTATTTTTGGAGCAAAAAGATTAAAAAAGATTTTATTGCTTTCACTTGCATCAACCTTCTTGTGATAGTTTCAGATGGATCTTTATGGAAGCTCGAAACATCCCAAAGTGAAGAAGAGCATTCTTTTCCTCTACCCAAACACAATTATCCTTTGCTTAGCCAAATTGAGCCTTAAGCATGTTCATTTCAAAACCCAAAGTGTTGATTATCTCCCCACATTGGGGCAATGCATATGATTTACCAAGGAAATTTAGAGAAATTGGTGAATATGTATAAAGTGTCTCGAGAGTCCAAAGAACTCAAAAGATAAATATTAGGGGGCATGAAAAAGCAGTGTGCCTGGTAAAAGCAAGGCCGATGCCCATGAAAAAATGTATCAAAGTCAAAAGCAAAAGCAAAAGCAAGAAAAAAGCAATATGCTTATGATGAAAGCAAAATTCTCATTGCAAAAGATGCTTAGAAAGAGCAAAGCTCTTATGTTGCAAGAAAAATGGACTCTCGAGACAATTTGGTTTTCAAGAATCAAATGATGTCAGATTTGAATGATTTGGTAATGATGCCAATATAATCATCATTCTTCTTTCAAACCCATTCTATCAAATTTCAAGCCTTTTGAGCCTAACCCGAACCGACATTACAACCCTCTCCGAAGTCTCTTCCGATTGGGATGGTTTGAGTTAATATAAAGTTTTCACAAAGAAACTACCGCTAGAAAGAGTGGAAGTAATTCTATCTTGTCTTATCTTCAAGGTTCTTGACTTGTAAACCCGCTGAAGATGTTGATGGTATGTTTCTTTTCTTGGCCTCAAAGCAAATACCCTTTGTGTAAGCCCATGACCAAGCCTACATTATGGTCCTTTTGAAAGACCTTTCTGATCAACCAATTGTATTCAATGTGAATGTTTCCGAAAACCTTTGACATAGGTTCGTGAGACATCACCAGTGAGAATTGAATAGCTTTCCCACATCGATGAATGGGAATCAAAGTCTTTATGAGAGCCAGTGTGAAAGACCTTTTTGATTAGGTTATTTCCAATTTGGCATTTTTATCTAACCTCTTTAAGTGGTTATTCAAAGATTATTTTGTTAAAATTTCCTCTTAAGGATTTTGATAATCTCTGCCTTTCACCAAAAGTTGAAAAATTCCGTTTGTTGTTAAACAATCTCGGAACTTTTTTCAAAATATCTTTCCCCAGTGGATCGGTTTTTGGTTAGCCTAAACCATAACTTTCATTTTCGGTTTTTGGTTAGCCTAAACCATAACTTTCATCTTCGATTTTTGGTCAGCCTAAACCATAACTTTCATTTTCGATTTTTGGTCATCCTAAACCATAACTTTCATTTTCGGTTTTTGGTCAGCCTAAACCATAACTTTCATTTTCGGTTTTTGGTTAGCCTAAACCATAACTTTCATTTTCGGTTTTTGGTCAGCCTAAACCATAACCCCTTTGTCCTTAGGTTCTAGGTCATCCTTAAACCTTGTCTTAGGTTCCTGGTCATCCTTAAACCTTACCCTAGGTTCTAGGTTATCCTAACTTGGTTATCCTTAAACCTTACCTTCTTAGGTTCCTAGGTCATCCTTAAACCTTGTCTTAGGTTCTAGGTCATCCTTAAACCTTGTCTTAGGTTCCTGGTCATCCTTAAACCTTACCTTAGGTTCTAGGTTATCCTTAAAAACCTTGTCCTTAGGTTCTAGGTCATCCTTAAACCTTGTCCTTTGGTTCTTGGTTTTCCTGAAACCATAGATTTCCCATAAAACCATTTCTATTTCTTTTCTTTCTTCATTCCACCTCATGAGAGAGAGAGAAGAACATATGAATGGTCTGACAATCCAACGGTAAGTGCTTCAGGTAAGACTCTGATCAAATGTCTTTGTCTTTATTTTCTTTCATTTCCCAATTGGAATCGACTAAAAATTTGCAGGTGCCAATTGGTCTTTGAGCGAAACCTCTTCGAACTCCCACTCAAAGAGGGGCAGCTGTTGACACCTAATTTTTAGCCGATGCGTCATTAAAAATAGAAAATTCGAGATTATGGTTTCCGATCGCGACGGAGCCTGTTTCTTGAGCAAAAAATGTCGTTTTTTAATTATGTCTGTTGGCTTAGCTTTTATAAGTGATTTTCTATTCATTTCATGCAAAAACCCGAAAAGTCAAATGGTTGACTTTGGCGTTGACTTTTTGATCAACCCTTTGACCAAAAGTCAATCCCAGGTCAAATTGGGGCTTTTCGCATAAAAAGGTTCCTTTCAAATCCAATTTCACTTTAGAAGTGGAAATTTCAGAAAAATTCAAAGATTTGATCATAAAATCAAGCTCCTAGTGAAAAGTCAACTAGGGTTTGACTTTTGGTCAAACCTTTGACCAAAAAATTGAAAAATATAAAAATTCAAAAATCATCTTATTTTATATTCAATTTACCTTTGGCATTAGAAATTTTACAAAAATCGATTTAGAATCAACTTTTTCCCAAATTGCGGAATTTGATTCAAATCGGCCAAAAATGAAATTACTTCATTTCTAGTCATTTTTTAGGTTAGTGTTCTTCACGACATTTGATCTAGAGGTCATTTTATATCCAATTTTTGAACCAATTTTGCAATTCCAAGCCAAACACAAAAACCCCCAATTTTAGCCATAATCAGTGATTTTGATCGATTCTTCATGATGTGCGCAATTGAGACACGAATGAGCCTAATTTCTTATATGAAATCCAAATTCAAAATCAATTTTGGAAGAATCACATTAATTTGGGTCAATTTGATCAATTTAGTGATCCAATGATTAGGAAGTCTAAGAGTAATTGGTCTAAATAGTGCAATTCAACTTGACCCACTCTAGACTAATATTCAATTTGATGAATTGGGACTCAATTTGGTTAATTAGACCTCAATTAAACTTGTTAGTCTAGCTCGGTCATGCGATTACCCAAATTCAGAGCTAATTGACTCAAATCGGTTTAATTCAAATTGAACTAATCCGATCGGACTAGTCATTTTCCGGTCGAAAATTTTGATAATCGATAATCCGGTCGGACCAACCAAGGTCAGTCACATCCTCTTGAGTGAAAAAATGACAAAAATGCCCTTAATCAAAAATGACAAAAATGCCCTTCTTCAAGGATTAAGCAAATTAATTAGGGGATAAGCAAATCAATCGTGTCCATTCATTTAGAATTGATCATGTCCATCCATGATGACATGTCACCAATCCTTAGCTATTAAGGAATATTCTTAATCATTAAGGATTCATTTTGGACCATTGGATCAATCTAAGGGCTAGAATTCAAAATTGGGAGAGGTATATAGTGTTTTTCCCTCCAAAAATCAAGGGGGGTTCATTTTTCAGATCTGGTTTCTCTCTCTCTCTCTCTCTCTCTCTCTCTCTCTCTCTCTCTCCCTCTCACGATCACCTCTCTCTCGAGCTCCCTCTCGGCCGCCGGCCTTCCGGCTCCTTGCCGGCCGCTTTCCGGTGAGCCGCCGCCCCTCCGACGTCCCCCACGGCGGCCTGAGGCTGGTCGCAAGACCAGCTACCCTCGCTGGTGGCCGGAGCTCACTGTTCCGGCCTGATCTCCCTCTCGGCAGCATCACCGGCTTTACCGCCGGTGATTTGTCCAGCCGGTTCAGCCGGCTGAACCGGCTCTCCGGCGTCCTTCTCCGGCGATCCAGAGCAACCGACTATCATTCTCGGCGTTCTCACGTCGCTGTGGTGGCCGGCCTATCGTCAAACGGCCACCGGATCACATCCTTACCTTTATTTTGCTGATTAGTCTATTTGTGAGAAAACGAATCAATTCTCACATTATTTCGTACAATCCATTGTCGTAGGTTGGCCGAGCTTTCCAAGGTTTCTCCGTGCTATTCCAGATCAGAATACGGAGGCCGGATCGCTCGCTTGAGCGTTGGAACATTGTGAGACAAGGTAAGAGCACTTGAACACAATTCCGTAAATTCGTGTCCAGTGAAACCTGTTGGCTTGAGATGCTGATTTGAGCTTGTTAACGTCGAAATATGATGAAGTGATAAACTAGAGAGTCATAGAGCTCGTCTTAAGCTTCGATTTGATATATCATATGCTTCGATCGGACTTGATTTTCTATGTCAAAACATTTTTAGAAGTTAGGATCAGAATCTGGAATATGTTGCTCAAGTCTGTTCTGATGATTCCCTGACTGACCTTGTGCTGTTTGATGATTTTTACGATTTTCTACGATCATTTTCTGGAAAAACTTCCTTCATAAAAGTTGTAGAACACATCTTGATCTATTCACTGTAAAATTTTCATAAAATTATGAGCATGTTAGCCTAGTACGATTTGCCACGTCATATGCATATAAATCTGGTGACATGTTGATTTCAGTCGACCTTCGTGTGTTCTTCGATTTTGATTAATTCGTGTGTTCGAGATATGAAAATTTTTTCTTCACGAAAGTTCTTCCTGAGATTGAGATCTTTCTATTGATACTAATTTCATCAAAATCGGATATCATTTGAATTTTCAAAAGGAATTCTCATGATTTGATCAGAATCTGTGTCCAGATCTGATTTTCCTTCCTTTGGAATTCAAAAGATGTTTCTCCGAATTTGATAAAATTAGAGTCCTTTTTTGCAAAAAATCAAAACTACAAAGTTGCTCATTGGGGTCTCATTATATCAACTGGAAATTTTGAGGACCTAATTGCAATTTTTGGAGGGTCAATTTGCTTGAAAAGTCTTTTCGGGTTAAAATTCTATTTGCAATTGAGTCCCTCGCGAAAACCGAATTTTATAAAAATTTGGAGGGCTTTTTAGCAAAAAACTCAAAACATGAAAGTTGTTGCACACAGGGAATTCTAACCGCACAAAAATTTTCGCACGGTTTTGATAAAGTTTGTTATTTTTCCCGCTATTATTTTGAAATTCATAACTGAACCGAGTCCAGCCTGTCACTGAGATTTAATTCGATATTTTCGGGAAAATTGGCTAGGATTTAGAAAAAATGGTCTGCTTGACTTTTGATCCTCATGTCATAAGCTTTCTAATGACACCTGAACCACTTCATTTGGACGTCATTAGGATAGTTAATCATACTTGAACAGAAGCAATCCGAATTAGACATTAATTGAATAAGTGGTCTTTTTTATAAAGCCCACTTCACATTGTTTGTTTGGCTTCGAAATAAGGCCCATGGGCCTGAATGCATGTTCATTTTATGTTTATGCATGTGTTTGTTAGATGAATGTTAGGCCCGGTGCATGTTCGGCGGGTAGCCCATTCATGATCATTAGAACCCGACTTTAGGGGTTAATTGATATAAGTTACCGTTTTGTGAATACAAATGGTAGCCCATTATCATTAACCATTAATCAAACAATGTTAGGTGATTAGATGGGTGATGAATCGAAACGCATGAAAAACAAAGGCCGATCCCGAGGCCCGTGCTTAATTAGTGAATTGATTGCATTATTGTTCTTTCATATGTCATTTGTTATGAATGAATGTTATGGATGTAAACATCGACACCCGAGAGGCGGTCCATAGGAAGATAATCCAAAAATTGAGAAGACCAAAGTGATTGACCGATGTCCAATCCGGTCTCAATTTGTACTCATTTGATGATGATGCCAAACCGATGTCCAATCCGGTTTCAATTTGTACTTAATTCATTCATCCCCTACCATGTCTCGGGTTTTCAATTCGTGTTGTAATAAACACCCGACGAGTTGCGGGTTTTACTTTTTACTTTCTCGCACTTAGAATTAGCTCGTCTTTTCAATACTTCGAGTGTTTACTTTAAGAAATGTCTTTCAATACAATTGATTGTTTCTTTCTTTTTCTAGACTAAGATAGGATTAGTTTAGAATCTCAAATGAAAATACAAAAACAAGATGCATGATCACCTAGTGGACTAAGACTTTGGCATGAAAATGGTAAAAAAACAAATGCATGACGACTTAGATAACAACCATGTTAAGTTTAGCGGTACCGAAAGGGCGTTAATAGAAATATTAACGTAAGCTAGTCCCCGAACCTTTGATCTCTGGTTTTCGTAGAAATCGAAACGAAATTCCCGCGTTTCGGTTGGGTATTCTAGCCGACCCCCGACCTAGGCTAGTGGCGACTCCTAAAAAATAAAATCAATCCGCTGTCACGCGAGATATGGATTTAGGGAAAATCCACGTTCATGATCAATGAGTTATATGGCTAAACAAAAGATTTACACTTCAGTAAAATCATTTTAAAAAGTGCCATATGAACCATCTCATGAACACTTATCTCTAAACCCGCCTCATCCGAGCTTGGCCCTCGAGGGGCAGGTCGCGACAATGTGTGTTCATCAATGATGATGATTCGAGATCCAATGATCAGTCGCCGATTATTTTGCTTAACATATCCATTTTCATGAAATGTTATGCTTAATCCTGCTGGTACTTTGTGGATCCTACTTGTTTTTTGGATTTTGCTTTGCTTTTTGGATTTGGTCAGATCAAGTTGACCATTTTCCAGTAAAAAATTTGGTGACCACCGGTCCATTCCGGCCAGCCACATCCCTTTGTGCCCAAAATGATAAATATGCCCTTAAATGGAAATTATAAAAATGCCCCTTGGTGAAAATTACTAAAATGCTCTTACTTAAGAATTAAGCAAATCAATCATGGCCATTCATTTAGAATAGATCATGGCCATCCATAGTGCCATGTCATTTATCCTTAACCCCTAAAGAATATTCTTAATCATTAAGGAAACATTTAGAGCCATTAGATTGATCCAAGGGCTAGGATCCAAAGTTGGAGAGGTATATAAGGATTTTCACTCCAAAACTTGAGAGAACTCTCATCTTTACAGATCTTCTCTCTCTTTCTTCTTCTCTCTCCCTCTCTCTATCTCACGTTCTCTCCATCCCTCTCTCTCAGTCACTCGCTTCCCACCACTCCGCCGGCCATTTACTGGCCACGTTCCGGCGCATCGCTGCCTCACCGGTGTCCCCCTAAGCATCCCAAAGCCAGTTACAAGACCGGTCACCACTGCTGGTGGCCAGAGCTCCTTAGTCCTGCACACTTTCTCTCTCGGTCACATTACTGGCAACCGAGCCGGTATTGATTCCAACCGGTTCAAGCGGCTGAATCAGCTGGCCAACGGTTCCCTCCGATGATCCCGAGCCCCCAACCGCCCTCCTTGGCATCCTTCCATGGCTATGGTGGCCAGCCTCTCTCCGAACGACCACCAGATTACTTCGTTTTACTTGATTTTCCATTAATTGTTCATTTGATCAAACCGAACCAATTCTCATCGTGATTTATGCACTCTACTTTCAGAGGATCGTTGAGCTTTCCGAGGATTCGCCGTCGTGTCCTAAGACTATATAAGGAGGCAGGATCGCTCGATTGTATGTCGAAGAGTTAAAACATAAGGTAAGTTCAAATCTGTGATTCTAGGATCCTGATGACCTGATTGTTTACGATGATGATTTGAACTCTGAAATGTTAGAATCTCGTGAAGTGATGAACAAGAAAGTCATAGAGTACATCTGGCAAAAGAACACTACAAGTGCCATAACTTATGTACGGCGCTCACTTTGGTGCCATAACTTTTTTTGGATCACTTTAGTGCTAAAATTTTTGAAAAACGATTACTTAAGTGCTAAAATTTTTGAAAAACGATCACTTAAGTGCCAACTCCGGTGCCGTACACAATTTTTTGCTGGAAATCCGACGTGGCATATTTTTATTAATTTCTGAAGCTGACGTGGCTCGCCGGAGATTGGCACTTAAGTGATCGTTTTTCAAAAATTTTAGCACTTAAATGATCGTTTTTCAAAAATTTTAGCACTAAAGTGATCCAAAAAAAAGTTATGACACTTAAGTGATCGTTTTTCCTCCGACTTAGCACCAAAGTGATCCGAAAAAAAGTTATGGCACCAAAGTGAGCGCCGTACACAAGTTATGGCACTTATAGTGTCCTTTTGCCGAATACATGTTAAGCTTCGATTTGGTAGGTTGTACACTTTGAACAAACAACGTTTACTAGGTCAAAACTCCTTCGAAAGTTGAGATCAGAATCAAGAATGACCATGTTATGTTCTGTTATGTTCTTCTATGATATTGAATGACCTTGCGTGGTTGGATGATTTTTCTGATTTTTTGTGTTCATTATTTGACAAAAATTTATCATGAAATTTGTAAAGCACAGTCAAATCTATCTACTGTAAAATTTTCATAAAATTACAAGCATATTAGGTTAGGACAATTAGCATCGTCATTTAGACTCAGTCTTTATGATAGATGAGTTTCTGACCGACTTCATGTGTTCTTCGATTTTTATAAAATGTTATGTTCAAAATCTGGAAAACTTTTCTGCACAAAAGTTCATACTGAGATCTAGAGCTTTCTAATGATACCAATTTTATCAAAATCGGAGTTCATTTGTATGTTCAAAGGAATTTTTACTGATTTAATCAGATTCTGTGTCCAGATCTAAAATTCCTTCCACTAACTTCCAAAACATGTTTCTCCAAATTTAATAAACTTTGAGTCCTTTTTTGCGAAAACTCAAAACTACAAAGTTGTCCATTAGGGTCTTATTATATAGACTAGAAATTTTGGGGACCTAATAGCAATGTTTAAGGGGTCAATTTGCTAAAAATCTCATATAAGATAAGGTCTTCCTGGCCTCAAAGATGATTTGCAAATGAGTCCTCGGTGAAAACCAAATTTTATAAAAATTGTAAGGACTTTTCAGAAAAAACTGAAAAAATAAAAGTTGTTGGAAATAGGTAATCCTAACTGCCTAAAAATTTTCACCCGGTTTGGATAAGATTTGTTATTTTTTCCGCTATTATTTTGAAATCCCTAACATAACCAAGTCCAAACTATCTCTGAGAGTAAAATTGTCATTTTTGTAAAAATCGGTGGGGAATAAGGAAAAGTAGTCTTCATGAACTTTGATCCTCATGAAATTGTCTTTCTAATGACACATAAATCATTTCATTTGAACATCATTAAGTCAATTAACTAAACTCAAACAGAATGGAGTCCGAATTAGCAATTATAGTTGAATAAGTGGTCCTCATGTGAGGCTCACTTCCTATTGCTTGATTGGTTGAGAAACAAGGCCCATGAGCCTAAATGCATGCTTTGCTCATTGTAATGCATGTGTTTGTTAGATGTATGTTAGGCTCGGTGCATGGTCGGCGGGTAGCCCACGGTGGTCACTTAGAACTCGACTTTAGGGGTTAACCGATATGAGTTGCTGTTTTGTGAATACAAATGGTAGCTTGTTATCATTAATTATTAATCAAACAATATTAGATGATTAAGTGGGCGGGTAAATCGAAATTGGTGTAAAGCAAAGGCCAATCCCCAGGCCCGTGTTTGATTAGTGAATTGCTTGCATCATTGCCTTGCTTTGGTTGTTCCTTTGTGCCTTGCTTTGGATGTAAAAATCGACACCCGAGAGACAGTCCATGGAGGAGATAGTCCAAAGTTGTAAAAGGCGGAGGCGATAGACCGATGTCCATTCCAGTCTCAATTTGTATTCAATTAACGGAGGTGATAGACCATTGTCCAATCCGATCTCAATTTGTATTCAATTCATTCGTTCCCAACCATGTCACGGGTTTTCAATTCGTGTTGTAATAAACACCCAACGATTTGCGGGTTTTACTTTCTTACACTTAGAATTAGCTCGTTCTTTTAATACCTTGGGTGTTTATTTTACGCAATGCTTTTCAATATAATTGTTTATTTCTTTCTTTTCGAGACTAAAATAGGATTAATTTAGAATCTTAATTGAAAACGTAAAAACAAGATACATGATCACCTAGTTGACTAAGACTTTGGCATGAAAAATGGTAAAAAAACAAATGCATGACAACTTAGATAACAACCATGAATAAGTTTAGCAATACCGAAAGGGCGTTGATAGAAATATTAACGTAAGCTAGTCCCTGACCCAGATCTCTGGTTTTCATAGAAACCGAAACAAAACTCCCGCGTTTCGATTGGGTATTCTAGTCGACCACCGATCTAGGCTAATGGTGATTCCTAAAGATAAAATCAAATCGCTGTTACGCGCGGTATGGATTTAGGGAAAATCCACGTTCATGATCAATGTACCGTATAGATGACCAAAAAATTGACGCTTAGGTAAGTCGTCTTTTATGATGTGCCATACAGATTGTTTCATGAACACTTACCTTTAAACTTGCTTCATCGAGTTCGGCCCTCAAGAGGTAGGTTGCAACAGACTTGGCAACTCCACTGAGGATAGGTTACAAACCTAAGTAGATTAAAATCGTAATGAATTTGTTGGTTGTTATCTCACTTGTCTACCTTTTGTAGAAATTGACAGCATGTCAAAGTTACGTGGAAAATGAGGTTAGTCCACTAATCATGTGTTAAATTATTTTGTAGGTGGGAGATATAAGGGGTGGAGTGAGTGCAAATCACTTGTTTTGTAGGTGGCATGCGGATGTATGTCGAATGTATGTGATTATATTGAAGTGTTGTTTGCTTTAAATGTAAATGCATGTTTACCCGCTTTAACATGACAATGTACTCATGTTCTGCGGTCTAAAACCCTAGATCGCTTTTAGGGCACCTTTAGGAACTATTAAGAGTAGAATCTACATGTGAATCCATGTGGTAATCCATTTTTCAATATCGCCCATCTTGGTTAGTAAAAAGTGCACCAATCAACATTAGTAGCGATGGGTAAACTCTTCTTATCTAATCAAGGTGGAGACCTTGAACCTTTAGAATCCTACTCTTAGGCATCAAACCTTACATGTTCTCATGCGATGTGTCGATCTGTTTGCCATTTCTTCTCAGTAAGGTTGATTATATCGTTCAAATATTTTTACCTCAATTTCAATTACGCCATTTCAATTCCACATTATATCATTTCTATAATGTGTGGTGATTAATCTTGATGCCCCAAATTAGGGTTAGTCAAAATGGATATGTCGAAATTCGAGTCATCCCCATACTGAGAGCTCTCATGGGCATGCGGGAAAGCCTTGAGCCAAAACACAAGGATTACATGGAAAAGGGGATCGGACAACTTCTCGTACTTTTGTACATCGAGTCATGTATCGCCATGATCAAAGCATTGTCCTATTTTTGGAACTTAAAGACATCCACTTTTGTGTTTGGTCAAAATGAATTAACACCTACAATTAAGGAGTACGATATTGCCATTGGAAGAGTCGGTTCTTTTAGTCTAGTTAGTCCTCTAATAGGTGTTGATCCTATTTCCACTTTAAGTCAATATCTAGGAATAGACACTTCTCAAATCAAAGGTATTCTCAAAGGAAATTGTCATGCTTTTCCTTTCGCATTCTTGGAGCGTCATTTTCTAGGTTTACCAAAGAAAGCCACAACTCAAATTCCTCAAGTTTTTCTCTTAGCATTCTTTGGTTTCGTGATCTTTCCACACACCAAAAAGACTATGGATTCCTTGGTAGTTCACATTATAATCAAGTGTGTATGTTCAAAATATTCTCTAATATGATCCTAGGTAAAACCTTCGTGTCACTCAATAGGTTTAAACAAGACAAAAATGGTATTTTTAGAGTCCCAGTAGGTTTACTCCAAATTTGGTTGGTCTCTCACCTCAAAGACTTCGGTTTGAGTGTGAAATCATAGGTGTGTCAAAAGATTATCATCCTATCTTACTTTTCTGAGAAAAGGAATAAATCTTTCCTTATTGGTCATTCTTAACTTAATTCAACTTTTTCAAGAACCTCATTCTAAATCAAATCCAATAGCATGTTTGTTAGCTTGGAAAACCCAAGGTGCACCTTAATAACAGATCTGACAACCCAATTCCACTTTTGGGTCTCACGGGGTCTACGTCATATTATCCTTTTGGGGTCACCCGTCAATATCGTGCACTTCAAAAGATTCCGCCATCCCTCAAGTTAGGGTTATATCGTTTTGACTATTGCAAAGATGTCATCCAAAAGGAAAAAATTGCAGATTTGCAGGAAATGATCAAGACCATCATCGATATGTGGTACGAATGTCACCCAGCGCCAATTCTCATTATCGATGAGTCGGAATTGGAAAGTGAGATGAAGATACACCATGCATTGCCAGAATATATACATCGTTGTCTCGAGCCCAAGCTTAAAGTGGATTCCCGATGATGTGTATATTTGACTTATATTTTGATTATATTTTGTGGTATTTTAGGCAAATATTCGAATAAATATAGTGGAATTTATTTGTTTTTATGCATTGTGGTTAGGTGATGGTCAATGATGCAATCGCAAAATTTTGGATGCTTTTGATGTGTTTTTGAACTGTTGGTTGGGATTCTACATGTAAAAGATCCATTTTCCAAAGATTCATGCTCACGGTTTAAGGTCGTGCGGATGCAGAGTTGATACAGAATTTGGGAACATGATTTGGCCATTAATTTCCATATTTTCCATATCTGATTGTGGATGATTTTTGTACTTAAATAGGACTCTTAATTAGGGACATTAGGGAGAGTTTTTGCCTTTTTTTTTCTCTTTCCATGTTGGATAGAATTTCTTTTTCTAGACTTTCTCTTTTTTTTATTTAAGAGGTTGAACGCAAGAGGGGAGGAGAGACTTGACTCCAAAAAATTTAGAAACATATTATTTTCTCAAAGTTCAAGTTCATTCAAGTTGTAAGATCTAAACTCAATCCTCCTTCTTAATTTCTATGGTATTTATATATTCTTTGTTTTATTATTTACCATTGCTTTGTTGGTTGTTACAATATGAGCTCGTTGTGCAATTGACGGGTGATAGTTTGCCAATTGAAATGCCCAAACCCGTAATTGTTTAGGTGTTTTAATAATAATGGAAAATAATATGACTTGATTAAAACCAGATTTTCAAGTTGTATTATGAGAGCATATGATCTAGCTTGAATAAGTTACGCGTGTGATTTATCAGCTAGGGTTGGGTTTTTTTCGTTTTTTATGCTATTAGCAAATTGAATCCTAGGTGCGTGTCGGGGTTATTCGTTAATAAGGGATTAATCACAGGTGCATGTCTGGTTAATCTAATATTAAGGAAAAATTAGGCTATTAAAAGCGTTTCAACAACCATAACCAATCTATTATAGTGTTTGAGATTATTCATTTGACTCAATGATCAACTTTCAAACTTGAATGAGATTACCTTTACTAGATGTTGCATAATTTGATTTTCTTTAATTTCTGTTTGCTTATTTTATTTAAGTCTATTCTGCATAAACCCCTCTTTTTAATTTTGCTTTTATTGTTTACTTGGTTTTTAAAGGATTAACAATTTGTCAGTCTCTGTGGATTCGACTCTGCTCACCCTAAGTAAAATTTATTTGTGATTTAGAGAGTAGGAATTATTTTTGGTGAATTCGACCACCACCAAATTTTGGCGCCGTTGCTGGGGACTGATTTTAATTGATTTTATTCTTTGATGACCAAGTCTGATAGTACAAGTGAACTCCAGTACGATACTGAGATAGAGAAGAGAGCTAAGACGTTAAGAAAAGAAGCAAAATTAAGAAAAAAAAGCATTTTCATCTACAATTTCAGCGCCTAAAGACGAAGCACCCCTTGAACTGCCTTATTCTTCCAGCGAATCTGATCAAGAAGAAAAGATGGCTGAAGAAAATAGGACTTTGAGAGAATTACCGGCCCTTCCAATCAATCAACAACCTTTGTGCATCACTTACCCAAATATGGAGGCTCCATTTGAGTTGAAATCATATTTAATCCATTTGTTGCCCACTTTTCGTGGATTAGAGAACGAAGATCCTCATAAACATCTCAAAGAATTTTCATATAGTTTGTTCTACCATGAAACCTCAAGGAGTAACGGAAAAACAAATTAAGCTGAGAGCCTTTCCATTTTCTCTAGCTGATGTAGCCAAGGAATGGCTATTTTATCTACCTCCTGGGACTATTACTTCATGGACAGGCATGGTAAATATTTTTCTTAACAAGTTCTTTCCTGGCTCCTGAGTCGTTGGAATAAGAAGAGGAATTTGTTGGATTAAGCAACAGGATGCAGAGACTCCCCATGAATATTGGGAGAGATTTAAAAGATTGTGTGCAAGCTGTCCTCAACATGGAATTCCAGATCAGGCCTTTATTCAGTATTTTTATGAAGGATTATTATCCATGGAGAGAAAGATGATGGATGTTGCAAGTAGAGGAGCTATTGTCAACAAGACACCCCAAGCTGCCCGTGATCTAATTACTACCATGGCTGCCAATTCCCAGCAATTTGGGTCTCAGCAAGAATGCTCAAGATGGGTTAATGAGGTAAATCCATCTTCCCTTGAGAGCAAAATTAATCAATTAACCTCTTTGGTTCAAAATTTGTTCGTAGAGAATACACAACAAGCCAAAGTGTGTGCGATTTGTGCTTATACCAGTCATTCTACGGATATATGCCCTAATTTGCAAGATGTTACCCCTGAACAAGCAAATGCCGTTGGAAATTTTCCTGGCCTACCACAAAGGAAGTATGATCCATACTCAAATACATACAATCCGGGATGGAGAAATCACCCAAACTTTAGTTATCAATCTAGAGCGCAAAATTTCCAACAATTTCGGCAAAGACCATCAGCCCCACCGCAGCAAAATTCTTTAGCACCAGGTATGTCTCTTAAAGAGATAGTTAAATCTTTTGTGACTAACACTCAACAATTTCAACAGGAGACAAGGGCAAGCATACAAAATTTAGAGAATCAAGTTAGCCAATTGGCAATGTACCTAAGCAAGTTGGAGTCTCAAGAAAAATTGCCTTCTCAAACGGTAGTGAACCCAAAAGAAAATGCAAGCGCAATTACCTTGAGAAGTGGAAAGAGCTGGAACCTATTGCTGGAAAAAGACATGAGTACAGCTTGCAATTAGAGAAAGAAACATAGGTGATAGTTAAGAAACAGACATAGCAGCCTGAGAAGTCTATACCTGAGAAGCCCAAAATTTTGGAGATCAAACCCCTTTTTCCAGAAAGATTAGCCAAATCAAAAAAGGAAAAGGAGACGGAAGAAATTCTTGAAACATTCCGAAAGGTGAAGGTAAATATACCCTTGCTTGATGTAATTAAGCAAATATCCAAGAATGCAAAATTTCTTAAAGAGTTATGCACCAATAAGAAAAAGTTGACCGGGTATGAGAAGGTAAGTGTGGGGGAAAATGTATTTGCTATTCTTAAAAAAAATTACTACCCCCCCCAAATGCAAAGACCAAGGTATGTTTGCTACATCTTGCACTATTGGAAATGTGGGAATAAATAGGGCTATGTGTGATTTGGGAGCTTCAATTAATGTGATGCCATGGTCCATTTATTCTTCTTTAAATGCTGGTCCATTAAAAGAAACTGGGGTAGTAATTCAACTTGCCGATCGGTCAATTGTTTACCCCAAAGGTGTTTTAGTGGATGTGTTAGTTCAGGTCAATGGTCTGATTTTTCCTGCATACTTCTTTATTTTAGATATGGAGGATGACAAATCCTCAAACTCATCTGATATTCTGCTAGAAAGACCTTTCCTTAGTACTGCTAGAACAAAGATCAATGTGTATAATGGTACAGTAACTATGAAATTTGATGACGAGGTGATTAAATTTAATGTTTATGATGCCATGAAATATCCTGATGATGTATCTTGTGTTTTCAGCATTGACATTATTGAACCATTAACTTCAAAGACATCTGAGTTAAGTGAGGATGACAAGTTGATGGCTGTGCTTTGCAAAAGTATGAGTCTAGACAGCATTGGTAAGGTTGAAAGAAAGTTTTTAATTGATAATGAATTGCAAGAGGTAGTGTACGAATTGGAGGCACTTAAGCCTAAGGTAAGATCTAGTCCTTCTATGGACTTGCCCACATCTCACATCACTCTTTTACCTTCTATTTTGCGACCTCCTAAATTGGAATTAAAGTCACTGCCCAGCCATTTGAAGTATGCATTTTTAGGTGAAGGGGATACTCTCCCAGTGATCATGTCAAGTAAACTCAGCAAAAGAGAAGAGGAAGAGTTGATTGAAGTGTTAAAAGAACATAAAAGGGTTGTAGGATGGACAATTGCAGATATCAAAGGAATAAGCCCATTTACATGCATGCATAGGATCCTATTGAAAGAAAATAGCAAGTCTATTAGGGAGGCTCAAAGGTGTTTGAATCCGCCTATGATGGAAGTTATAAAGAAAGAAATTTTGAAATTGTTAGATACTGGTACAATTTATCCAATTTATGATAGTAAATGGGTAAGCCCAGTTCAGGTAGTACTTAAGAAAATAGGTATAACTGTGATCGAGAATACATATGGTGAGTTGGTGCCCACCTGAGTTCAAAACGAGTGGCGAGTTTGTATAAATTACAGAAAATTAAATGCGTCAACTAGAAAACATCATTTTCCTCTTCCATTTATTGATCAAATGCTTGAACGGTTGGCTGGTAGAACTCATTATTGTTGTCTTGATGGATATTCAGGTTTCTACCAAATTCCGATTGCACCCGAAGATCAAGAAAAGACAACGTTCACCTGCCCGTTTGGAACTTTTGCTTACCGGAGGATGCCATTTGGGCTTTGTAATGCCCCAACCACTTTCCAAAGGTGTATGGTTAGCATATTTTATGATTATGTTGAAAATATCATAGAAGTATTTATGGATGATTTCACTGTTTATGGTAATTCTTTTGATGAGTGCCTGGCTAACCTTACAAAAGTTTTGAAGAGGTGTTTGGAGTCTAATCTTGTGTTGAATTATGAAAAATGTCACTTTATGGTTGATCAAGGGTTAATTTTGGGACATATTGTGTCTGCTAAAGGAATTGAAGTAGATAAAGTTAAAATAGACGTTATTAAATTCTTGCCTTACTCCGCAAGTATGTAGGAGGTGCGTTCTTTTCTTGGGCATGCAAGTTTTTATAGGCGCTTCGTCAAGGATTTTTCCAAGATCATTCAACCCTTGTGTCAATTATTGCAAAAAGATGTCCCATTTGAGTTCAATGAAGAGTGCAAGGCGGCTTTTGATACTCTTAAAGGAATGTTGGTTTTTGCACCAATTATCCAGCCACCAAACTGGAATTACCCATTCGAGATCATGTGTGATGCAAGCAACAAAGCCGTGGGCGCGATTCTAGGACAGCGAATTGAGAAGAATCCACATGTCATATACTATGCCTCAAGGATGTTGGATAGTGCTCAATGCAATTACTCCACGGCAGCAAAAGAACTTTTAGCTATTGTGTTTGCTTTAGAAAAATTCCGTTCTTATTTATTGGGCACTAAAGTAATTGTTTATTCTGATCATGCAGCGTTGAAATTCTTACTCAAGAAGAAGGAGGCAAAACTGAGGCTGATAAGATGGATTCTCTTGTTACAAGAATTCGATTGGGAGATAAGAGACAAAAAGGGGTTCGAAAATCTGGTTGCTGACCGTCTTAGTCGATTACCTATCGCTGAAGAAGCATAGCCTTTGCAAGATGACTTTCCTGATGAGTATTGTTGCGACCTACCCCTCAAGGACCGAACTCGATGAGGCGGGTTTAGAGATAAGTGTACACGAGACGGTTCATATGGCACCTCATAAAAAATAATTTTACTGAAGTATAAATCTTTTGATTATCCATATGACCCATTGATCATGAACGTGGATTTTCCCTAAATCCATATCTCGTGTGACAGCGGATTGATTTTATCTTTTTTAGGAGTCGCCACTAGCCTAGGTTGGGAGTCAGCTAGAATACCCAACCGAAACGCAGGAATTTTGTTTCGGTTTCTACGAAAACTAGAGATCAAAGGTTCGGAGACTAGCTTACGTTAATATTTCTATTAACGCCCTTTCGGTACCGCTAAACTTAACATGGTTGTTATCTAAGTTGTCATGCATTTGTTCTTTATCATTTTCATGTTAAAAGTCTTAGTCCACTAGGTGATCATGCATCTTGTTTTTGTATTTTCTTTTAAGATTATAAACTAATCCTATCTTAACATAGAAAAAGAAAGAAACAATCAATTGTATTGAAAGACATTTCGTAAAGTAAACACTCGAAGTATTAAAAAAAACGAGCTAATTCTAAGTGCAAGAAAGTGAAAATCCGCAACTCGTCGGGTGTTTATGACAACACAAATTGAAAACCCGAGACATGATCGGGGATGAATGAATTGAGTACAAATTGAAACCGGATCGGACATCGGTTTATCACCATCATCAAATGAATACAAATGGAGACCGGATTGGACATCGGTCAATCACCTTGGTCTTTTACCATTTCGGATTATCCTCCCATGGACAGCCTTTCGGGTATCGGTGTTTACATTCTCAACATTCATTCACGACAAACAATGCATAAAGGAACAACCAAATAAAAACAATGGTGCTAACAATTCACCAATCAAACACGGGCCTCGGGATCGGCCTTTGTTTTTCATGCGTTTCGATTCACCACCCACCTAATCATCTAACATTATTTGATTAATGGTTAACGATAATGGGCTACCGTTTGCATTCACAAAGCGGAAACTCATATCAATTAACCCCTAAAGTCGGATTCTAAATGACCATAACGGGCTACCCACCAAACATGCACCGGGCCTAACATTCATCTAATAAACACATGCATAGTAATAGAATGAGCATGCATTCAGGCCTATGGGCCTTATTTCGAAGCCAATCAAACAATGAGAAGTGGGCTTCATGAGGAAACCACTTATTCAATTATTATTTAATTCGGATTGCTTCTGTTCAGATGTGATTAACTACCTTAATGATGTCCAAATGAAGTGATTCAGGTATCATTAGAAATATTATAACATGAGGATCAAAAGTCAAGAAGACCATTGTTTATAAATCCTCACCGATTTTCCCGAAAATGACAAATTTACCCTCGGTGATAGACTGAACCCGATTCTGTTAAGGATTTTAAAATAATGACGGGAAAAATAACAAACCTTCTTAAAACCACGTGAAAATTTTTAGGTAGTTAGGATTCTCCATGTGCAACAAATTTCCTATTTTGAGTTTTTACTAAAAAGTCCTCCGAATTTTTATAAAATTCTTTTTTCAAAAAGGACTCAATTGCAAATCAAATTTTAATCCGAAAAGACCTTATATGAAATTTTAAGCAAATTGACCCTCCAAAAATTGCTATTAGGCCCTCAAAATTTTCAGTCAACATAATGAGACCCCAATGAACAACTTTGTAATTTTGATTTTTTGCAAAAAAGGACTTTGACTTTATCAAATTCGGAAAAACATCTTTTGGATTCAAAAGGAATGAAAATCAGATCTGAACACAGAGACTGATTCGATCATAAAAATTCCTTTTAAAAATTCAAATGAACTCCGATTTTGATGAAATTAGTATCAATGGAAAGATCTAGATCTCCGTGTGAACTTTTGTAAAGAAAACTTTTTCATATTTTGAACACACGAATTTATGAAAATCGAAGAACACACGGAGGTCAATCAGAAACCAGTCTGTCACCCGATTCATGCATAGATGATGTTGCAGATCGTAACATGCTAACATACTTGGAATTTTATGAAAATTTTATGATGGATAGATTAAGATGTTCTTTACAACTTCTGTGAAGAAAGTTTTTTCAGAAAATGAGCATAGAAAATCAGAAAAATCATTGAACAGCACAACATCAATTAGGAAATCATCAGAACAGACCTGAACACCACATTCCAGATTCTGATCCCAACTTTCAAAAGAGTTTTGACATAGCAAATTAAGTCCGATTGAGGCATGTAATACATCAAATCGAAGCTTAAGACGTGTTTTACGATTCTCTAGTTCATCACTTCATAAGATTTCGACACTAACGAGCTCAAGTCGGCATCTCAAACATGCAGGTTTTCCTGGATACGAATTCACAGAACCACATCCAAGTGCACTTACCTTGTTTAGCGATGCTCCGACGTGAAATCGAGCGATCCGGCCTCCGTATTCAGATCAAGAACAGCACGGAGAAGTCTTGGAAAGCTCAGCCAACCTATGATAATAGATTGCACAAACTATAGTGAGAATCGATTCGTTTTCGCACTAATGAACTATTAACAGAGAATCAAATCAAAAAGCGTGATCCGGTGGCTGTTCAACAAGAAACCGGCCACCATAGCCACATGAAGACGCCAAGGAACGTTGCTAGAGGTTCTGGATCGCCGGAGGGAACGCTGGTTGGCTGGTTCAGCTGCTTGAACCAGCGAATCAAATCACTGGCGATCAAACCAGTGATGCTGCCATGAAGGAAAACTCGCCGGAATGAGTAGCTCCGGCCTCCAGCAGGCTTGGCTGGTGCTGCTGTTGGCCACGAAAATGGCATGCCCACGATCATCATAGTTAGAAATCGAAACACGATATGGGAGAAAATTATCGATTCGCGTACCTGGTTTGGAATTCATCGTACTTAATGCGGAATTTGCGACGGTTTCCGAACACGAACTCAAGATCTTCTCCCCTATACCCTTCGTTAGAACACTGGCCTAATGAGATTGCCACTCACGAGAAGAAAGTTTTCTCTTGATCCGTATGTGAGTCAAATTGTGCATCATCAGGTTAGGGGAGGGACTTGAGCGCTATTTATAGAGTTTTCGACCACGGGCCCTCTCATTACGGGTCGGGTCATACTCGGCCCACACCAGCCAGCCCCATATTAGACTTATTAAGAACCCATATATCTTACCTTTATTAGACCAAACTAATTCAGTTAATTTCAATTAATAAAGCCCACATTAGGAAATTCTTACATTCTCCTACTTGGGCGATATTAATTGAAACACAACTGTGTGCGCACCCTTATATTGGTCTAAAGATTATTCTTAATAGTCAATCCGATCCTATAAAGTCTCGAACACCGAATTATGGCAGTAACTGCATGTACTCACGCAGAGTCTTCCATGGTCACGAATGCTTTCAACTTTACTGATATGGATTCAATATGATAGTGTGTCAAATGGACAATACCTCATAATGAGTGATACTTCATGTGTTATCCATTTTGTTAGTCCAAATTCTCTCTCCTTAAGTGTCACAAAACCTAGTGTGTCACCAGAGAATATCCTTCATGGTTCCAACGAACCTGCATATGTCTTAACTTGATAGTTAACTGTACTTTATGTGTAACAAGACATATTGTTAAGGCTAATACCAAAAATACCCCATAGCCTGTACTCAAGGTTTACACAATGCCTCGAGATTTTCATCAAATATATATACTCAACTTGATAAATCTACATTCACAAATACCTTATTGAATGCAAAAGAGTTGATACATATTCAAATATTACAAAAATGTAACAAAATCATATACAAACTTCATAAGAGCAACATAAAACTAAACAGCTCCCACTAATTGACAGTATCCCATGATACTCCTAAGCCCATGTTAATGACATGTCGATCAAATACACAAGGGCGAAGGCCTTTAGTTAGTGGATCTGCAATCATATCATCTGTTGAAATGTGCTCTACTGCAATGTCACCATCCTGAACTTTTTCTTTTATAGTCAGGTACTTGACCTCTATATGCTTAGACCCCTTGAGACCTCTGTTGTTGTTAACAAACAACACTGCAGAGTTATTGTCACAATACAACTGTATGGGCCTATCCACAAAATCAAATACGGTCAACTCCTTAATGAGGTTTCGGAGCCAAATTGCCTGAGTAGCGGCCGAAAAGCATGCTACAAACTCTGCTTGCATGGTAGAGGATGTTATTGATTTCTGTTTCTCACTTTTCCATGATACTGCACCTCCTGCTAACTTGAAGATGTAACGTGTTGTCGACTTCTTTTCATCCTGACAGCCAGCAAAGTCTGAATCTGAATACCCAACTAGCTGTAGGTCCTGAACATGTTTGTAAATCAGCATATTGTCTTTTGTCCTCTTTAAATACCTCAAAACCTTCTTGGCAGCAACCCAATGATCGTGTCCTGGATTTGACTGATATCTGCCTAGAAGTCCTGTTGCAAAAGCAATATCTGGTCTAGTACATACTTAAGCATACATAATACTCCCAAGTACACTAACATAAGGTACATTCTTCATTTTGGCTTTCTCAAAATCTGAATGAGAACACTGTGACAGACTCAACTTATCACCTTTACTAACAGGAGCAATTCCTGGCTTACATTGCTGCATGTTGAATCTTTCTAAAATACGATCAACATATGCCCTCTGAGATAAACCCAATAGTCGGCGAGAACGATTCCTATGAATCTCAATGCCAAGGACAAAAGACGCCTCACCAAGGTCCTTCATATCAAAGTTTTTTGACAACATCCGCTTTGTCTCATGCAATAAACCAAGGTCACTGCTCGCAAGCAGGATATCATCCACATAGAGTATAAGGAAAATGAATTTCCTCCCACTGACCTTGCAGTATATACACTGATCTACTTTGTTCTCAACAAAACCAAATGAAGCGACAACACTATGAAACTTCAAGTACCATTGTCTAGAAGCTTGTTTGAGACCATAAATAGACTTTTTCAGTTTACACACAAGCGTACCTGAATCATCTGCTGCAAAGCCTTCGGGTTGCATCATATAGACTTCTTCATTAAGGTCTCCATTGAGAAAGGCAGTTTTAACATCCATCTGGTGTAACTCCATATCGAAATGAGCTACCAATGCCATAATCACTCTGAAAGAATCCTTAGAAGAGACTGGAGAAAAAGTTGCTTCATAGTCTACTCCTTCTTTCTGAGTGAAACCCTTAGCTACCAGTCTGGCTTTAAACTTCTCAATCTTTCCTTTGGAGTCCCTTTTAGTCTTATACACCCATTTGTAGCCTATGGATCTATAACCTTCAGGTAATTCAACAAGTTCCCAAACTCCATTATGCTTCATAGATTGCATTTCATCTCTCATTGCATCCAACTACAGTTCTGACTGAGGACAAGAAATAGCTTCCGCATAAGTCACTGGATCAGCCACAGAACCGCTATCGTAGTCTTGCTCTCCTATATAGACTAAGTAGTCCGGTGGTATAGCTGATCGTCTCTCCCTAATGGATCTCCTTACAGGAATAACAACAGCCTCATCCTAGACCTGAGAACCTTGAGGAACTTCATTATAAGCTGTCTCGACAACAGGATCCCGAGCCTCAACAGGTTCAATCTGTGGTGTGGGAGTATCTACAATTATCTGTATGGGAGGAGATAAAGATACAATTTACCCACCGTACTATTATTCTCAATAGTCTTTGAGCAGCTACTTTTTTCGGCCACATTAAACTCCAGAAACTTGGCTGTCTGTGATTCCACAATTCTTGTGCCTCCATTGGGATTATAGAACCGATATCCCTTCGAATGTTCCGGGTAAGATACAAAATATCATCGAGTGGTTCTGAAGTCCAACTTACTTAATGTTGGATTATACAACTTCACTTCTGCAGGACATCCCCAAACCTTAAGATGGTTTAAGCTAGGCTTACGTCCGGTCCATAACTCAAAAGGAGTCAATGGAACAGCTTTAGTAGGTACACGATTTAGAATGTACAAAGCTGTTTTTAAAGCTTCACCCCACAGAAAACCAGGTATATTTGTCCTACTAATCATACTCCTCACCATTTCCATAAGGGTGCGATTGCGCCTTTCGGCCACACCATTTTGCTCAGGACTCCCAGGCATAGTAAACTGAGCCACTATCCCAGAATCCTCTAAGTATTTGGCAAATGGCCCCTTAAGCTGTCCGGCATCGCCATGCTTGCCATAATACTCTCCACCTCGGTCAAATCTAACAACCTTTATGACCTTTCCCAACTGTTTCTCGACTTCAGTCCGAAAAATCTTGAACTTATCAAGAGACTCAAACTTTTCTTTAATCAAGTACAGATAGCCATATCGAGAATAGTCATCAATAAATGTAATAAAATAAAAATTTCTACACAAGGTTGTCGTATAGGGTCCACTTATATCAGTGTGAATGACCTCCAACAGGTCAAAACTTCGGACTGCAGTTTTCTTCCTTATCTTGGTCATTTTACCTCTACAACAGTCTACGCATGTCTCTACGTCATCTTTAAGAGCAGGCAGGATGTTAGTTTTTATTAGCCTTTCTACTCTATCCTTAGAGATATGACCAAGCCGTTTATACCACAATGCATAGGATTGTTCCTTAGGTAGTGGTCTCTTAGAAATAACCTTTTCAGTCGTATAAGCGACGTATATGTCATTGGGAGACAAACACAATCTGTACAATCCATTGGACATATAACAGCACCCAATCTTATTTGAATTAAGAAACAAAGAAATAACATTGTTCTTGATTTCAAAAGAGTAGCCATACATGTCCAAACACGATACGGAAACTAAGTTCCGTCTAAATGAAGGTACATAGAAAGTGTCTTTCAACATTAATCTAAAACCAGAGTCTAGAATCAAGATTATATCTCCCACAAACACAACATTAGCTTTCTCGTTGTTTCCCACAGTGAGTCTTGACTCATCCTGATTTGGCTTCCTCCGGTTTATGAATCCCTGTATGGTAAACGCAACATGATTAGTTGCACCGCTATCGAGCCACCAAGAACTGGATGGTGCTTCTGATAGGTTGGATTCACAAACAAGTGCCAAAGAATCATTACCTGTAGGCTCACGTTTGGACAACCAAGCTTTAAACTTTCCACAGTCCTTCTTTATGTGACCTTTCTTCTTACAAAAGAAGCAGTGGCCACCATCCCTTTTGAAGGATGTTTTCTTTGGACCCATATTGTCAGATTGACCGGTAGTGTCATGAGTACCTTTATGAGTACGATTTCTGAACTTCTTATCCTTCCTTTTGTGGGAACTAGAAACATATAAGGCTAGATGCCCTTTTTCCTTCTTAAGCTTCTCTTCCTCTGCCACCACCCTTGCTATCAAGTCATTAACTGACCAAGTCTCATCTTGGGAATTATAATTTGTCTTTATAATCCCAAAATCAGGTGAAAGGGTGTTTAGGGCTTGATGCACAATGCAAGCATCAGGAATGGAAACATTAAGAGCTTGAAGCTTTGTCTTTAGGTCTACCATCCTAAGGACATAATCTCTAACCCCAGCAGTACCATCATACTTCATATTGAAGAGCTTTTGAAGAAGTGTACCAACCTCAGCATTAGATGAATTGCGGTTTCTAGCCTCTAAAGCTGCCATCATTTCCTTAGCAGTATAGTCAGCTGGCAAACCACTTTTCAAGTGTTCTTGAATGGATTTCTTCATTGTCAATAAGCAAATCCGATTGCTCTTTTCCCAAGCAGCATAGTCCGTTTTCTCAGCTTCAGTACTGGTGGCCATGATATCTGCCGGCTTATCCTTTGTAAGAGTGAACATCTGCCAGCTCCATTCCAAATAGAAAATCCTCTTTCCATTTCTTAAAGTTCGACCCAGTAAGGACCTCAATTGAAATGGAATTGCCGTTTACAGAAAAGGTGACTGGAAAACAAACAAACAATACAATCAGCATCATGTGAATACTTATATAGAGAATTACATACATCATCACATAATCACCTTTGGGCAGAAAATATGACATGCAGTTGTACACTCTCCACATGACAGCGGTCATGAGAACATATTCTAATCTTTCGTGAAATCACCACCTTTGGGTGTATGAACCACTAAGATCAGTCATTTCTCAAGCACATGCTATACATGTACCCCTCCATGAACTAATACAAGATCACCTCCTTTGGGAGTATAATCACGTAATAGAACAGGAGACATCCCATCACAATATGAGACTGATATCTCTCAAACCCAGTCAAGTGTGCCACTTTGGCTGTCACAACCCAACTAAATTTTTGAAAATCTCTCATACCAGGGATATGAGCTTTATGTATCACATTTATTATATACATGTAATGCTAGACGTAAAGACAGGGGCGTATGTCTCTGAAATTACATGTCATGCTAATTATACTGTTCCATTCATTGATAGACAATGAATTACACTCTACACAGTCCTTATGTGGTGATATACATGTGAGCTACTATATATATTTCCGAAACCATAGAGAAATACAAGAAAATACGCAAAAATACCCTAAAAATACGCGTACATAGGGTTCTATACGTATTTTCACATCTGTAAAAGCTTCAAACATGTAAAATAAATATACCACAATGTAGAGCATCTCGATACGAGCGCGTCGATACCAAGATTGTCCACAACGGACGTCGGACGCGCCCGCACGCGCCGCCGGAAGGCGCGACTCGTGCGCGCGTGTTCAGCCGGTCAAACAGGTCTGAACCGCCGGTCCGACCGGTCAACGGTCAACGGACCAGTCCGACCGGTTGACCGATAGGGTCAACGGTCGGGTCGGGTCAAAATCCGGGTCGGGTCGGGATCCGGGTCAACTAGATCCGCGCCTCGCTGACGTCATGCTGACGTCACTAAGGTGGTTACCGGCGGAAGAACGCGCCGGTTGGAAACGGCCGCGCGTGGACTTCACGCACCGCCGCGCCTAGGGCGCGTGTAGGCGGGTGACGGCGCGTCCGGCCTCCTCCGGCGACGTGCCGCCCACCATTTTTCTCGTCTCGACGAGTAGATTCTAAATATGTACTAAAATTTAACTTTCATCCGATAAAAAATTTCGAAATTGGGCAAAAACCTCTCGGACAAAACGAAAACGGTTCTAATCCGCATGTTTCGGTTCTAATCTATGGCAGGCTCTGATACCAAATGTTGGCCATGAAAATGGCATGCCCAGGATCATCACAGTTAGAAATCGAAACACGATATGGGAGAAAATTATCATTCGCGTACCTAGTTTGGAATCCATCGTACTTAATGCGGAATTTGCGATGGTTTCCGAACACGAACTCAAGATCTTCTCCCCTATACCCTTCGTTAGAACACTGGCCTAATGAGATTGCCACTCACGAGAAGAAAGTTCTCTCTTGATTCGTATGTGAGTCAAATTATGCATCATCAGGTTAGGGGAGGGACTTGAGCGCTATTTATAGAGTTTTCGACCACGGGCCCTCTCATTACGGGCCGGGCCGTACTCGGCCCACACCAGCCAGCCCCATATTAGACTTATTAAGAACCCATATATCTTACCTTTATTAGACCAAACTAATTCAGTTAATTTTAATTAATAAAGCCCACATTAGGAAATTCTTACAGCTGCGACTGACTTCGTGACACTGTGAGGGACGACGGTGAGGCAGCGATCCGCCGGAAAATGGCCGGCGATGAGGAGGGATGTCTGGCGACCGAGAGAGAACGAGAGAGAGAGAGAGAGAGAGAGAGAGAGAGAGAGAGATGCGTGAGCTTTGAGAAAGAGATAGAGAACGTGAGTTTAGAGAGAAAGAGGAGAGAGAATTCAGATCTGAAAATGAGTGTCCCCCCAATTTTGGAGGGAAAAAACACTATATACTTCTCTCAACTTTGAATCCTAGCCCTTAGATTAATCCAATGGCCTAAAATGCATCCTTAATGATTAAGAATATTCTTTAAGGGCTAAAGATTGGTGACATTGCATCATGGATGGACATGATTAATTCTAAATGAATGGCCATGATTGATTTGCTTATCCCCTAATTAATTTGCTTAATACTTAATGAAGGGTATTTTGGTAATTTTCACTTAGGGGCATTTTCGTAATTTTCAATTAAGGGAATTTTCGTCATTTTTAGGCTCAAAAGGATGTGGCCGGCCTTGGCTAAGGATGTGGCCATCGATCGCCGGATTTTCAACCGGAAAATGACCAGTCCGATCGGATCAGTTCATTTCGAATCAAACCGGGCTGAGCTATTTAACCTCGAATTTGGCCTGATTGAACTGGTTCAATTCTTGATTCCATTTGTTCCAATTTTGTACAATTTGATCTCTATCATGATTAATTGATCCCATTAGTATTGAATTCGATCAAATTGGATTGAACCGATTTGAAATTCATGCACAAATTGATCCAATTTAACTTGTTTGGCTCAACTGTTCTTGAATTTGGGTAATTGCATGACTAAGCTAGACTAAAAAATTTAATTGGAGTCCAATTAACCAAATTGAGTCTCAATTCATCAAATTGAATATTAGTCTAGAGTGGGTCAAGTTGAATTGCACTGATTAGACCAATTACCCTTAGACTTCTTAATCTTAGGATCACTAAATTGATCAAATTGACTCAAATTCATGTGAATCTTCCAAAATTAATTTTGAATTTAGATTTCATATAAGAAATTAGGCTCATTCGTGCCTCAATTGCGCCAATCATGAGAAATTGATCCAAATCACTTATTAGGGCCAAAATTAGAAATTTTTGTGTTTGGCTTGGAATCACAAAATTGGTTCAAAAATTGAATATAAGATAATCTCTAGATCAAATGTCGTGAAGAAAACTAACCTAAAAAATGACTAAAAATGAAGTAATTTCATTTTTGGCCGATTTGAACCAAATTCCGCAAATTGGGAAAAAGTTGATTCTAAATCGATTTTTGTAAAATTTCAAATGCCAAAGGTAAATTGAATGTAAAATAAGATGATTTTGGGATTTTTGTATTTTTCAATTTTTTTGGTCAAAGGTTTGACCAAAAGTCAAACCCTAGTTGACTTTTCACTAGGAGCTTGATTTTATAATCAAATCTTTGAATTTTTCTGAAATTTCCACTTCTAAAGTGAAATTAAACTTGAAAGGAATCTTTTTACGCGAAAAGTCCCAATTTGACTCGAGGTTGACTTTTGATCAAAAGGTTGACCAAAAAGTCAACTCGAAAGTCAATCGGTTGACTTTTTAGGTTTTTGCATGAAATGAATAGAAAATCGTCTACAGAAGCTAGGCCAATAGACAGAATTTAAAAAACAACACTTTTTGTTCAAGAAACGAGTTCCGTCGCGATCGAAAACCGTAATCTCAAATTTTCTACTTTTAACGACGCGTCGGCTAAAAATTAGGTATCAACAAGTATTTATTTTCTATACAAAGTACAGCTCCTTGGTATGCTGATATTGTAAATTACCTAGTTGCTGGTACCTTCCCTAATGGATTAACTAGGTCTGAAAAAGATAAGATAAACAGGGATGCTAAGTATTATGTATGGGATGATCCTTATTTGTGGAAACATTGTTCTGACCAAGTTATTAGGAGATGTGTTTCTAAGGTAGAGGTTGAGTCAATTCTGAAATTTTATCATTCTTATGCTTGTGGAGGTCATTTTGGACCCAAGAGAACAGCACACAAAGTATTAAAGTGTGGGCTATATTGGCCTTCTTTATTTCGTGATGCTTATATGTTCTGTAAGTCCTATGCTAATTGTCAAAGAATTAGTAATTTATGACACAGAGATCAAATGCCACTCACTCCTATACTTGTTTGTGAAATATTTAATGTATGGGGTATTGATTTTATGGGTCCTTTTCCACCTTCATTTGATCATACTTATATTCTGCTTGCTGTAGATTATGTTTCTAAATGGGTAGTAGCCAAGGCTACACGAACCGATAATGCTAAGACGGTAGCAGATTTTGTCAAAACTCACATCTTTGCTAGGTTCGGAATGCCAATGGACAATTATCAGTCATAGAAGGACTCATTTCTGTAATCGCATCATGGAAGCGCTCTTCACCAAATATGTTGTAACTCATCGCACCTCCACTGCCTACCATCCACAAACGAATGGACAAGTCGAAGTGTCGAACAGAGAAATTAAGTCTATACTTGAAAAGACAATTAATCCAAATAGAAAAGACTGGAGTTTACAGTTGGATGACGCACTTTGAGCTTATCATACAGCCTACAAGACCCCTATAGGCATGCCTCCATATCGTCTTGTTTTTTATAAGCCTTGTCACCTCCCTATGGAGTTAGAGCACCGCGCTTATTGGCTATCAAGTAATGCAACATGAAGATGGATCAGGCTAGTGAACATAGAAAATTACAATTGCAGGAGCTGGAGGAGATTAGAATTGATGCATATGAGAGCTCCAAAATTTACAAGGAAAAGACAAAGAATTTTCATGACCAAATAATTTCTAGGAAACAATTTTCAATTGGACAAAAATTTCTATTTTATCATTCCCGTTTAAAATTATTTCCTAGAAAACTAAGGTCCAAGTGGATTCATCTTTTCATTGTCACTAATGTATTTTCTCATGGTGGAGTAAAGATACAAAGCCTAGAGACAAACAAGGTTTCTAAAGTAAATGGACATCGTCTCAAGCCATTTTATGAAGGGTTTCAGGCTCATAAGAAAAAGTAAATAACCCTGGACATGGTTAATGAGGGGGAATGAAAATGCAAGTCGTCTAGCCTAGGACGTTAAACAAGGGCGCTTTGGGGAGGCAACCCAAGTTTAAGGCGCGCCCACGCCTTATTTCTAGCTCATTGTCATTTTATTTTATTTGCTGTCATCTTCTCCAATAATTTATCCTAATTTTATGTTCTTTTATTTACCCTCATACATGTCTACTCATGCTTCTCCATCAACAACACCACCTATCGCACCCCACGACGCAAAACTAGAGCCCATCTCAACAAGCAGAAGCATTTCAAAGTACCCTGCGATTTGAAGATGCAGCCAACTAGGCCAGGTATAAAGCTCTTCAAAGATAGCCCATCGTGCCTTGTCCAATTTTCCCACAGGAACAGTGCACTACTCGAGCTCCCGACGCGGGCACGGTTTCCCTATCCACTTCAGCTGCCCATCTTAGACCATCGTGATTCCATATCCTCTACCATTCAGAGAAGTTAAACTCCTCTTTCTTTTTCATTTGTGCTTTTCTTTTTCCTACACATCGAGGACAATGTGTCTATTAAGTGTGAGGGAGGAACTTACTTATCACTTTGTTTATCCTTGACCATAGCTTTTATCTAGTTAAATCATTAACTTCTAGTTTGAATTTATGCAACTCTTCTCGTCTTGAATTGATAAAATATGCAAGATTATATAATAAACTTAATATAACCAGATTTATTCTTAATTTTTCGTGGAATAAATGGTTGGTTTTGGTCGTTCTTCTTATCATAAAACATGAGACTTGAATTTATGAGGTGAAATATGCTTAACTTGCTTGATTTAAATCTACGTCATATGCATATGTAATTTTCACTAAACTTGCCTAGTCACATAATTATTCACATGTGAATGTGTGATGGAAATGAGGTTGCTGCAAAAAAAAATGAGAAAAGTATTATGTTTGATTATGTTTGCTCCGATGTTCTGCTCTATTTGAGTAACTAGGGGTCTTCATGTGCCCCATGTTGACACTCAAGCCAAAAAAAAAAGTTCGCAAAATATGAGCAGTGCTAGTAGCCACTTAGGGTTGTGATGGGATGAGTAACCAGGGGTAACCACCACAACTGGTCTACTTTCGCGTCAAAAGGTCTATGACACCCTAGGCAAGCCTAAAAGTGTTGCAATAATTTAAAAGCACCTCAATTTCTTGTTTATTGCTTGAATTTGTGTGAGATTTGTGACTTTAGGTTGAGGGATGATTCTTTATGCATTAACTTATATGAAGCTCATTTGTGTGAATATTCTAAAAATGTTCGAGCCTTGTGTTTTATGATGATAAGGATTATTAAAATAAGTTATTTATTGCTTGAGAAATTGAGATTTGTTGGTTATGTTGACTTTAATATTTTTTTAGTATGTTGAATCATGGATTAATGAGGGATTTGTGCAAGTGATGGCCGGACGTTGTTGGTTGACAGATTTGGGTTATGCTTGAGGACAAGCATTGGATAAGTGTGGGGGAGTCTGATAATGTGTATATTTGACTTGTATTTTGATTATAATTGGTGGTATTTTGGGCAAATAATCGAATAAATAGAGTAGAATTTATTTGTTTTTATGCATTGTGGTTAGGTGATGGTCAATGATGCAATCGCGAAGATTTTGGACGCTTTTGATGTGTTTTTGAGCTGTTTGTTGGGATTCGACATGTAAAAGATCCATTTTCCAAAGATCCATGCTCACGGTTTAAGGTCGCGCGGATGCAGAGCTGATGGAGAATTTGGGAACATGATTTGGCCATTAATTTCCATATTTTCCAGATCTGAGTGTGGAGGATTTTTGTACTTAAATAGGACTCTTAATTAGGGATATTAGGGAGAAGTTTTTGCCTTTTTTTTTCTCTTTCCATGTTGGATAGAATTTCTTTTTCTAGACTTTCTCTTTTTTTTATTTAAGAGGTTGAACGCAAGAGGGGAGGAGAGACTTGACTCTAGAAAATTCAGAAACATATTATTTTCTCTTTTACGCATTTTGTAGCCATGTGTGGCTAACTCCTTTTTAATCTAGCAAAGGATTATCAAAGTTCAAGTTCATTCAAGTTGTGAGATCCAAACGTAATCTTCCTTCTTAATTTTTGCGGTATCTATTTATCCTCTGTTTTATTGTTTACCGTTGCTTTGTTGGTTGTTACAATAAGAGCTTGTTGTGCAATTGACAGGGTGATAGTTTGCCAATTGAAATACCCAAACCTGTAATTGTTTAGGTGCTTTAATAATAATGGCAAATAATATGACTTGATTAAAACCAGATTTTCAAGTTGTATTATGAGAACATATGATCTAGTATGAATAAGTTACGCGTGTGATTTATCGGCTAGGGTTGGGTTTTTCTCGTTTTTCATGCTATTAGCAAATTGAATCCTAGGCGCGTGTCGGGGTTATTCATTAACAAGGGATTAATCACAGGTGCGTGCCTGGTTAATCAATATTAAGGAAAAATTAGGCTGTTAAAAGCGTTTCAACAACCATAACCAGTCTATTGCAGTGTTTGAGATTATTCATTTGACTCAATGATCGACTTCTGAACTTGAATGAGATTACCTTTGCTAGATGTTGCATAATCTGATTTTCTTTAATTTCTGTTTGCTTATTTTATTTAAGTCTATTCTGCATAAACACCCATTTTTAATTTCACTTTTATTGTTTACTTGGTTTTTAAAGGATTAATAATTTGTCAGTCTCTGTGGATTCGACTCTGCTCACCCTAAGTACAATTTATTTGTGATTTAGAGAATAGAATTATTTTTGGTGAATTCGACCACCACCAATTCTCTAATGTTTCTGAGAAGCCAACTCAATAACAAGCCATAGCCACATGAGCTCTTAAGGAAAGGGACGAGGCTTTAGCCGAGGTTGAATGTTTGACCCAAGAAAACAAACGAATTTGCCTCGTGCCTAAAGAAGATCCATTAGGAGTTTGTCTATATTCCATTGGGAATTCTTCTTTCATGTAATTTCATTTTCATAAATTTGATGTATAGATTTTCCTTTTTACTCATTTTTAGTACTAATGTAATAGGAGTCTCTTTTTGTTTCTAGATTGATGTATAGGGATTGTATTTCACAAATTTTGTTGTAAATAGTGAAATTTCCCTTGTATGCACTCTTTTTCTTCAAGATCCCAATGGAATATAGATGGGGTATCTTGATTAATTATCACGTGTTACCCCTTTAATTGTATAATTTCTTTTAAAGAAATTTTGATAAGAGATTGTTTGCATGATATTGGGATCATGTGAATATTTCTTTTTTTTTTTTTTGATAACCCAGGGAACCCCCGCACGGCCGACAGCCGGAAAGTAAACCCTGGGGGCAACACGTGCTAGCCACCACACACGTGCCACCGGTTAAGTCACCCTGCGGCGCCCGGGATTCGAACACTCAACCTTTTGCGAGAGGAGGAGTGCACGCTCCAGCAGCGCCACCCAGGCGGGTGGTATCATGTGAATATTTCTTATCCCTATTTCATCCAAAAAAAAAATATAAAATTGAAGGGTTTTATATTTTCATCTCAATTCATTTTCGAGTACTAACTTGATTTCTGTTCAAGGTAGTAAAAAGCGAAACAAGGAAGATCATGTGTGAGGACCCGTTCTCAAGCTAGAATGGATCAAGAGGATGCAAATACTCGACTCACTAATGTCAAGAACCAACTTGCTCAAATAGTCACCATGTTGGTGGAAATGAAAGCTGCCGCTACTCAAGAGATGCCACCCCCTCCTACCGCACTAATGGAACCACAAGTCAATGAGCATACTGATAAAGGAATAGCCGATGACGTTCCTCTAGTCACCCCTATCGTGATCGATCTTGAGACTGTTCCAAAGGAGAATATTGCGGCTTCCAAAGATGATGAAAGTGCAAGAAGGTTGGAAAAAATTGAAGAATGCTTGTGCATGTTGCAAGGTTACCAAATTCAAGGCATGAACAACTTGTCTCTGTATACCAAGGTGAAAGTCCTGGAATTTTACAAAGAACCGAAGCTTGTGAGAAAGTATGATGGCACCGGATGTCCCAAAACTCATTTGAGATACTATTTGAATAAGATGGCCTGATACTCAAATAATGTTCCGCTCCTTGTCAACACTTTTCAATGTAGCTTGATTGGACCCATTTTATCTTGGTTCATTGAGCTTGATTTGGAGAAGATTTGCAGATGGGAAGACCTTGCCGATGAGTTTTTACAACAATACAAGTTCAACTTCGAGATTGTCCTTACTCGAGAAGATTTGGTGCGAGTTGAGAAAAGAGAAACGAGTCGTTCAAGGCTTTTGCCCAAAGATGGAGAGCCATGGCTTTTCAAGTGAAACCACTATTGAGCGAGAAAGAGACCATGCAATTGTTTGTAAAGACATTGCCCGATGAATACTTCCAAAAGCTCTACAATAATAGTTGTGTGACATTCTTACACCTTGTAGATGTTGGAGATAGAGTGGAATGGGCTTTGCATGATGGAAAAGTGCTCGAGACATGGGTAAACAATGAAAGAACCTCTTAAGCTGATAAGAAAGCTACTCACGAAGAGAAAACCACGTGTCATTATATTAAAAAAATGCCTCCCTGTCAAAATTTTGAATCACGGCCTCGTAGAAAAACAAGAAAACATCGACGATTCCCACAACTCTCGCAACCGCTTTCTCAACTATTACCTATGCTCTTGGAAAAAGAGTAGTCACCAAGGAACAATCCCGTTCAGATTCCGAATGTTTCCCCGAATTTGACCATTCAAAAGAATGTGACTTACACATGGGTGAAAAAGGACATTCCACAAATGATTACATACCCTTGAAGCTCAAGATCTTGAAGCTATTGGATGAAAGGAAACTCTCCCTTAAAGACATTCAATCAAGTGTCTAGAAGATTCACATGGCTCATTGGTACAAAGGAAATAAAGCTTGCAATCCGAGGATGGGATGAAGAACTTTTCTACCTTTCAACTTTATAGGAGTAACTTTGTTTCATTTTTATCATGTATTCATTAAGAGCTTTGTCATACCCTCGGATTTCGAGCTATTGGTTCGAGGTAAACTATGATGTAATACGGCCTTATCCTTTCAATTTCAATAAAAGCATATGCATGTTTTATTAAGGACGTGTGGAAGTACACCAAACTAGTCCTATGATGATACTTTAAGGACTGGACTTCCGTACGCTTCCTAGTTTCAAAGATTTGTGAAAAAAGGATGTCTGAGGATATGAGGACTAAGTTCCTAAAACATTTTCTGGCATGGTTTCAAAATCAATTTTTGGGGCACATCATGAATGTGTGGTTGACCCCCCAACAAATTTTGAAGATTAGATTTTTAAATCAAAAAGGACCAAAGGATTTAAGGGTTCGATTTTCAAATGACTTTTGAAATTGTTTTCAAAAATGATTTCCAAACAATCATGCATAAACTTTGGCTCCTATTGACCTAATCAGAATGATCTCAAAGAGCAGTGTCTCAAAAAGGTAAAAGGACTCATTCCATTGGGAATATCCCGTATCTGATCTGACTTGTTCATCAGTTTATCTTGTAGATAAGATGTCAAGATGGTTGAATAATATGGACATGACAAAGGGACGATGTTATCATCAAAGGGAGCATTTCATTTTTAAGCTCAAATTTATCTAGAAACCAAATTGACATTTCTTTTCTTTACATGAAGGTGAAAAAAGGAAAAGATTCAAACAAGAGACAATGAAAATCAAACAAGGAAGAGCACTGAACATACCAGATTCTTTGAATGTAGAAGTGTCCCTCTGGGGCAAATGGCTTTAATACAATCAACTAAGTTTTCGACAATCAAGAAAGCTCAAAGAGTCATTTACATGGAATCAAATGAAGGGTAGAGCTGTATAGGTTCCAATTTACCTCTTCTAATATCATTTGTTGATTCAGTTTCCTTTCTCTTGATAGAAAGACATCAATCAATGGAAGGAAAATACAAAGGTAAAGTTGTATTGTTCCAAGTTGTCATCTTTCAAAGGATATTCATTGACATGATTTCCTTTGTATTCCTGTAGGATCAACTGTCCAATGCGGAACAAGTATCCTTTTCCTCAAAGATCTTTCAAGAAAATTCTTTCAAATAATTATCAAAATTGAGCTTTCAAAGCCATTCCATTTCAAAACCTCTTGGATAAAAAATATGGTTTCATGATCAAAGTAAATTTGAAACCATTGTCTTTAAATTCTTTGAATGACATTCGTTCGTAATAAAATAATCCAGTCCTAGATGAGGAATCTTAGGCATTTACCAAGTCCTAGATGAGGAATCTGAGGCAATCATTAAGTCCTTTGTGCAAAACTTAGGCATTCTTAAGTCTTTTGTGTGGAACTTAGGCATTCACCAAGTCCTAAATGAGGAATATGAGGTAATCATTAAGTTCTTTGTGCGAAACTTAGGCATTCTTAAGTCCTTTTTGTGGAACTTAGGCATTCATCAAGTCCTAGATGAGGAATCTTAGGTACCTTTAAGTCTTTTCTGTGGAACTTAGGCAATCACCAAGTCCTAGATGAGGAATCTTCGGCATTCATCAAGTCGTTTGTGCGAAACTCAAGCATTCTTAAGTCCTTTGTGCGGAACTTGGGCATTCACCAAGTCCTAGATGAGGAATCTTAGGCATTCATTAAGTCCTTTGTGTGAAACTTAGGCATGCACCAAGTCCTAGATGAGGAATCTTAAGCATTCATTAAGTCCTTTGTGTGGAACTTAGGCATTCACCAAGTCCTAGATGAGGAATCTTAGGCACATTTAAATCCTTTGTGTGGAACTTAGGCATTCACCAAGTCCAAGATGAGGAATCTTAGGCACCTTTAAGTCCTTTGTGTGGAACTTAGGCATTCACCAAGTACTAGATTGTGGCATCCTGAAATTTCATGGCCAAAGATTAAAGGACCCTAATGGATTAGGGCGCTCGTTGACGGAGATTAGGAAAATGAAATTGGAAGTTTAGCATCGCGATTATCGTTTTTTGGAATCGCAAGTTTGGATTCTTGGGATCAATTACCGTCAAGCCGACTAATTCGACGTCGCGCCGTATGAGAGACCCGATTCCATGTCAAACCCGTCGCTGTTATTTTTACCCCAATTTTCCCCTTGCTCACCGACCGCTCCCCCCCTTCCCCCCTCCCTTCTTCCTTTTTCCTTCCTTTTCTTCCATTTTCTTTTTCTTTCCCCCTTTTTCCCACCGGAAACCACACGCTAGCAGCAATAGCCCTTTCATTTCTCTTCTTTGTCTTCTTCTTCCCCCTCTACATTTAGCAAGAGGGAGGTGCCAAGTGTCACCCATACATGCCCATGCATGCAAGGAAACTTGAAGGGCCATCTGATAAGCTTTTTTCCCTCCACAGCTAACTCTCTCAGCTCTTTCTCGCTCAGCTCTCTATCACCCAGCTCACTCACTCTCTCATCTCTCTCTATGTCTGTTGGGAACCAGCCACTCTACGCGACCAGCAACAACAGCCGGTCATCTCGTCCCAGCACGCCAGTAATAGCCAGCCTCTCACCCTGTCTAGCTGCCTCGCCGCAACCACCACTCTCATCAGCAAGTGCTCTCTATCACATTATACTAACCTCGATAATGGTTGCATGTCGATTTAGGTCTCGGATAAGTCTTTGAGTTAGCTGGATTGGTAGTAGGAGAAACCGAGATGCTATAGCTGTTATCCTTAAATGTTTGACTCCGTAAAACAAGCTTCGGTGAGTCTGGATTATTAGGTTAGGTTAGAAAAAGGCATTGCATGTTGATTTGAGTTCCTGGCGTGGTGATTCCTTGGCTGTGAAGTGGTGGAGCTCGAGCTAGAATCATTCTGTGAGTTTTGTCTCGGGTTCCAGATCTGACTTTTCTGGATGTTCCTGGGTTTATATTTTTGTATCTCCTTTTGTGGTGCGAATCTCACGAATTGTTCTGCATCAAAGTTGTTCATAATATCTTGAACTATAACATACTTAACTTTCAAATTTTTCTGAGTTCAAATGGATCTCCCGAAGGACCAACTCCTTACCGAATCAGAACTGTTTTTATCATAGAACCTGTGAAATTATAAAACCTTCTCGGATTTTTATAAAAATTTCCACTTCGAATTTGGTCACATTTCCTTCACAAAATTTGTTCAGGAAGCCCTTTTTTACAACATATAAAAATTTCAAAGTTTTTGAAGATAATTTGGTTTGTGACACGAACATTCTTTTTGATTCGGTTATCCTGTTTCGACAGACCAGTACTATTCTGTTTTCGAGCCATTGAAAGTGGCCTTTACAGGGAAATTTTGATATTGTGTTCTTCATGAAAAACATTCATGAAGGTCTTTTTTATAACATATACGAAATACAGAATTTTTGGAACCCATTTTCTATGCCTTCAAAATTAATTTTCCAAACCGTGCAATTCTATCCAGTTTTACTAGACTTCAGTGATCTGCTAGTTTTTGTCTGAAGCCATTAGCTTTTGATTTCTGGCCTATTGGAGTCAATACCCACCTTAATTATCTTTTCAACGATGCTCATTTGACCTTGAACCAATATCGAATGCTTAGGTAAATTGAGTGGTCTTTGGGGGTACCGAATCTGGAAATTCAGTTGTGAACTATTTGAAAGAAGTAATTAAGTGCCGTATCGATTATTGTTATATGATATCATGCTATGTGAAAGATCGTTTGTGTATGTGGTTATGTGACTTTGAGATGACTTGATGTCGTCGGTCTATGGACGACGATGCCCCGAGGAAAGCGGGATGCCGTGGACTAGTGGTTCATGATGCCTAGGAAGTGACATGCCCTAGATGCCCTGGGAATGCGGACGGGATGCCGTGGCTAGTGGGACCGCAAAGCCTGTGCAAGCCGTTGGGTAATCCGGCATATGCCGCAACAATCTAGTCAGGGCATACAGGATCTTACTAGTCAGGATGTTTCCTCCTTGCGTGGCTAAGTAGCGCACCGATCATGTGTCTTGGAGTGGTGAATGAAGTTGATTATTGTCACATAACGTATGCAATGTGTGCTCGTGTGAATGGTTGTTCTTGGATCGAGGTTCTTTTGCCTGATAACGGTGGCTAAGTGAGAATGAAAAAGGGAATCATGTATGCCATGGCTGAATGTGAATTGGTTTATTTGCCTATTGATTTGACTCTATTGAGATGCATGTTGTTATTTGTTTAGTATAGCGTGACAAAGTTTACGTGGTTAAGTTTCCATTCACTGTTTGTTGTTGACACCTTTTTCAGACTAGTAGTATGCCAATCCTCCCTACCTCTACCTCGATAAGCTACGGGGTGCCAGTTGATTTTGAGAGCCGTCTATTTGAATTCGTGATTCCAGAGTTCCCTGAACTTGTTTTCATAAAATGCATTTCCATTTTGACCGTAAATATTAGGTCCCCAGAGTGACTTGCTCTTTTGGGCTTCGTCAGGGTTTATGTCCTCGATGGGGGACGATTGGTAGGGCCCCTTCCATACCATGGGACAGATGGAGATGATGGCGACGCTAACAGCGGGGTCTTTTGAGGACAACACCGAGGAGGAGGAGGAAGTAGTTTTTTTGAAGACACGATTGTCAGTTAGTTTTTGGGGATAGAATCATGTAGGGATGGGTGATAGATTGTTCGTTTTTTATAAAGTTTGGTGGGTCGTAGTAGGATAGCTGGGTTGGAGTTGTTGGGTAGTCTCCCCGTGTTTTTGAACTCACCCTTATATCACCCTCATTATTATGTGAAAGGTGAATGTTATTTTCACAACTTGCGTGCCCTAGCATTTCTATATTTCTATGTTACATTCATGTTATAAATGCCAATCTTTAAAAAGAAGCATCTTCTGTCGCGCCGCACTTTTTTTTTTGATTTCGGGATTTGCGCGCTAAGGAGGTATTTTCGTGTAAGGATCTCTCCCAGACCATACCTCACGTGACAGTGGAAGGTAATTTCCTATTTAATCTAGGTTTGTGATTTTGAAATCGCTACTAGTCATTATTAGTAGAAAGACTAGAAACCTAATCGAAGTACGGGACAAATACCACGATTCTACGAACCAGAGATTCGAAGTACGGGACTTGGTTACGTTATTGATCCCGAATCGAGATCCCTAATGCCTAATCGGCACCTAAGAACGATACGATGTCTAACGTGTCATGCGAATTTTCGAGGCTTACCCACTAATCTATACATTCTAATCGCAGGAAAAACCAAATAAGTATTAAATGTACAATTAATGTCAATCAGATCAATCAATCCTATATAGTCTCTAAAAATGAAAATCAATCAAAACATCTAAATCCTAATGAAGCTCTAGAAGCTTATTCATTTTGTGATTTACATTTTTTAATGTTTTAGGGTTTTTTTAGGGGGTTATAACTCCTGAATTTGGGATTTTCTAAAAATGCCACTTGGGCATTTCCAAAAATTCAAATCTCACTTTTTATAGATGGCCACAGTGTTTTTGGACCATTATATGAATTTTAAAATTTTTGAAATTTTTTTTCAGAAATTTCATTAACCGAGAAATGATTTTTATGATTTTTTGAAGGTTTTTATGAATTTTCCAATTTTCCAATTTTTATTGATTTTCTAAATATTTCACATTTTTTATTTGTATTTTCTGAATTTTCTGAATTTTTATGAATTTTCTGAAAGTTTTTGAATTTTCTAATTTTTTTTATGAATTTTCTATATTTTTTAGAAAATTTTCAAATTTCTAAATTTTTTTATGTTCTAATTTTTTTACTATTTTTTAATTTTTTATTTCGGACTTTTTCCTAATTTTTATGTTTTTTAAGATTTTTTTTAGATTTTTTTATTATTTATTTATTATTATTAATTTTAAAATTTCCTGCCGGGGAAACGAACTGGACTAGTCCGGTTCAACCCGATTCGGTTTGACAGAATCGGGCGTCGCCGGCACCGGTCGCCGATCATCTTCTCAGGCAAGCCCATAGCCAAAAACGGTACCGTTTTAAGCATTTTTAATTGGGGCATTTCCCCATACAGGTGGTGTGCACAATTTTGACTCGAACATTATTAAGGTCGTGACTTTTGATTGGAATCCAACGACCTTTCGGCGACTATCTCGTCATTCCGATTGTACCATTATGATGTTTATATGTTCTACTTTGAATCTAGCCTACTCAGAAAACCGGCGGAAGTTCGTCGACCGATGAAAAATCGGTTAGAAAAACCTAACTCGCAACTATTCTAAACTAACTAACCTAACCTTCAAATCACAATATTGCACGCCTTAGCCGTCTAACTCGATTCTAATCACTAACAAAGTATCAAACAAGGTTGAAAGAGGCTAACTTGATAGGCCTATGGCCATAGTGATGCTCCGGCAACGTCATATGAGCTCCGGCGAGATGGTTCATGGGGGTGGCCGACTCAGTTTATGCATTTTTAATGCTCAAGATGCAATCAAACAACACCAAAAATAATCAGAAACTCACTTTTGACATCAAGGCACTCAAAATCAACAAAGAAATCGCCGATTTAACAATATTAATTTCATCTTCATTTCCTAGAATTTATGGAAAAATAATGCTGAAGACCGAACTTTACCTATTTTGGAAGTGAACCAAATGATTCTCCCGATCTGATATGTGGCTGTGGGGATGTTCTACAACACCTAGACTATCGAACGGTGGTCTTCACTGCGCCGGAGAATCCCTGGATTGATCAACCGAAGCGCCTTTTCAGGCTTTCAAAATCGGCTTATTTGCAGGTTTGTCGATGAGGAAACTTGTGACATTCTGAAATCCGACCCACTTGGAATTTATGAAATGAATGGTTTATGAACGTGCTTGTAGTTAGATCTCGCCCGGAATTGATCACTTCGGGAATACTAACCGTTAGGGAAAGGCTAATTAGGGATTTAAATTCGCGCGACCAAAGAACTCGATCGTGAACCGACTTTTGACCATAAAAATCGTCGAGGTGACATTTTGAGCCAATATAGGCCGATCCAAGGATAGCTAGGGATCAGTTCGCCATTGTCATATTAATGGGTCGCGAGTGATTCCGCTTGATCACGAAATAAATTGACGAATGACTCCAAAACCTATACAAACAATCGTGCCCGTCGGATCTAGCAATCGATCCTCGTGATTAAGTGACCACCGAGGTCGTCATAACCCGAGTGAACTTGAACGTGGCTTGATTTAGTATCGGCCACGGGTCAATAATGCGAATTTCCCCAAAAGCCACCCATTATTATGAGATATGCGCAAGTTACGTTATTTAGAACTTAGTCATTAATTAGAGATCAAGTTGGGCATTGGAAATTTAGAAAGTCACGACAGATCATTTGGACGATATCGTCATTTGCTCAGGTAGCCTCGAATATGTCCGAATCCTTCAGAAAATTGAATTTCGGCGAGAAATGGAAAATGACCATTTTACCCCTGAAAAATTGTTAAGGCCAATGTAATTTGGGAAGGGCATTTTGGTCATTTCGCCCTAGCCATAGAAATAGAGATTTTTAGACAATTTTTCCCTTGGACTTTTTATGAAATTCCCAAATTGCCCTTAAATATTTTGAAAAAGATTCGATCCAGACAGTCGATCTCAAGATAAGATCGAATCTAGACCGTTAATTTGGATTGTGAGAGAAGGGCAAGATGGTCTTTTGGGCACCAATAATTGACTTTGGACTATTTAAATCCAAAGTTCTCTCTCTCTCCTCACTCTCTCACCTCTCTCGGTTCACTCTCTCTCTCCCCCTCCTCCCGACCAAACCGGCCTCCCCTCACCATGTCTGTGGCCGTCCGCCTAGGCTAGCCGTCGCAGCCGCCCTCCTATCCAGCTGGAGTAGCCACACGCCGGAGCCGCACACCAACCGCCATGGCCGCCCACCTAGCCAGCCGCTCACCCCACCGTCCCTCTCTCTCCCCTGTTCTGCCTCACCGAACCACCATCACCATCATCCCCGTCTTGTCCTGTTCAGCCGCCATCCAGCAAGCCGTCGTGCAGCCGCCGTCGAGCCGCTCGCCGCCACCGCCACACACCACCATGAGGCCACTGGCCTACCGCCCATTTCCACTCTAGCCGAGCTAGTCTAGAGTTCGTGTAAGTCGCCCCCTAAACCCTATTTAGGATGTCGAGTATCGATAGACACGATTAGGGGTGGAATCGGACTTAATTAGATGCGGTTTTAGCTAAATTAGTGGCTGTTTATGGGTTAATTTAGTGGACCGATTTGAGGACTGATATTGGCTGAATTGAGGTTGAAATGGTGAGGTTTCGGGACTAATTTGAGGCCAAGTAAAGTGTTGGACATTGTGGATGGAATCGACAAGCATTTGGCTCGATTTAGGGGCATATGGTGTCGGTTTGACGTGTTATGTGGTGGCAGAAATTGTGGTGATTGATATGGGTTGAAATGAGCATGAAAATGCTGAAATTGTACTCATAATGTGGCTGTGATTGTGGGCCCGTTAGTGGCCTTGTATGTTTGTTGGATTGTGATTTGATTGATTGAAATGTGAGTCATTATGTGCACGCTTGGGCTGAATTGAATTTGATTGTTAACTGGCCGTGTTGGATGCTCGTTAAGATTGAGAAATGTGTGTGGTATGGTGCGTGCACGGGGCCAAGTGTGATTGGCCAATATATTGGCATGTAGGTGTTGAGCATGTGTACGAGTGAAAAACCGTGTGTGGTGCGATATGTGTGGTTATGGAAATCCTTGAGGCTGTATCATTACGCGGGGAATTGATCCATCCTGAGGCGGTACGACTACGCAAGACGATACCCGATATTACCGGAGGACAGCCAACTTGAGGCGGTACCACTATGCGGGTTGTGTCGTAGGTGGTGGGTGTTAAGCCTGAGGCGGTACCATTACGCGGGCAAGATACATGGCTTGAGGCGGTACCATTACATGGGCCCTGAAGTGTTGTTATTATGAGTTAGTCGCAGTGAACCTGAGGCGGTACTACTACGCGGGTCACTGGCAAGTCGAGTAGAAAAATGAGATAGTCGCAGTGAACCCGAGGCGGTACCATTACGCAGGTCACTAGCGAGTTGGGAAAAAAAGAATGTGATGAAACAAGAACGAATGCGTGAAATGTAATTAGAATGTGCATGTGATTAGAAATTGTACTATTGTGGTTAACGTGCAGGTTACACGCAGGAAAAGCCTAGGTAAGTATAAATTGTATGCCTGCTATGTGATGGCTGAGTGTGGTTATGTTTGTGATTGTCTGAAGGTACATGATAGCCTAGGTGGGGTTTAGGGTATAAGCTTATTGAGATGTAGTCTCATGGTTGTTTCAACCAACATTTTCAGAACCCTGGCCTGAGCCATGAATCTTCCACCACCATCGCCGCAGCATTTTGGGATCCCTATACACACCGATCACGACATTGTAAAATGCCCTATAGATGACAACATGACTTGGGTTAAGCATACCACGGTAGTTTAGGCAGATATAGGACTACCCATCTGGTAGGCCCATACGTACATTGCCTGAATGTTCAGAGACGGGATAGATGAGTTCGGTCCCGTCTGTGGCTTCGATGTCCCCTTCAATGGAGTTGGGGATTGAGACCCATCAGCCATACCCCCTCCCGACGGCGAGATAACGAGCCTAGAGACTAGCCTGGCATAGTCCGGACTTCAACCTGCGCTTGCAGCACCTGTGTAACAGCCCGAATTTCGATGTAATTTCTGGGATTAATAAAATGAATGTTATTTCTCATTTCATTTGAGTACGACTCGCCCAGAGCTGATCACTCTTGGGATACTAACCATGGGGAATGGCTAACTAGGACACTAGTACGTGGACCAGGGACTTAGTCGCGACTCGGGAGCCGATTTGAGAAAGAATGAGGGAATATTGTGAACCAGTGAGGGGCCGATCTTAGGAAAAGTGATGGAAATGGTATGGCCAAGGCCAACGATGCACAATTGGGATCACAGGTGATTCTGCTTAACCAAACGTGCTCGTGGCCAACCAATCCTGAACTCGAGCCAAATGATCGTGACCCCGGGATTAGTAATAAACCCTCTTTCTCTCGATGATCGGAACTGTCGAGACTCGGACAGCCCTAAGTCGATACGCGTATTCCTAAACAGCCGCCTGTTAGTGAGAGTTTCAGAAAAATTGAAGTTGAGAGAGAGTTGTTCACGGAATTGAGCCCAGATTTCGGTGTCGGATTTCGGGGACCCGACGGACTAATTTTAAGATTCTGACGCCAGAATATGTTGGCCACACACATATGGGACGCATTGGTGCGAAAAATGGAATTTCGGTTCGGGATGGACAAATGACGGAAGTGCCCTTGGGTTAATTAAGATTAATTCCGAATTTTGGAAAATTATTTTGGTTTAACCAAGGTTGGTTAGGGTTAACTAGGTTGGTTAGGGGTTGGTTAAGGACTAATGACAAGAATGCCCCTCAATAATTGGATGGAATGAATTTAAACCATTGGATGAAGGGGTAGTTTGGTCATATGAGCTTAGATGTTGACACTTGGCTTCCACTAAGGGTTAAGTTGACCAGCTTTGACCAATATTGGTCATGTTTTTCTCTCTCTCTTCTCCATTTCGCTCACTCTCTCTCTCCCTCACCGATCGGCCATCTCCTCTCCTTCGTTTCCTCTCCCTCTTCGCCGGATCAGCCCCACCGTCGCCGCCCTTCCTCAGCCGCTCGCCGGAGCTGTTGGTCACGGCAAGGGACCGCCGTGGAGAGCTGAACCAGTCCCCGAGCAGCCGTCCTCAGCCGCGCCTTCTTCTCCCTCGTGGACGACCAGCCACGGCTGATCTTGGCCGAATGGAATCAGCCGGACGCCGGCGACGCCGAGGAGGTTCCGCGCCGCCGTGAGCCACCAGCCGCAGCCCCGTGAGTCGCCTTTCCACCCTTGGACACCCCATCAGCCACCCCAAGCCGCCTTGCCCTGTTCTTGGCCGAGACATCCCTTGAACCGCCGTTGGCCGTGAGGAGCCGAGCCACCGCCGGGAGTAGCCGTGTGCCACCGTCGTCGAGCCACGAGATTGGATGTTCTTGTTTCTTCCGCGAGTCGTCCATCGAGACGTGAGTTTAATGCCTAAACTTAGTCTAGCCTTAATTGTGTTTAGTTGGGTTAATTGGGTTGATTAGTGGAGATTAAGTTAGTTTGGTGTTTGTTAGTGATTGTATAGTTAATGGCTGAATTAATGATGTTGTTGAGGGTTGATTTAAGGTGGAACTATGGCTGATTAGTGAGAGTTTGATGGTTGTCTATGGTGAGCCAAATTCGGAGGCCTTGAGATTTTGTGCTAGAAATGGTGATTTTAAGGCTAAATGGGCTTGATTTGCTAAATTAAACTAAGTGTATGCCTAATATGTTTGAGTGGGGTTTTGGCTGAATTGTTTGAGGCTAAAATGGAGTGTTTTGAATGTGTTTGGCTATGTTTGAAATTGGAGTATGGTTATGGCCGAATTGCATGTTAGGTGTTACAAATGCTAGAAATGGCCATTGTTTGTAATGATTGGAAATCGTTATGGCATTTGTATTCATTGGCATGAAAATGCATGTCACGCACATTGTATGTCGAGATTGAGAATTGAGATGACATTGTGTGATTGTGCGGGTGTGACATTGCATTGTGTGATCACGGTAAATGCCCTGAAAAGAGTGGAGCGGGGTTAAGATAAAATTGATATGTGTGATCACCTAATGGCCTACGGGTCGAGTTCCGTCCTCATGCACTTTGTAGCAGGACGATGCCCGGTTAGACCGGAAGACGACCATCCTCATGCACTTTGTAGCAGGCTCTGGTTCGTAGGTGAGCGGTGTTGCGCCTCAGGCACTTTGTAGCAGGCTAGAAGACACCGGGCCGGGGGCGTATTATATACGCTGGCCATGAAGTGTTGTGGCCTTCGGGTCGGGCCCTATTGTGGGTCGTGAGATTAAGAATGAACTGAACGTTGCATTATGTGAATTGTGAATCATGCAATATTTGTGATGAGATTGTGAGAATTATTAGCGACTGCATGAGGCATTCGTGTGGGATGCGGTGATTGAGTGGTTTGAACCATTTAAAGAATATGAGCACGCGTGTGTGGAGTACGCCTGCCCGTATGTACACGTATGTGGGTGTATATATATATGTTGAATTGCACTAACATTGCAGGGGTTGAATCACGTTGAAACATATTGAGTTTTATGTTTGTTGGCTTGAATGCTTGATTTTGGTCCGTTAAGAGACACACTTTAGCCTAGCCTAGGTTTAGGTATTTGATTCACTGAGCTAGTCTCACGGTTGTGGTAAAACCGAACATTTCAGAGCCTACCCCCTAGGATGCGGGAGCCGCCTCCACTTTTTGGGATTCCTAGGCAGATCTTACAGACCGAGGAGCATTTCCCAGCTGGAAATGACGAGATGCATGTGAGGTTTAGGTCAGTTCTCTACGTTAATGTGGGTGAGGATGAGCATCAGAAGCAAGAGTACATAGCATGGTGTCGCAGGGCAGCGGACGGGACCCTCAGTCGACCTATCCGTACCTTTGACATTCCAGTAGACGCTGATGGCGAGTTGGAGCCAGTGATTGCCGATGGCGAGGTGGTCGATGCACCTCCACCTGACGCTCCGCCAACCGTCGAGGCCCAGCCAGGCCCCGGAGTTTGGTATGATGACCTAGAGCCGGAGCCTATGGATGAGGATGAGGACGACCCCGAGCCAGAGGCGATGGAGCAGGATGATGAGGATGGTGAGGTCGATGAGGTAGGCGAGGATGTAGACATAGATGCCGTCGAGGATGCAGTCGCAGATGTAGACCTTGAGGACGACTTTGACTCCGAGGATGAGGCTGACGCTCTCTTAGCAGACTACTGGGGAGCCGAGGAGGATCAGGCTGATCAGGAGGACCTCGACATGGACGTGGATGAGCCAGAGCCGGATCGCAGCTCTTCAGAGGAGTCAGCTGAGTCTTACGATGAGCCCGACGATTCCAGCGACCCAGACTATGAGCCTTAGACTAGTGGGACGACGATAGGGATCCCTACCTTTTTGTTATAGTGATCCTTAGTACAGACCTACTCACCCGGCCACCGACACTTTTTGGATTAGTGGCCTTTTTACTTTGTTGCTAGCTTGACCTTGACCTAGACCTGTAGTGGATCTGACTGTACATGTATCTGTGTTCTTTGTGTAAACAGTTTGTTGTTATATAAAAGAATGAGGTTTTATCTGATGATGATTTGATTGTTTGGTTTCCTTGCTCATCTTTATTTGTCAGGGTTTGTATTTTGTTTCCGCATGTGTTTTTATACTCTGATTGTTGTTGGGTCGGCGATGTCTCCTGGGGACGTCGCACTTTGATCGACCGGAGTGGTAAGGGGATGTTCGCGTTCCGATGGGTAAGTTGGGTTCGGGGCGTGACAACCTGAGCCCTCAGGGGCCAAGCATAACCCGGAGTCGGAAGAATCCCAGGCGAGGTATGATCCAATGGACGTGGATCTAGAGGTGATACCATAAGAAGAACCAGAAGAAGAAGAAGAACCTGAGGCAGAACCTGAAGAGGCCCCCGAAGATGAGCCTAAAGAAGAACCGGAGGACGCACCCGAGTACGAGCCAAAGTATGAGCCAATGTATGACCCCGAGTTTGTGCTAGAGGACGAGTCTGATGAGGAGCCAAAAGAGGAGCGGTTCAAAGTTCCAGCAGAGTCGGTTGATATAAACAACTCGATTGAGATCGAAGCCGAACCTGAGTCCTCAGAGAAGCAAACAGTTCATGGGGATTTAGATTCGGATGATGAGGAATCAGACTTTGAGTGGACAACAAGCAGAGGGCGTAAGGGTTGGGAGTAATTCTTTGAGGTGTTCCATTTTTGGAGATAGGGTATACTAAGCTACTGATCTTTTTGGATGTCGGTGGTGCATAGTATAGATATTCAGTGTGTTTGTACGTTATAGGTTGTGTATGTGAATATTGTATAAGTTTGGATGAGAATGGATATGTTTATTCTCCCTTTTTACCCCAATTGTTATTGTCCGGGTATTTGTGGCTTTCGCTGATTGTCTTAAATCTCTTATAAGTAATTGGGTCGGCGATACCCTGGAACGTCGCATTATTCGACTAGAGAAGTGAGTCGCATGCTCGATGGGGATCAGGGTGTGACAAAACTCACCGGCGAGATCTATTTGCTGGCGCTTTCCTGGTCGAAAAAGCGCCGATCACTAGGCCTAGGGAGTTTCAACTCACTCTCTTACTAGTTTCCTCTCTTTCGCGTCTCTGGTTCTCTCTCTCTTCGGCAATTCGTCGAACACTTCCTCTTCCTCATGATCCATTTTTCCAACTTTTTTGTTGATTAATTTCCCGCCCAAAGTTTGTTGTTAACCGACCTTGAATCGGTTAGGGTGATTTCCTACCGCCAGCTGATATTTTTCAACTAGCCAAATCGATTTGCACGAGTTAAATCGATCAGGAAAGGTTCATGAAGTTGCGGGTTTGAACTGTTTGTTTTCTGGGTTTAATATAACTCGGGTGAGTCGGGTAAGGAAGACAACCAACCCGGGTCGGGTCGGGTTGACTCGGCCGACCCGGTAAACCCGGGTTGGTCTAAATTCGTCAATTAAGCTCAATTTTAACCCAATTTTCAAATTTAAACCCCAAAATTGAATTCCCCATCACATTCCGAACCTAAATATATGATTTTCCCCAATTTTTGTCATAATTGTGTCTAAGATTTTCACATTTTTGTATTCGAATTAATAGATTTTTATTCAATTTGATGTCCTATTGACCTGATTAGGCAAAATTGATGCCAAAATTGAATTACCCACATCTAAAATGGTTCGACAATTTCATTTTTGGCACGATTCCCAATTTAGGTTCAAAATTCTTATTTTTCAATTAAATTTTGGGGATTTTTTATTTTATGTCAAATTGCGCAATTGGATCGACCATTATGCAATTAAAGGTCCCATAATCATTTGTTGTGAAGACACTATGACTTAAAAATGACTAGAAAAAATTTAATTGCATTTTTGGTTTAATTTGGGTTTAATTTTGCCCAATTTTGGGAAAAACATATACCCGATTGAGATTTTTCAAAATTGATAATGTGTTCATGAAATTGGATTTAAAATAAGACTAATGACTATTTTTATGGAATTTTATGGTTCCATTTACTATTTTTCTTGATTTTCTCACTTATTTTGACTAAAAGAAATTAAGGAAAAATACAAGAAAATGCTAAAAAAAAATATTTATTGGTTTAGAAATAGGTTTCTAGGCTTGGCCAAGATTCCTAGCTCTAATTTTGAGATTTTTGAAAATATAAAAAAATGAGCTAAAAATCAAATGTCAACAGCTGCCCCTCTTTGAGATTGAGCTCGTTAGAGATTGATCTCAAAGATAAGGTGATACTTGAGTTTTCAGTCGACTTAATGAACAAAATAAGATGGAAATTTTACAACAACTGATTAGGGATCTTGCTTTTGAAATTAGTGATATAATCCAAAGGTTCTCTTTTCAGAACATATTTTGAAAGGTTCTTAATGATTGAAGAAGAGAAACTTACCTATTTATGAGCGTCTTTTTGTTGCTTATCTAAGGGCATGAATTGATGGTAGTGATGATTATAATGATTATTCAGATTTCGTGGTTTAAGGACGAATCCATGAACCATGAACACCAGAGGATTTGGAAATTTGCCTAGTGGTTCATCGCCTGTAGAACTTGAATTTGCCTAGGGGCTCCTCACCTGTAGGACTTTGGATTTGCCTAGTGGTTTTTCACCAATAGGATTTGAATTTGCCTAGGGGCTCCTCGCTTGTAGGACTTGAATTTGCTTAGGAGCTCCTCGCCTGTAGGACTTAAATTTGCCTAGGGGCTCCTCGCCTGTACGACTTTAAATTTGCCTAGGGACTCCTCGCCTGTGAGACTTGAATTTGCCTAGGGGTTTCTCGCCTGTAGGACTTGAATTTGCCTAGGGGCTTCTCACCAGTAGGACTTTAGGAAGACTTCAAACAATGAATGCCTTAACCATGAGTTATGTGATTTTGAGGTTTCACTAACCTTTGTATGGTTTTTTTATTGACCAAAAACTATTTTGAAAAGTAATTTTGAAATTAATCAAAACTGTTTGAAGTGTGGTTTTTTCTTAGCTTACCACAAACTGTTTGAAAACTTGGTTTTAAGTTGACCAAAAACTTTTGAAACCTGGTTTTGAAATGTGCATTCTTTGCATTAACGCATTTCAAATAATCAAATTTCCTTTTCAAGGAATTATTTGAACAAAACGCTTGCAATCTTTCAAGAAAATGCTTAAAATGACCGTTTGGAAGACCTTCATTAGAAATGATTTGTTTCAATTTATGAACTTAGTCTTTTCATTATTTGATTGGAAGGGGACTTGTCTGATATCCCTCAATTTTATCTCTCTTAACCAATCCTTAGGTATTTGGAGATGTTCGCAATGTATATAATCCAATTAATCCGATAAGGTCTTTCAAAAGGTTGTAATGTTGACTCGGTTAATGGCTATTCAAAGGATAGGCATTCTGAGGCCAAAAAAAATGATTTCATCATATCTGACTTCGGGTTTACAAGTTAAGAACCTTGAGAGTAAGAGAAGATATTATTGCATATACTTCTTTGAGTGATGACTTCTTGTCATAAAGTCATGTTTCTACTCTCAGCATCCCAATCTGAAGAGTCTTCGGGAAGAGGTTGTATTGTTGTTATTAGGTAGGCTCAAAAGGCTCATTTATTTGAATTCAGGGTTTTTATAAAATTGGTGATCTTCTTAGCATCACCACATTTTTCTTTTTTGCTCACTAGGGGTCTTTCTTTTATGAACATTAGAGTCCCCTAAATATTCATTACAATCTCTTTTCTTTTGCTCATTTTCACTTGTTGTGATCTATGATCTTTCATGATTTTGACTTTATTTGTCATGACTTTTTTTCATTTCGAGCTCTCTTTTGAACTCTCTTTTTCTTTCTCATTTTCCTCGGGCATTTGGCTTTGCTTTTAACAAGCACACTACTTTTCCATGCCCTAGACTCTTTTGCCTTTGATCTTTTTGAATTCTAATGACTCTGTGTCATCCCCTTTTGCTTCTTATCTATTAAAGTAGATCATATGTTCATGCTCCAGTATGAAGAGATAATCATCAATTTAGGGTTCTGAAATGCTTTGCCAAAGGTAATATGTTTGGGTATAAGAAATGAAGTGCTCTTTTTTCTTTTGGGATGGCTTAAGCTTCCATATGACTTCATATGAAGTTATCACAGAAAGATAGATGCAAAAGTATGCAATAGAATCTTTTTTTATCCTATTCTCCATAGCTATCAATTCACAAATCTCCTGATTTACCCTCAATGTGAGGTGGTTCTTAACAGGATTATTTTGGAAAAACTTCCCTACTGTTTCGGCTCAAATTTGGTTTGCAAGAGATAAGCATGTGTTTGGGATAATGAAATAACTGCCTTTCATTATTTCAATCGATGTAATCATTGCAAACATCCCCTATTCCCTCATATGAGTTATTCTCACTGACCTCTACATTTTCACTTTGAGTATATATGGGACGTGTTTGAATATGGCTTACCTTTCATCATTTGAAGGTCTTTCCATTCAATTTGATCCGAACTTTTTCTATGAAATTTTTTAAAGCCTTTTGTCAAATTATCCCTTTTAAGAAATTTTGATGCTTAGTGCATTTTCAAATACAGCGTGTTTCAAAACTTTTGATTTGAAACATTTCTAAGGTATTTTCCTTTTCAAAACAATCTGTTTTGTTTTAGTTCAATTTAGTGTCATTTCACTTGGGGAAAAAGAAATTCATTTTTCTCTTAGAAAAGCAACTTCTTTAACACATGCATTCACGACTTAGGGATACCTGTTTGATCAATCTTATCAAGACCCCTCTTGTTTGCATGTTTTTCTTTGATTTCGCTAGGGATTTTTGTTGTTGCTCTATTTTCTTTGTTTCCCTGGGGATGATAAAAAGGAAAGCACATTAGAGGATACCAATAGAAAATAGAATTGGAAGTGATACTTCCCTCTATTATTTGATAACTCCGTCGAGGATTCTGAAATCATCAATTGGTTCGGATTCTTTTTGCTTTCTTCTGTAAAAAGAATAAATATGTTCATAAAAATGTATGGTATGTATGATATGCGTGATATACACATGTTTTAAAGTGACCCGAATTTTTTCTTGAATGTTCGTCTTCATTTCATGGGTAAAAAATCTTGATAGCATCTGTATTTACAAGATATGCCAATTCTGTTCCCACCATATCTACAAGACTTAACGCTCCTCCAGGAAGAACTTTCTTGACGATGTATGGACCCTCATAATTCGAAGTGAATTTGCTACAAGGATCTGAATTGTTGAAGATAACTTTCTTTACTACTAAATCCTCTGTTTTGAAATTCATCGGTTTCACCTTTCGATTAAAGGATTTAGCCACTCTTATCTGATAGGCTTACCTATGGCATATAGCTCTTAATCTCTTTTTATCAATCATGTTGATTTGTTTATATTTTTGTTGAATCCACTCAACTTCTGAAAGCTTCAATTGGGATAATATCCTTAATGAAGGAATTTCTACTTCAACAGGTAGCATTGCTTCTATTCCATAAACCAAGAAAAATGGGGTTACTCTAGTTGATGTTCGAATTGAAATTCGGTATGCCATCAGAGCATACGGTAACCTTTCGTGCCAATCGCGATAATTTTCAGCTGTCTTGGCCAGTATCTTCTTGATATTTTTATTGCTGTTTCGACTACTCTATTCATTTGTGAACGATATGGAGATGAGTTCAGATGTCAAATGTGGAACTATTTAACTAAATCATCTACAATCTTGTTGTTTAGATTTGAGCCATTGTTTATAATTATTACTTCTGGAGCTCCATACCTAGCAATGATATCCCGCCTAATGAATCTTGCAACATTATTGGCAATAACATTCGTGTAGGAGTTTGCTTCAATCTATTTAGTGAAATAGTTAATAGCGACCAGGATAAACCGATGCCCATTTAAGGCCTTAGGATTGATTGGACCAATCATATCAATGCCCCACATTGAAAATGACCATGGTTCGGATATTTGATGTAGCTCATTTAGCGGTGCATTGATTTTATCTCTATAAACTTGACATTGATGACAACATCTCACGTGCTAGATGCAATATGATTCCATTGTCATCCAATAATATCCCAACCTCATAATCTTTCGGGTTAGAAGATGTCCATTCATGTGTGGTCCATATTCACTTTCGTGAATTTCTTTCATGATCTGTTCAGCTTCTGTAGCATCCACACATCTTAATAGGGTTGAATCAAATGATTTCTTGTAGAGGATTTGACCATTGAGGAAGAATTTGTTGGCTATCTTCCTTATAAACTTCCTGTCACCCGGCTGGCTTTCTTTAGGAAATTCTCCCGATTGAAGATATCTTTTGATGTCATGATACTATGGTTCGTTGTCGAACTCTGCTTGGACCATCATGTAATGAGCTGGTTGTTCGAGAATATTGATTCTTAATGGTTTTATATCCATACCATCTTCAACTTGTAGTTAGGATGACAAATTTGCAAGAGCATCTACAAAATAATTCTGAGCTATTGGGAGATAATCGAATGTTATTTCTTCAAAACTTTCTATCATCTCTTCTAAGTATCCGTGATAAGGAATTAGCTTGACATCTCGAGTTTGCCATTCACCAGTTGTTTGCAATATGATGAGCATAGAATTTCCATATACTTGTAACCTTTTTACCTTCATTGAAAGGGTTAATTGTAAGTCAAGATTGCACGCGTCGTATTTAGCGACGTTGTTAGTGCATGGAAATACCAATTTTGCAAATACCGAGTAATGTTGGTCTTCTGGGGATATCAGTACTGCCCCAATTCCTTATCCAGATAAGTTGATTGCACCATCAAAACACATAGTCCATTTATCATCGACCAGTGTCAATATATAATCATCAAGTTGTTCTTCAAGACTGACAATATTCTACGAATCTTCTGCCAACATATCTACTATTACTCGTTATTTGACTGACTTTTGGGATGAACTTCTAATGTTAAATTCAAATAACAAGACTTATTAGGGATAAGTACAGCACAAGTGCTATAACTTTTGTACGGAAGACACTTAAGTGCCATAACTTTTTTTAGCTCACTTGAGTGCTATAACTTTCAAAAAAAATGATTATCTAAATGCAACTTACGAGTCGGTCGTGAGAGCCCAAAACCGCGGATTTTCCAGTCAAACGGTGACCTTCCCGGCGAGGCGAGCACCACCAGCTTGAAGAGGGGGTGTCGGTGAATCATTCCATGACCTCCGTTCATCTCGAAATTTCCGTTTTAGCCTCCGTTGACGAAGGTAAAAATGCTTCGTAGTCACGCAATTTATCGAGCCGATTTGTGTGACTACGAAGCATTTTTACCTTTATCAACGGAGGTTAAAACGGAAATTTTGAGACGAACAGAGGCCATGGAATGATTCACCGACACCCCCTCTTCAAGCCGGTGGTGCTTGCCTCGCCAGGCATTCAACCGAAAAAACCGCGGTTTCGGGCCCTCACGATCAGCTTGTCAGAAGGGTTGGTCGTGAGAGCCCAAAATTGCAGATTTTCAAGCCAAACGGTGACCTTTTCGGCGAGGTGAGCACCACCAGATTGAAAAGGGGGTGTCGGTGAATCATTCTATGGCCTCCGTTTGTCTCGAAATTTCCGTTTTAACCTCCGTTGACGAAGGTAAAAATTCTTCGTAGTCACACAAATCAGCTCGATAAATGTGTGACTACAAAGCATTTTTACCTTCGTCAATGGAGGCTAAAATAGAAATTTCGAGATGAACGGAGACCATGGAATGATTCACTGACACCTCCTCTTCAAGCTGGTGGTGCTCGCCTCGCTGGGAAGATCACCGTTCGATCGAAAAAGTCGCAGTTTCGGGCTCTCATGACCAGCTCATAAGTGGCACTTAGGTGATCATTTTTTTGAAAGTTATGGCACTCAAGTGAGCCAAAAAAAAGTTATGGCACTTAAGTGTCCTCGGTACAAAAGCTATGGCACTTGCACTGTACTTATCCCAGACTTGCCACTTTGCTAATTTCCCGACCAAAAAGGATTTCTCAAGAAGGTACTTGATCGGATCATTCTCAGTCGCTAGCAAAATTTGGTGAGGAATGATGTATTGTCTTAATCTGTGCAATACCCAAATTAATGCAATGCACGTCTTCTCGACTACCGGGTAATTCATTTATGATGTTGTGAATTTCTTCCTCAAGTAATAAATGGCTTGTTCTTTACCATCATTCAGTCTTCTTTGTACAGGCACCACTCCTAATGACTCATAGTGAATTGTCAAATATAAGATCAGCAGAACTCCAGGAATTAGTGGTACCAACACTGGTGTGCATACCATATTTTCTTTGATCTTGTCAAAAGCTTGTTGACATTCCGTATCCCACTTTTCTTTGGCATTTTTCTTCAATAGTTTGAAGAATGGTTTAGCAGTCTCAGAAAACTGACAGATGAAACGGGCAATGTAATTTAATCGCCCCAACAAGCTTCTAACTTCTTTTACCGTAGAAGGAGTTTTTAAGTTGTATATTGCCTTGATCTTAGAGGGATCTATTTCGATACCCCTGCTATTGACCACAAACCCTAGCAGTTTGTCGAATTTTGCTCTAAATACACACTTGTTGGGGTTCAGCCGCAATTTGTATTTTCTAAGTCTTTCGAACAATTTGCGAAACACCTCAACATGATATTTTCCTTGTTTAGATTTTACTATCATGTCGTCCACATATACCTCGATTTCTTTGTGCATCATGTCATGAAACAAAGTTACCATAGCTCTTTGATATGTAGCACCAGCATTTTTCAAACCGAAAGGCATCACCTCGTAACAAAATGTTCTCCATGATGTTATGAAGGACGTTTTCGCCTTATCCTCTTTCTTCATGAGGATTTAATTATATCCTGAGAAACCATCCATGAATGAAAATGTTTCGAACCCAGCAATACTATCCACTAATATATCATTATGTGGAAGCGAGAAATCATCCTTAGGACTTGCTTTATTTAGGTCGCGATAATCAATGCACACCCGTACTCGACCATCTTTCTTTATTACGGGTACTATGTTGGCAATCCATTTTAGATATGGTACTACTTCAATGAAATCAACTTTGAACAATTTCATCACTTCTTCTATTTTCTTTGCTAAATCCGACTTCGTCCGCCTCAGTTTTTGCTTCTTTGGTGAGATATTTGAATCAATTGGCAAAGCATGTTCAACTATGCTTGGATCAAGGCTTGGCATGTCAGCATAAGACCATGCGAATATATCTTGATATTCCTTGAGCAAATTTGTGATCTTTTCTGCTTCGACTGAGGGAAGACTTTCCCCAATCTTAATCTCTTTGGGATTCTCTTTATCACCCAGATTAATAGTGATCGTTGTCTCTAATATGAGTGGTTTTGATTCTTCATGACGAATCCATTCCTTTCTTACCCATTCTTCATCCTCATTATCCTTCAATATCGCAAGTAAACTCCTCGGAAAGATTTGGGTCACATATAAACCTATTATGGATATATGAATGCTCATGCTTGACATGTAACAAACATAATTAGTAATTTCATACAAAGTAAGTAACGCATGTGGTCCTATGAAAAACCTTTTAGAAATTCCTTTTGAAATTTATTTTGAAAGAACATAAAGACAGAGCTAGTCCTCATACCATCAGACTTCCTTGCTCTTAAAATCATTTTCGCAATGAGGAGCAATATAGAAAACCAAAGCCTCAAGCCTCACGAATAAGGATAATGTTCATCATAGGTTTGGTTTTGTTTCCACATGTCCTTAACAAAACATTTGACCAATTTTATTGAATTGAAAAATGCGATTACATCTTCTATCAAAAGGAATGTAAATTGTAACTAAATTGAAATTGCAAATGAAATCACAAAATATTTGAAATGGCAATCAACAAAATGCAATGAAAAAAACTAGCAACAAAAGTTCAAGAGAATCTTCCTACTCCAGTGCGTAGGTATCTTCTGCCTCAGTTATGGTAACGTTGATGGCATTCTCTTCGAATAAACCTTGCAAAACAGATTCTTCCTCTGCATATAAGTCTTCTTCTGGAAGTAGCTTAGGAGGTCCACGAAAAGTTTCCTTGATGTGGATATGATGATAAAGAAGCTCTTTAGCTTTACCCTTCCATATGGATGGATCAATGATGCGATCACCTCGGCCTTTACAAACTCCATGGTTCTTTCAACCTCAACCTTAGCCTTCATGGTGGTCTTTAGAGTTATTTGGAATATAACATACTCCATGTTTCATTCTTGTAACAAGTGAAGTGATAGGTTTTTTGATCCCTTGAGATTTCAATCCAAGACCAATATCAGGAGTAAATCCATACTGGTATAACACCTTTCCAGACATAATGGATGGTGTTGAGAACTCCGGGGATTTTATGATGCAAACAGCAAGAATTTGCGCCATTGAGATCATTTCGAAGGAATGATAACTTGGTTCTTCTCTCACTTCGGGTTCGACATGTAGTATTGCACTCTCTTTATAGATGGTAAAATCTGTCTCCCCGTGTACGGTAATCATCTTGCTATTAATGACAAATCTGACCTTCTGATGGAGACTTAAAGGAATGGCACCAGCCATATGAATCCAAGGTCTTCCAAGTAACAAGTTGAAAGTTTTCGGAATATCCACTACTTGGAAGTCAATCAAGAAAGGCACAGGGCCTATGTTCACCTCGAACTCAATATCGCCAATAATGTCCTTCATTCCATCAAACGAACGCACAGTTACTTTAGAAGGCTTAATGAGCTCTTTGCTAATCCCCAAGCGATGCAATGTGCTTAGCGGACACAAATTAAGTACGAAACCATTATCGATCAGCACCCGTGACACCTCCTTGCCCCGGCATTTGACGGCGATATACAGAGTCTTATTATGGGAACGCCTGTCAATTAGGAAATCTTCATTGAAGAAGGCAATTTGATCTTTCATAATAATAGTGCCAACAAAGTCTTCCAATTGCACTTCATTAATTGTCTTTGGGACGTGTACTTCGTTAAGAAGTCTCATAAGCACCATTTTGTGGCTTTTTGAAGCCTTGAAGAGATCCAACAGAGTGCTCTGTGCCGACATCTTTCTTAGCTATTCAATTACTTCAAATTCGCTCGTCTTCATGACTAAAAGCAACTATTTGACATCTTCTTCGGTTACTCCTTTTTTTCCGTGTTCACTTTCCTTCAAGACATTACATCTCTTTGATCGGGTTATGGCATCGACTTCTTAGGGAGAGTAATCCCAGGGTACACACTTAGTGTCAAACTTTTCTTTTGAAGGGAGAGTAATAATCACAGGCTGTATTTCTTATTATTTGATCTTTAGCTGAGCAATGAGAAGTTGGATAATGATTGGTGTGACAGGACCTTCCTCCTTCTTATATTTATTTACCTCATCAAGCTTGATTAGAAATGGGTTAGTCATTAATACCATGCTTCTATTGGTTTCGTCAGCATCCATTCCATCCCGGCCATCAGGTGTGATTATTTCGTTCTTGAATGCCCATGAAGGAGGTGTATATTTGACACGGTAATTTTACCGGCCACTATCTTGACCTAGAAAATCAACAACTTCACCTTGTCTTCGTGCTTTTCGAACAAATCGCCTATCACCTTGGCAAATCTTTTTCTTCTTTTTCTCTTCCCAATCTTTATTCTCCTCGAGATTTAATTGGTTGATCGGGACCTCGTCCATGCCACCCCATCCGTCCTGTACAATGTCTTCATTTTTGAATGCCCATGGTGATGGTGTATATTTGACACGGTAATTATATTTACCACTGTCTTGACCGAGTAAGTTTACGGTTTCGCTTTCAATAGATGACTTCTGAGTAAAACGCCTTTCACCCTGACGGACGTTTTTTTTCTCTTTTTCATCCACTTCTATTTCATCTTGGTGCATTTCCTTCTTGGACAAGGTTTCCTCCTCAAGACTAGTTTCATCGTCCATTCTACCCCAACTATCAGGTACAATTACTTCATTTTTGAATGCCCATAGCAGTGGGGTATATTTCACTTGGAAGTTATATATTCCTGAGTTTTGTTCCAAGTTGTCTATAATCTCTCCTTTTAAGAGTGCTTCTTAACAAAAGCGAGCATCTCCTAATTGAGAAGTTTTAATCTTGATCTCATATTCATCTTCATTGTCAAACTCAATTACTGTTTCTTTATCCTTGATCATGTTTACTGTATTGTGCTCCAGAAGAGGATTCTGATGTACATTCGACTCGAACTCTTGGAAGTTTAATATCTTCTTATCAATGAGCTGTTGAACCTTGTACTTTAGAGTGGGACAATTATCTACATCATGTCCCCTTTCTCCCATATAATAGGTGCAGGTTTTTGATTCATCATACTAAGAAAATCTCGCAGGATTATCTCTTGGTACTTCTTTGGCCACCAAATGTCTTTCTAGAAGCATTGGTGATAGTTTTGACAAAGGTCGAGGCAATGGTGTGTATTGCCTTACGGGCCTTTTATTTGGCTCGAATTGTCTTGGGTTTTTCCAATCGCCATTTGATTGCCTTGAAAATGATGCTTGATGAGTATTTGGGCTAGACACTATAGCCACTTTTCGGATGGGCTTTTTGTCTTTTTTCTCTGGATAAGGCCTTCATATCACTGTTCTCGAGCCTTCTTCTCTTTTAACCCCATTCAATTCTCTTACCAACCTTTTTCCAATATGGTGAATGTTTAACAACCTGATACATGAAACTTGTCATAATACTCGATTGACAATGATTTTAGAAAGAGCTCAATGAGCTCGTCTTCATTTATGGCGGGCTTTACTTGTGAGGCAACAGTTTTCCATCTATGAGCATAAGCTCTGAACCCTTCATTCTTCCGTTTCTTAGTTCTGACGAGACCCTCTCTAATTGGGAGCACTTCAACATTAAACTTATACTGGCAAAAAATTCTCCCGCCAAATGATCCCTTTCAGTTAAGTCTTCTATCTCGAGGGCCGTGTACCATGCAAGGGCCGCTCCTCTCAAACTATCTTGAAATATGCTAATAAAAAGCGGCGTGTTGTATGAATATCTTGCCATTTTTCGAAGATAATACTTCAAATGGCTTTTTGGACAACCAGTGCCATCATACTTGCTCACGAACTCTGGTTCCTTATAGTTTTCTGGAACAACCACCTTTGCGTATGACAATAACTTGTCAAACCTTTGAAGCTCATAGCCTTGACTTGCTAAGCATTCTTCAATTTTAGTCAATCTATTGGCCTCTTCTTCATCCTTTGTTTTGGATGTCTTCTTGAGTTGATCATTCTCTTCCAAATTTAGCACCTCAGGTGTAGTCTTTAGAGGATTTTCTTGAACTGGTTCTTTGTTTCTGATTGGGTCTTCAATCGGTGTTTCGGTTGCATTTGAACTTTCCACATTTGGAGTAGTAGGATAAAATCCTCGAGATGTGAGAACAAAAGTCTTCATTTTTTCCATTATTGCAACCATTTGGGTCCTTTGATTCTCGACTTTAGCTAGTTGGGCACGGGTTTTTTCTTCCGCCATTCTAACTTGTAGGCGAGTTCGAGGTCTTTTACCTTTCGTTGCTAAACAACCTGCTTTGTCAAAAAGACCCGATATCAGCATAGTAAAATGATCATGAAATCCTACATTCTTTTAATTGTATGGTTACATGAGATTGTCAAGGGTAAGAAATTTCATATAAGCCTTAGCTTTGTATAAAATTCTTCACCAATATCTTTTTCAAGGAATCATACAATTCAAAGAATTGTAATCCATGGTGATTCTTCACGAAAAAATATTTTGAAACTTCATTAAGCAATTGTTCATTAAGCAATTGTTTCAATTTTGAAAATTTTCATTACAATGCTATTCATCAAAATAGGGAGATACTAGCTTAAACAAGTTTAGGCTTCTTACTAGCTAAGGTAGCTTCGGCTTCTTCATACTCATGTCTCTCATTCTTCCACATCGATTACAATCTCCTCGGGAACATACGACTCTACACCTGGCGTGCTTGGCACAATGTATTCTGGGATGTACGGCTCATCAGAATGAGTAGTAACACTCAAAGGTACATAGGATTCAACGTCAATTGGTCGCTTGGCCTTCAACCACCTTATATACTCATTGGATGCCAAAAGAAGCTTCATTTCTCCTTCCAAATCTTCAAGTGATTGCATTATTTGTTTGGTTGATCTCTTCAAGGAATTCACGATCCCATCAACCCTTATTCGTAGCTCTTTGTTTTTCTTTTCCAGTAAACGTCCTTGCGGTATCTCAAATGTAAACTCCTCAGGTGACAAATAGGTGAAATTTGTTGAACCATTCCGAACTGTCGTATGACTCTTAGTGGGCAATAAACAATTCCCCCAATCAATCCTAGTAAAGGCACCAAATTACCATCTTGGGTAGTAATTTGAGTTTTCGTTATCTTTGGCCATTGAATCCTCCATTGAAGCTGGCCGGGAGTTAATGCTCTAATAAAGTTTGCTCACTCATGAAAAGAGTACTTTGGCATTTTGTCTTGGAGTTTCAAATACTTCTCAATAGGGTTGGTAAATGAGTCGATCTCTCAAATGTGCATATAACATTCCCAAGATCGAATATGGGAAATAAACCACACAGAAAGTAACCCCGCTGAAGCTTGAAGTACACCTTTTTGCTTATTTTGGTATTTGTTCAGTGAAATGATGGTTTCCATCAAGAGCATATTGGAGAAGTCTCATTTTAGGTAAGTTTGCCTAGCAATTACCGCAACGAAAGGATTTAATATCATCCTTGATGCAGGGAATAAAACGAATCCGAAGAAGGCCAGAATAAAAACCCTCACGGAAGTGTTTCGCATTTCTTTCAGCAATTTGGAGTAATTGTCCACCAAGTAAGATAGAGGAAATCTCTCGGTATTCGACTTGATCAACTTTTCCACTTGAGGGGTCTTCAAGTTTAAAAATTCGACTATAATACTTGTGGGTTTCAATCCAACTGGGAGCTCAACGGTTCTTAACTCGAAATCAATCCCAATGGTTTTCTTATATTATTCTAGTGTAGGTACCATCTCGTGCTCGCCCAATTGAAATGTGGCAGTGGTAACTTCCCAGAAATGGGATAATGCTTAGATTAAACTCACTTGGTACTCCAAATTGATGAGCTTGAACAAATACCCGAGCCTTTCCCTTACGTATTCTTTGTTGTTCTTTGTCATGTTTACCCACCATGCCAAAAGCTCATTCCTTGGAATAAGAATGACTTATATGTCTAGTTTCCCCATTTCAATCTAATGCATGTAAAAAAAAGTGATTATTATTCACCATGGATTACCAATTGATTTTAATACCTTCATTTCAACTATATGTCCTTTTAAGGTAAGACAGAGGTAAAATACACTTGCATGCCTCGAAAGTAATGCAAATGTCATTTTGAGTCCTTTTAAACCTTAAAAGAGTATATAGTCGAGATCATAGACAAATTCAATGTGTGATGTAAATGCCCATTCTGTCATACTCCATTTAGACCATAAAATCCTAAACTATGGTTTACAACTTCGAATACATTGAAATGAACAAATAAGCACTTGAATTACATGGAACAACTACCATAGACCTATACATTTCATCTAAAAATGGAAGAATAATCAAATGGAGTATGACGCCCTAATCATGCATTCTAAAATGAAAGGGTATTTAGACCAAGCATTGAATGTCATTTAGGCATTTTTTGAAAATATGCTAACTAACATACATAATTGTAAAAGAATGGAATGGAATGATATTTGCTTATCGAAACGTTTTTGTTTGGTTTTAGGCATACCAACCACAAAGACAAGCGAATGCAACCAATGAAGTTTTTTCGCCTAAAAGGGTAGGATATGCTAAAGGCTCAAGGTCATCACCTTAATGGACAAGGGATTCCATTCCAATAGGCAATCGGCCCAAAGTAATGAAATATTATTCCACCTTGGTAATCAGTATTGTATTTAAACGATCCCATGAGCAATCGGCCCATAGTTTCGCCTAAACACATACCTCCTAAGCGTAATCCTAAATGTAGCTGGGGTTGGGCCACAGGTGGTGTGTGCTAATGGTGTAATGCTAAAGAAATTTAAAAACATGCATAGCAATTAATAACCAAATAGCACTTCTAAAATTCATTCAAACCACATTCAATCCTAACACCATCCTGAAAAATAAAGATTAGCAAAGACTACACCCCTTATACCACCTGTCTACAAAACCATTTAATATTGTCATTAGCGGAACGTACCTGGGATCCTTGCAAGCACAAAACACAAGCGTATCGTTCTATCTAAGCCTAAGTCCACTTAGAAAAGAAAAATCCCCAGCGAAGTTGCCAAGCCTGTCGTGCCGTGCTTTTTTTTTTTTTGGATTTCGAGATTTGCGCGCTAAGGAGGTATTTCCGTATAAGGGTCTCTTCCAGACCATACCTCACGTGACAGTAGAAAGTAATTTCCTATTTAATCTAAGTTTGTATTTTGGAGTCGCCACTAGTCATTATTGGTAGGTGACTGGAAACCTAATCGAGGTACAGGAGAAATACCACGATTTTACGAACCAAAGATTTTGAGTATGGGGACTTGGTTACATTATTGATCCCGAATCGAGATCCTTAACGCCCTTGCGGTACTTAAGGACAATACGATGTCTAACGTGTCATGTGAATTTCCGAGACTTACCCACTAATTCTATCCATTCTAATCGCAGGAAAAACCAAACAAGTATTAAATGTACAATCAATGTCAATCAGATCAATCAATCCTATATGGTCTCTAAAAATGAAAATCAATGAAAACATACAAACCCTAATGAAACTCTAGAAACTTATTCATTTTGTGATTTACATTTTTTAATGCTTTAGGGTTTTTTTAGGGGTTATAACCCTTGAATTTGGGATTTTCTAAAATTGCCACTTGAGCATTTTCAAAAATTCAAATCTCACTTTTTATAATTGGCCACGATATTTTTGCACCATTCTGTGAATTTTAAAATTTTTTGAAATTTTTTTTTCGTAAATTTCAATAATCAAGAATTGATTTTTATGATTTTCTGAAGTCTTTTATGTATTTTCCAATTTTTCAATTTTTTTATTGATTTTCTAAATTTTTCAAATTTTTTATTTGTATTTTCTGAATTTTTATGAATTTTCTCAAAATTTTTGAATTTTTATGAATTTTCTATATTTTTTTTGAAATTTTTCGAATTTCTAAATTTTTTTCTATTTTTAGATTTTTATTACTATTTTTTTATTTTTTATGTTTTGATTTCGGATTTTTTCCGAATTTTTATGTTTTTTAAGATTTTTATAGATTTTTTTATGATTTTTTATTATTATTATTAATTTTTAAATTTCCCGCCAGGGAAACGAACTGGACAAGCCCAATTCAACCTGATTCGATTTGATCGAACCGGGCGTCGCCGGCGCCGGTCATCTTCTCCGGTAAGCCCATAGCCAAAAATGGCACCGTTTTAGGCATTTTTCATTAGGGCATTTCCCCGAACAAGTGGTGTGCACAATTTTGACTCGAACGTTATCAAGGCCGTGACTTTGGATTGGGATCTGGCAACCTTCCGGCAACTATCTCGCCATGCCGATTGTACCATTATGATGTTCATATGTTCTACTTTGAATCTAGCCTACTCAGAAAACCGGCGGAAGTCCGCCGGCAGATGAAAAACCGATCAAAAGAACCTAACTCGCAACTATTCTAAACTAACTAACCTAACCTTCAAATCACAATATTGCACGCCTTAGCCGTCTAACTCGATTCTAATCACTAACAAAGTATCAAACAAGGTTGAAAGAGGCTAACTTGATAGGCCTATGGCCATGGTGATGCTCCGACAACGTCATATGAGCTCCGGCGAGATGGTTCATGGGGGTGGCCAACTCAGTTTATGCATTTTTAATGCCCAAAATGCAATCAAACAACACCAAAAATAATCAGAAACTCACTTTTGACATCAAGGCACTCAAAATCAACAAAAAAATCGCCGATTTAACAATATCAACAAAAATAATCTGGAATTTATGGAAAAATAATGCTGAAGACCGAACTTTACCTATTTCGGAAGTGAACCAAATGATTCTTCCAATCTGATATGTGGCTATGGGGATGTTCTACAACACCTGGACTATTGAACGGTGGTCTCCACTGCGCCGGAGAATCCCTGGATTGATCAACCGAAGCAGCTTTTTAGGCTTTCATAGTAGGCTTATTTGCAGGTTTGCCGGGGAGGAAACTCACCAACGAGACCTATTTGCCGGCGCTTTCCTGGTTGGAAAAGCACCAATCACTAGGCCTCAGGGAATCTCAACTCACTCTCTCACTAGTTTCCTCTCTTTCGCGTCTCTGGTTCTCTCTCTCTCTCTTCGGCAATTCGTCGAACACTTCCTCTTCCTCATGATCCATTTTTCCAGCTTTTTTGTTGATCGATTTCCTGCCCAAATTTTGTTGTTGACCTTGAATCGGTTAGGGTGATTCCCTAGCGCCAGTTGGATATTTTCCAGCTGGCCAAATCGATTTGCACGTGTTAAATCGATCGAGGAAGGTTCATGAAGTTGCGAGTTTGAACTGTTTGTTTTATGGGTTTAATATGACTCGGGTGAGTCGGGTAAGGAAGACAACCAACTCGGGTCGGGTCGGGTTGACCCGGCCGACCCTACAAACCCGAGTTGGTCTAAATTCGCCAATTAAGCTCAATTTTGATCCAATTTTCAAAGGTAAACTCCAAAATTGAATTTCCCATCACATTCCGAACCCAAATATATGATTTTCCCCAATTTTTGTCAGAATTGTGTCCAAGATTTTCACATTTTTTTATTCGGATTAATAGGTTTTTATTCAATTTGATGTCCTGTTGACCTGATTAGGCAAAATTGATGCCAAAATTGAATTATCCACATCTGATTAACCCTAGAAATGATAGTCTCGTGGTTCGACAATTTCATTTTGGGCATGATTCCCATTTTGGGTTCAAAATTCTTATTTTTCAATTAAATTTTGGGGATTTGTTATTTTTATGTCAAATTGTGCAATTGGACTAACCATTATGCAATTCAAGGTCCCAAAATCATTTGTTGTGAAGACACTATGACTTAAAAATGACTAGAAAAAATTTGATTGCATTTTTTTTCAATTCGGGTTTAATCTTGTCCAATTTTGGGAAAAACATATACTCGATTGAAATTTTTCAAAATTGATGATGTATTCATGAAATTGGATTTAAAATAAGACTAATGACTATTTTTATGGAATTGTATGATTCCATTTACTATTTTTCTTGATTTTCTCACTTATTTTGACTAAAAGAAATTAAGAAAAAATACAAGAAAATGCTAAAAAAATATTTTTTTGGTTTAGAAATAGGTTTTTGACTTGGCCAAGATTCCTAGTTCTAATTTTGAGATTTTTAAAAATATAAAAAAAATGAGCTAAAAATCAAGTGTCAACATCTTCCGCTTGCGAATAATCTAATGACTAATGAGGATGAGAGGATTGTCGCGACCTACCTCATGAGGGCCGAACTCGATAAGGAGGGTTTAGAGGTAAGTGTTCATAAAATGATCCATATGGCGCATCATAAAAGATAGCTTTACTGAAGCATCGACCTTTTAGTCATCTATACGGTTCGCATGGCACATCATAAAAGACGACTTACCAAAGCGTCAATCTTTTGGTCATCCATATGGTTCGTTTGGCACATCATGAAAGACAGCTTACCGAAGCATCAATCTTTTGATCATCCATGTGGTCCATTGATCATGAACGTGGATTTTCTCTAAATCCATACCTCGCGTGACAGTAAATCAATTTTATCTTTTTTAGGAGTCACCACTAGCCTAGGTCGGAGGTCAGCTAGAATACCCAGCCAATACGCAGGAATTTCGTATTGATTTCTACGAGAACCAGAGATCATAGGTTGGGGACTAGCTTACGTTAATATTTCTATTAACGCCCTTTCAGTACCGCTAAACTTATCAAGGTTGTTATCTAAGTTGTCATGCATTTGTTTTTTACTATTTTCATGTCAAAACATTGGTCTACTAAATGATCATGCATCTTATTTTTGTGTTTTTATTTAAGATTCTAAGCTAATCCTATCTTAGTCTAAAAAAAAGAAACAAACAATTGTATTAAAAAAATTGCGTAAAGTAAACAACCAAGATATTGAAAAGACAAAGCCAATTCTAAGTGTAAGAAAATAAAACACGCAACTCGTCGGGTGTTTATTACAACACGAATTAATTTACGAATGAATTTTTACAATTGAAATGGTCGGAGAGGACATCAACCATCACCGTATACAAGGAATTGGGTAGAAACGGACATCGACCTCCGCCATCTTCAGGACCGCCGTCTTTTTGGACCTATTCTAATTCTAAAGCTAAACTAGACTAGGTACATACAAGGGAAATGAACATCATAATGTTCACAAAATACACAATAATTGTCCATACAAGAGAACGCAATATGCAAGAAGATACAAAGATGCAAATGTAATCACAACAATGGCCTTGAGATCAGCCTTTGGTTTAAACATGCGTCGTCCTCATCTAACGACCTACCCACTCCATCTTAATGATGACTTATGTACATTAGCCACCAAGCACGTTCGTTTATAGTGACTAACATGACATAGTCCCTAATTGGGGTTCTATGTGAAGCCATGGATATTCCCTCGAGCATGCATCGGTTACTATCATACATCTAGAAAGCACATGCATCAAGCTTAAAATAAGCATGCAAGTAGGTCACAAAGACATTGATTCTCATCCAATCACTCAATTTAGTGAACCGACATCAAGTCACTTCATTCTATTCATCATGCGACAATTCATAAAAGAAAGACAAAGAACAGCAGAACAAGGGAAGAAAGACCTATTTAACAGAACATGACCCATGCGAAATTAAGTTCTGGAAAAATTATGGTAGCTTAAGCATATAATGAGGAACAACTTTCATAGAGAAAGTTTTCCTGAAAAATGTTCACATGATTTTATAAAAATTCGGGAACACAATTAAATGTGTCAGAAAAAGGGGATTGCTGCAGTTTTTGTTGCAAAGATGAGGCCATTTGCCCTATCATTTGTTGTGCAAAACTTCTGGAATTTTGATACAAGATAGTTCAAAGAGTTTCCTACAACTTTCATTAAGGGTCTGACCTCTGATTATTTGTAGAAAAATCGATAACAAATCAACAAGAGGTCTAACTCACTTTGGACAGAACAGGGGTTCCGAATTTACAAGATGCAGATCCTAATGCAAACTTGTAGAAAAAATGAAAAATGTCCTGAATGGCAAGCAAATGACATGTTCCTGGTGTCTATGGAAGTTTCATAACATGTATGATGACTTGCCAAGAGCGCATGAATCCGATTAAGTCCAACTTTAGGTTTGATTTTCATGAAATCATGTCAATGCATTAACTGGCATCAATGACATTTTATGGATGACAAAGATGAACTAAAATTATGCATGAAATGTATGAAAATTTAACATGGATTAGGACTAGATGCAATGACAAAGAGGATATAGTCATCTAATACTAATTACATGAGAAAATGACCATACAAGTCCATGAACTATTAAGCATGAATTAATGTTCATGATGCATGAAATGCAATATGACAGAACATGATAGCATGTCTGTGCATGATTTTAATCTACCTAATGATGTGCAAAAAGTGCATGTAATACGTCAATGCGAAGCTTGAATAGCCCTTTACAAAATTTTAGAAGACTTCACGTTCTAATTGTGAACAAAAAAATTCCTATAAAATTGGCAAGAGTGCTACATGAACAGCTTAATCCCTAATTGACGGATTTAGGGGTTAAGGAATTTAAATTGATTAAACACACTAGTGACGAGCAATTGATGCATGGAGAGTGTCACTAGTGAGTTAACATGATGCTTTATGATGCTCATGAAGGTCACTTGAACAATTATGTCCAATTTCACAATGAATTTTGCAGGAATGCAATTCGGATCAGTACAGGATAGAATGAACAACCTAAGAATATGAGATGATTTCAGGTATCAAATGTTGCCTAAAAATTCTAAAAAAAAATATATGACGTGCATGAGACCTGAATTTACAAGTTCACAGAAGGATGTAACTTGAAAATCGATTTTTCCTATTCTGTACAAAAATAGAAAAATGTGTAGTTTCAGTTCGGTTACAGCCAAAAACCAACTTACTCTTGCTGCGACTTTGAAAATCGATTTCAGGTGTCAAATAAACTCCGATCAGGGATATCTTTAACATTTCAAAGACTAATTTGAGTGCTTTACAAACTTCGTTAAGGACTCTAAGCCAGTAAATGTCGATTTCAAACTCAAACGAAGATGTTTGAGCAAGTTCATTTCGGGTTCCAGTATAGGCAGACAAGACCTAGGGTTGAATCAAGGAATTTTCATCTATGGAACGAACTCCTAAAAATCTGAGAAAAAAGCATGTCATGATTGAGATCCTTATGAACAATTTTCATGAAGGAAAGATTGCCAAAATCAACTCACAAAAATCGGCATAAAATCAGCAAAACAATTAGACATTCAATAACAGATTTAAGCTTTAATAGAAACATATTGCAGAACAGAGAGCCGAGATTTTGAGGGGATTTTGAGGTAGTAAACAAACTTCATTTTGGACGCATAATATGTCAAATCGAAGCTTAGGAAGTATAGATCAAATGTCTAGACGGACTCGAAGCATGATTTCAACATTTAAGACCTCGTTTCATCTATAATAGAATCTATGTTCAGAGAGTAATGAAATTAATAGAACATGCAATCATCGTTCAATTAGCTCACTCCGAGCCTCCGATCACACAATCAACTCATCATCCTCCATATATATATCAGCAGCACCTCTTAGCATCTATCCATGGCAAGCCTAAGGTGAGTTCTAGCTCCGGACGCCTAATGCATCCTCGCTTCATCGAACTCAGGTTAGAGGAGTATACCTTTGTGCGTTTAAGCCTTGATTTCATCAAAACCGAACTCCACAGCCTCCAATGGATGATTATAGAATGCTTAAAGACATGAGATCACGAAAAAAAAAATCATCAAAAATGAACCTAAACAAGTCCAGTTAAACTGCAAAAATAGAATCGAGTTCGGTTTGGACCCGATCTGTGCACTGGTGGGAGAAAGGACCGCAGGAGCTCCTCCGTTGGTGATCCGGCCACGCCCCGATGTCCTGGTGGCTGGGAACACGTCAGGGAAAGGTATGAGGGCGATCAGAATGCTACTAGTTCGCTGTGGACCATCGATCGAACACCGAAACTCAACTCGACTCAAACAGAAACGGTTGAAGAGCTACCGATGAAAACAAGCCGAACGGGTGCATCGACGGCTCGTCGGAGGGAGGTCTGACCACCAGGGGTTCGGGGCTGAAGTGGTGGTGCCGGCCGGAGGTAGTACGTTGCGGCGAATTGCTGGTGGAGGGGTGATCGACGGCCGAGAGAAGCAACACGCGAAGGGGATTTCGGAGTAAGAAGAGAGAACGTGGGAAAGAGAGAGAAGAAGGAGAGAGTTTTGATTTTTTTCAAAAAAAAATGTGCAGAAATGAAGCCTTCCCCTTTAGTTTTGGAAGGAAAATGGGTTATATACCCTCCGCAAGATTCAATCTCGGCTGTCGGTTTAATATGATGGTCAACATTTGTGCTTATCCTTTACTTAAAGGTTAAGCAAAGGCCTCATTTAACATGTGCTAATTTGAATGGTCATGATTTAATCTCATCAACGGTCTTGATTAATTTTGCAATTAAGGACCTAATTATGGTCATTTTTGTAATTTCACAAAACCCAGGGACTTTTTTGCAAAATTTAAAAATTGGAGAGTTCTCAAATCAATTTTCACAAAATTGACTTCGGATGAGTCAAATGCTATCAACTATTCGCGAATCGTGAACGATTGATTCAAACCCCTAATTAAGGCTAAAATTGGGGGTTTTCATTGCAAAGTGCTGATTCACAAAATTGGTTGCGCAAGTAATTTTATGATGACCTCTAGATCAATGTCGTAAAAGGAACTAAGCTAAAATATGAACAAAATGAAAGTAATTTTGGTTTTCGCCGATTCCGAACCTATTTCCGCAAATTGGGGAAAAGTAGGTTCTTAATCGGTTTTTGCAAAATTTCAAATGCCAAAGTCAAATTGAATGTATAATAAGATGATTTTTGGATTTTTTTTAGTCAAAGGTTTGACCAAAAGTCAAACCCTAGTTGACTTTTTACTAGGAGTTTGATTTTATGATCAAATTTTTGAATTTTTCTGAAATTTTCACTTCTAAAGTGAAATCAGACTTGAAAGGAATTTTTTTATGCAAAAAGCTCCAATTGGAGTCGGGGTTGACTTTTGATTAAAGGGTTGACCAAAAAGTCAATCCGAAAGTCAACCGTTTGACTTTTTGGGTTTTTTCGTGAAATGAATGATAAATTGTCTACAAAAGCTAGGTCAACAAACAGAATTTAAAAAACGACACTTTATGTTTAAGAAATGGGTTCCGTCGCGATCAAAAACCCTAATCTCGAGTTTTCTGCTTTTAAATGACGCGTCAACTAAAAATTAAGTGTCAACAAGGATAAATCTTAAAAGGGGTGTGCCTAGGATGCTACATAGATGATGAATCATAGGCATTTTTTAAGCCCTTTGAATGAAACTTAGGCACCTTTAAGTCCTAGATGTGGAATCTTAGGCACATTAAGTCCTAGATGCGGAATCTTAGACACTTTATTTTGAACTAAAAATGTTCCAAGTTCAACTTTTAAATAATCATAAGAGAAATTTGAAATAATTTTTTTCAAGAGATCTCAAATGACATTCTCTATTGTGATTGTTCATTCATACGTTGGTAAGTACGTCATACATCAAAGATCCCCACGGCAGATAATTTGAGCAAATGATTTTTGACAAAACAAAAGGGAATGTTAGTCATGCCAAGTCGAAGCACTTAAGATAACAAAAGGCAAGCCTAATCCGAACACATCCCAATATACTTTTGAGAGTTGAGCGAGAAATAAAACCTTGTCTTAGCACATAGGATTTATCCGCATTGAATACATGGATTGAACTGATAAAAGGCATTTTACTTCTCTTTCCTAAACACTCATTTTATCCCTTGCTAGCAACTTTGAGCCAAATAGGGAGAATGTTTAAAATACCCCTGTCAAGAACCACCCCACATTAGGGCAAGTTAGGAGGTTATGGTTGATCATTTTTGGAGCAAACAGATTAAGAAAGATTTCATTGGTTTCACTTGCATTAACCTTTTTGTGGTAACTTCATGTGGATCTTTATGGAAGCTCGAAGCATCCCAAAGTGAAGAAGAGCATTCATTTCTCTACCCAAACACTTATATCCATTGCTTAGCCAAATTGAGCCTTTAGCATGTTCACTTCAAAGCCCAAATGATTATTATCTCCCCACATTGGAGTAATGCATATGATTTACTAAGAAAATTTGAAAAAATTGATGAAATATGTGTAGATGAAATATGTGAAAAAGCAATATAACTAATAAAAGTAAGGCCAATGCCCATGAAAAGAAAATGCATCAAAAGCAAAAGCAAAAAGCGATATGCTCATGATGAAAACAAAATTCCAATTGCAAAAGTTACTTAGAAAGAGCAGAGCTCTTGTTGCAAGAAAAATGATTAGACAATGGGCTCTTGAGACAAATTGGTTTGCAAGAGTCAAAAGATGTCAAATTTAGATAATTTGGTAATGGTCCCAAGATAATTATCATCTTTTTCAAACCCTCTACAAAATTTCATTTTAAGCATAACCCAAACCAATATTACACCCCTCTTCGAAGTCTCTTTCGATTGGGATGGTTTGAGTCGACGTACAAATTTCTCAAAGAAGCTATCGCTTGAAGGAGTGAAAGCAATTCTATCTTGTCTTATCTTTAAGGTTCTTGACTTGTAAACCCGATGAAGATATTATTTGATATTCCTTTCTTGGCCTCAAAGCGATAATCCTTTGTGTAAGCCCATGACTAAGCCTGCATTACGGTCCTTGAAAAGATTTTTTTGATTGATCAAGTTGTATTCACTGCGAATATTTCCAAAAGCCTTTGGCATAGGTTATGTGAGGTATCCTCAATGATCGAAGTTAGAATCCCACATTAACAGATGGGAATAAAAGCCTTGCTAGGAGCCATGGTAAGAAGACCTTTTCGATTAAGGTATTTCAACTTGGCATTTTTAACTAACCCTTTTGAAGATATCAAAATCATTTTGTCCAAAACTTTCCTTTACAGGAATTTTGACAAATTGATGGCATTTACCAAGAGTTTGATTGACAATTATTTGAATGACATTAAAAGTCTTCATGTTGTCACAAAAGTTGATGGAATTTCTTGGTTATGCAACCATGAATGCTTCCCTTTTAATAGTCTTTCCAAGTGAATGCAGGTTTTTTTCTCAAATCAAAATTCCCCAAGTTGAGCAGATTTTAATTATCCTCTTTCCTTTTCAAATTGGCATGATGTGCTCGCACACTCATGACCATTCCCTTTCAATTAGGTATGGTGAGCTTTCGCACCCATGGCCTCTTCAAATCGGTATGATGTGCTTTCGTACTCATGACCATTCTTTTTTAAATTGACATGGTGAATGTTAGTAGCCATGATTGATTCACCCCTTTTAGTCAAAACCCGTTTTTTACAATGGTATGACTACTCATTTTCATCAAAACCCGTTGTTACACGGTGAGACCTGTTGGAGAAACATCTCTAAATGATTTTAATGATACCCAAACTACCTTGATTTAATATCTATATTGTTTAAGTGCAAATATATTCAAAGGACTAAGTGATAAATCATAATATTATTCTTTGAAGAGAAGATCACAAGAGTGTCCTGGAAAGTTCGCAGAGACAGCACCATCGATCTCAAAGATCAGCTAAATAACGATGTCTTGTTCAAGTTGAAGAGATCTTGTATTTGGCAATGTTTTAGTAATGGTTTACTTGACATAACCATTGTGTCACTATTATAGCCGTTAAGATTGGACTGGCACAGCAGCAGCTCAAGCAGAAAGGATAGAGCCGTTCTGACAGGTAGTCAGTATCGCAGTACAGTAGAAGCTATTTCAGGAAAGCCTGCAGAAGTTCAAGAATAGGCTATATAGACAATTAGTTCTGAGGACAGCAGCTATAACGACTCTAACGGCTACTTTGCCTCTTCAGGACATTAGCAACGACTAGTTTGAAGATGCCTATAAAAGAGAAGGTCTCTGAAGCAAATAAGTTATAGTAAGAGTGTGTGCTTACAAGAATTCTAAAATCTTTTACTTGCTGTGTATTGAGTGAAGCGCTCCTGTTCTATCAATAACACTTGCTGCATTGTAATTGTATTGAAGTTTCAAGTGTATCAAGTAATTCATCTCCTGGTAGTGTGATCTACGAATTGATAGGAGTGGTGCTTGTTGAGTGTAACTTGATCAGCAGATTACTGGTGCAATTTAGCCCAACTTATGGCTATTAGTGGTAAGAGTGGATGTAAGCTCAAAGATAAAGCCGAACCACTATATATCTTTGTGTGCAGTTGTTTATACTTCTGTTTATCATCTCCTGCATACAAGTGATAATTTATCTCTCATACATTGGGTGTTTTCCAATATATCCTTGTTGCATGCTGTTTTCCGCGAAAAATTATAAAATCTTCCAAAGCAACTTATTTACCCCCCTTTAGGTTGCATAGTTAGTCCCAACACCACCCTTTTTTTGTCGAAACCCATTTCATACAATGGTAAGACTATTCCTTTTAGTCGAAATATGTTGTTGTAAAGAGTGCATGTACAGTACTAGAGAGGAAACAACCAACCTTATCAAATCCCCAAATCACTGTGGATGAAGATATGGCAATCCCACACGTACCCCAAAATCAAAAATTTCTATGGAGAGCTTGCCAAAATGCCCTTGCTACCAAGGATAACCTATTCAAAAGGAAAATCTTATCTCACCCCCTTTGCAGCCTCTGTAATCAAAGCCTTGAAACAGTAGAACATGCTCTCCTTCTTTATCCATGGATGAGGAAAAACTGGAAAAATACTGCTTTGAACATCAATGTCTACGCCCAAGGTTTGACACAATTCGAAGTGTGGTTAGCTGAATTTAAACATACCTCAGTCACTTTTGAGCTTCTAACGTTTGTTCTTTGGCAAATTTGGAAAGCTTGAAACCATTCTATTTTTCGAGCGCAAAAGCCAAACTCAAAGGAAGTAATGGATGAAGCAACTGTATTGCAACAAAATCTTGATCAGTGGCTCCTTGGGAAGAAGAAAACTACAACAGCAGCAAGCTTCCGCCTCCATCAATGGCGGTCACCAGAACCAGAAGAACTAAAAATCAACATCAATGGAGCCTACTTGCTTGGAACAAATGAAGGTGCGGTGGCGGGTGTTTGCCGCGATAGCTCTGGGAAACTAATTGACAGCTTCGCGCGATCTATTAAGGAGTGTTCGGCAGCTCAAGTGGAGGTGCAAGCCATGGTGGAAACTCTAATGTATTTCTCCACACAAACTAAAGTTTCACTTAAAGTGGAGCCAGACCATTCTGATCTGATAAGCGCACTCACTAGCAAAGCACAAATCGGCTGGGAAGTACAAGGCCTTATCTAAAAAGCCCACTCGCTCCTCAAATCTTTCAAGGATATAAAGTTAGCCCATATTAATAGAGAGTCCAATATAGTTGCTAATCGATTGGTTAAGGCTCAGGGTACATATAGATTACCACGAAATTGGCTTTTGAACCCTCCCTTCACCCCTCTCAGAGCTTCTTTGTTATGAAGCAAACGAAGTGTATCCACATATTTATTTCCAGTCATGAAAGTCGTTTCCTTTTCTGACCAAAAAAAAAACTTGACCCAGTCTAGACTAACATCCAATTTGATGAATTGAAGCTCAATTTGGCCAATTGGACTTCCATTAAATTCATTAGTCTAGCTTGGCCATGCAATTTAACTCAAATTAAAGAGCAATTGGGCTAAACAAGTTAAATTGGATCAATTTGTGCTTGTATTTCAAATATGTTCAATCCAATTCAATCAAATTCAATCAAATTCAATTCAATTTGGTCAATCAATCATAATAAGGATTAAATTGCATGAAAATTGGAAACAAATTGATACAACAATTGAACCGGTTCAATCCGGTTTGATCGAAATTGAACCGGTCCAATCGAACCGACCGTTTTCCTGTCAAAAATCTGGTGACCGGCTGTCCATTCCGGCCAGTCACATCCCTTTGTACCCAAAATGTCAAATATGCCCTTAAATAGAAATTACAAAAATGCCCATATGTAGAAATTACTAAAATGCCCTTACTTAAGGATTAAACAAATCAATCATGGCCATTCATTTAGAATAGATCGTGGCCATCCATAGTGTCATGTCACTTATCCTTAGTCCTTAAATAATATCCTTAATCATTATGGAAACATTTGGAGCCATTAGATTGATCCAAGGACTAGAATCCAAAATTGGGGAGATATATAAGGGTTTTCCCACCAAAAGTTGGGAGAACTCTCATTTTTGCAGATCCGGTTTCTCTCTCCCTCTCTCTATCTCACATTCTTTCTATACCTCTCTCTAGGCTGCTTGCATCCCGCTATTCCGCCGGCCATTTACCAACCACATTCCAACACACCGCCGCCTCATCGATGTCCCCCTAGGCATCCCGAAGCTAATCGCAAGACCGGCCACCGCTGCCGGTGCCTAGAGCTCCCTAGTCTAGCTCACTTTCTCTCTCGGTTACATCACCGGCAACTGAGCCAGTATTGATTCCAATCGGTTCAAGCGATTGAACCGGCTGGCCGACGATTCCCTCTGGCGATCTCGAGCCCCCAGCAGCCTTCCTTAGCATCCTCCTGTGGCTATGGTGGCCGGCCTCCCTCCGAACAGCCATCGGATTACTTCGTTTTACTTTATTTTCCATTGATCATTCATTTGATCAAACTAGACCGATTCTCATCGTGATTTGTGTACTCTACTTTCAAAGGATTGTCAAGCTTTCCGAAGCTTCTCCGTGGTGTCCTAAGGCCATATATGGAGGCTGGATCGCTCGATTGTACGTCAAAGAGCTAAAACACAAGGTAAGTTCAAATCTGTGATTCTCGGATCCCGATGACCTGATTTCTTGCGATGATGATTTGACCTCTGAAATGTTAGAATCTCTCAAAGTGATGAACCAGAAAGTCATAGAATACATCTTAAGCTTTGATTTGATAGGTTTTACGCCTTGAACAAACATCATTTGCTAGGTCAAAAATCCTTTGAAAGTTGAGATCAAAATCAAGAATGATCATGTTATGTTCCATTCTTTTGTGATACTAAATGACCTTACTCGGTTGGATGATTTTTCGGATTTTCTGTGTTTGTAATTTGACAAAACTTTCTCATAAAATTTTTAAAGCACACTCAAAGCTATCTACTATAAAATTTTTATAAAATTACAAGTATGTTAGGTTAGGACGATTAGCATCGTCATTTAGACTTAGTCTCTGTGATAGATAAGTTTCTAACTAACCTTCATGTATTCTTCGATTTTTATAAAATCGTCTATTCAAAATCTGGAAAAATTTTCTGTGCAAAAGTTCATACTGAGATCCAGAGCTTCATTTGAATGTTCAAAGGAATCTTTCATGATTTAATAAGATTCTGTGTTCATATCTGAAATTCCACCCACTAACTTCCAAAACATGTTTCTCTGAATTTGATAAACTTTGAGTCCTTTTTTTGTGAAAACTCAAAACTACAAAGTTGTCCATTAGGGTCTTATTATGTATATTGATAATTTTGGGGACCTAACAGCAATGATTAGGGGGTCAATTTGCTAAAAATCTCGGATAAGATAAGGTCTTCCTGGCCTCAAAAATGATTTGCAAATGAGTCTTCGGTGAAAACCGAATTTTATAAAAATTTTAAGGACTTTTTAGAAAAAAATGAAAACATAAAGTTGTTGAAAATAGGTAATCCTAACTACCTAAAAATTTGGGAAAATTTTAATTTGGTACCCAAAGTGGAGTCATTTGCTCAAAAAGGGGTCCAAAGTGGACAAAATGTCAAATAAGGGCCTGAAATGCCTAATTAGTCTCAAGTAAGGGACTAGGTTCGCCGGCCGGTCAAATACTCACCGGCCAGTGAACACGTCATTGTTTCGGTGATCGGAAAATGGGCAATTTCGTCTTTTACTTCTTCTTCTTCTTCTTCTTCTTCTCCTCCTCCTCCTCTTTTCCCTTCGTCGGCCCCATGGCCGACGAAGGCCACCCTCGCCTGGGCTGGGTGGGCAAGGGCGACCCTCGCCCACCCAACCCTTCTTCTTCTTCTTCTTCTTCTTCTTCTTCTTCTCCTCCTCCTCTTTTCCCTTCGTCGGCCCTATGGCCGACGAAGGCCACCCTCGCCTGGGCTGGGTGGGCAAGGGCGACCCTCGCCCACCCAACCCAAGCAAGGGTGACCCTCGCCGGCGTCGAGTGGTCCTCGCCTGAGGCCGGCGAGGGCGGCCTCCGCCTGAGGCTGGCAAAGGGAAAAGCAAAAAAAAGAAAAAGAAGAAAAGGAAAAGTGAAAAAAAAAATATAAAAGACAAAATTGCCCCTATTCCAATCGCCAAAATAGTGACATGCTTGCCGGTTTGTGAGCATTTGACTGACCGACGAACCTAGGTCTTTACTTGAGACTAATTGGGCACTTCGGGCCCCTATTTGAGACTGATTGGGCACTTCAGGCCCTTATTTGATACTTTGTCCACTTTGGAACTCTTTTTGAGAAAATGACCCCACTCTGGGTACCAAATTCAAATTTTCCCTAAAAATTTTTACGCGGTTTGGATAAGATTTGTTATTTTTCTGGCTATTATTTTGAAATCCCTACCAAAACCAGGTCCAGACTATCTCCAAGGGTAAAATTATCATTTTCATGAAAATCGATGGAGAATTAGAAAAAGTGGTCTTCATAAAATTTGATCCTCGTGAAATTATATTTCTAATGACACCTAAATCATTTCATTTGAATATCATTAAGTCAATTAACCACACTCGAACAGAATGGGGTCCGAATTAGCAATTAAGTGGTCCTTCAATGAGGTCCACTTCCCATTGCTTAATTGGTTGAGGAACAAGGCCCATTGACCTAAATGCATGCTTTGCTCATTATAATGCATGTGTTTGTTAGATGTATGTTAGGCTCGGTGCATGTTTGGCGGGTAGCCCGCTGTGGTCACTTAGAACCTGACTTTAGGGGTTAACCGATATGAGTTGCCGTTTGTGAATGCAAATGGTAGCTTGTTATCGTTAACCATTAATCAAACAATGTTAGATAATTAAGTAGGCGAGTAAATCGAAATGCATGCAAAGCAAAGGCCGATCCCGAGGCCCCTATTTGATTAGTGAATTGCTTGGATCATTACCTTGCTTTGGTTGTTCCTTTGTGCATTATTTGTCATGAATATATCTTATGGATGTAAAAACCGACACCCGAGAGGTGGTCCATGAAGGAGATAGTCCAAAGTTGAAAAAAACAAAGGCGATAGACTGATATCCAATCCAATCTTAATTTGTATTCAATTAACGGAGGTGATAGACCGATGTCCAATCCGGTCTCAATTTGTATTCAATTCATTCGTTCCTAACCATGTCTTGGGTTTTCAATTTGTGTTGCAATAAACAGCCGACGAGTTGCGGGTTTTACTTTTTTGCACTTAGAATTAGCTCGTTCTTTCAATATCTTGGGTGTTTGTTTTACGCAATGCTTTTCAATATAATTGTTTGTTTGTTTCTTTTCTAGACTAAGATAGGATTAGTTTAAAATATTAAATGAAAATACAAAAAAAGATACATGATCACCTAGTGGACTAAGACTTTGGCATGAAAAATGGTAAAAAAACAAATGCATGACAACTTAGATAATAACCATGAATAAGTTTAGCGGTACCGAAAGGGCGTTAATAGAAATATTAATATAAGCTAGTCCCCGAACCCATGATCTTTGGTTTTCATAGAAACTGAAACGAAACTCCCGTGTTTTGGTTGGGTGTTCTAGTTTACCCCCGACCTAGGTTAGTGGCGACTCCTAAAGATAAAATCAATTTGCTGTCAAGCGAGGTATGAATTTAGGGAAAATTCACATTCATGGTTAATGGACCGTATGGATGACTAAAAAATTGATGCTTCGGCAAACCGTCTTTTATGATGTGCCATACAGACTATTTCGTGAACACTTACCTCTAATTCCTCTTCAACGAGTTCAGCCCTCAAGAGATAGGTCGCAAAAAGTTACTGTACTTCTCATGTATCCTTTTGAGCAATTAATACAATTTTCTTTTGACAAAAAAAACTAGGTGTTAATTAATTAATGTTAAGTGATTTTTAACTCTCACTTGCAAATTCCTCCAGTAGTGGGTTAAGTCACTAAGCACTTAATTAAAGTCTAATCCCCGTTCTTAAGCTACCTGTAGAAAGCGTCACGCATCGGTCATTGAAATTGACCTCACCCTATGTCAATTCAATCAAATACAAGATCAATTAAGCAAGCATTGAGGCTAATTATCCTTAGAAATTAAGAAATCAATTTGTTGACTAAGAGTTAAACTTCTTTGTTTTATCCCTCATTTTGACCTTATAAGTTTTAATTCAATTAAAAGCCTTAACTAATTCCAATTTGAGTTATTCCAATTGCCAATCAAAGCTTAACATGTCCTCTTCAACTCTCATTAAGATAAATTTTCCTAATTATGGCCCAATTAATACAAAAAATTTGATTAACCCGACTGCTCCAAATTATGCTCTGTTCCGACCCGACTCTTTCAAAATTTGGAAGAAATATCAAACAATTGTCAAATGGCTCCAAATTTTACGGAAAGCTAGCTCATTACACGCTCAACAGCGTTCATATTTTAAACTTTTTTCAACAGGCCCTCCAACTATGTGAAATTATTGAATTTAATTCAATGACTCAATCTGTATCAATTTTGTAGGCCAATTCCGATTTTGACCTTATTCATTCAAATTAACCAACTTATTCTACGTAGAATTTTATGAAATTTTGGGTATTTACAATCCAAGGAGAAGAACACTAGAAGTGTCAAAAACTGTGTACGGCGCTCACTTTAGTGCCAAAAGTTTTCGTCAACTCACTTAAGTGCCAAATCGGAGAAAAAATGATCATTTAAGTGCCAACAGTGAGAAATTCTAGCTAAATTGATTATGTGGCCTTTATAATTAATTTGTTAATATGACTTGGCTTATTTTTAACAAAATATAATCCATGTGGACTACAAAAACGACATGGCACAACCTACGTGGCTTGGGCACCCAAATCAAACGTCACGTAGCATGCTTTCCAGTTCCCCAGCTCATCAGAACCAGGAAGTGGAAGTTGAAGAGAGAGAGATGACGATGGGCACCACCACCGACGACGGAGCCTCTGGGAAGGGCTCGAAGATTGTGTGGAACTAACCCTAAAAGAGGTTCAAGATCGAGTACAGAAAGGTTGGGCTTAGCTTCCTGTACATTCGTCCCTCAAAGCAAGGCGTGGGATTGGTTTCCCACCTCTGCGTCTCCTCATTCCAACACGCTAAGACCAACTCCATGTCTGTTGTCCCCACTTGCTCTCACGTCTCGGTCCGTTTGAAACTCTTTGTCCACTTCCTCTGTTCTTGATTTGTCTCCTTGCCATGGAACACCATATGCCCACCAGGTGTTTGAGGAAATTACTCTGATGATAGAGCTGGGTTTTTTTCTTTAGTGCTGCTTAGTAATCAGAAAATGAAGCAATTCAATGTTCTAGAACACAACGGGGATTTGGAGGAAGAAGAAGAAAAGAGCGAGAAGGAATGTGGGGAAGATGATTGTTGAAGAGCTCAATGCAAAGAAGTTTGAACTACAACTGCCCACCTTTCCCTACTCAATTTCGCAGAGATCACCTTTCGGCGATAGGCGTACCTTCGTTGCGCCATGCCAATACACATTCTCTGCTAATTACCAAAAGCCACAAGAGAAAAATCCAAAATCTTTTACGAAACAACAATCGAATCGCAGTCGCAAACATAGCAACATACTCATTTCACACGAGACGCAGAGAGAGAAAGAGAGGGAGGGTGAGAGATAGGGGTGTAAATGGTTCGGTTCGGTTCGGTTTTTCAAAAAAACCGAACCGAACCGAACCATTAAGGGTGCCCCCTTGAACCGAACCGAATTGAAACCGAACCAAAAAATCGGTTTGGTTCGGTTTGGTTCGGATCAGTTTTCGGTTTCAAGTTCATTAAGCACAAAGAGAGAGGAGAGAGGAGAGAGAAGGGGAGAGAGAGAGGGCAAAATAGCCCTAAACCAAAGTATTTATTTTAGTTCGGTTCGATCCGAACCGAACCGAACCGAACCGAAATGAACCGAACCGAAAAGAAAAATTGGTTTATTTTGATGATCCGAACCGAAACCGAAACCGAACCGAAATGCACGAAATTTTCGGTTCGGTTCGGTTCGGTTCGTATCTCGGTTCGGTTTTTCGGTTCGGTTCTGACACCCCTAGTGAGAGAGAGATTGGGTGATCGGGTAAGGCTCAGAGATGGCCAATTCAATGGCCAGCTTCGGGTTTGAAATTGGGTTTCTTTTTTAATTTGATGATTTAGGGTTCTTATTTGGGGGAAAACTACTAGACGATGTCGTTTTATGCTTTAGATGCTGATTGGACTCTTCGGCGAGCCACGTTGGCTTAAGAAACTAATAAAAAAAGGCCATGTCGAATTTCTGACCAAACATATCGGAATTGACACTGAAATGAGCGTTTTTCAAAAAATCTGGCACTTAAGTAATCCAAAAAGAAACTTTTTGCACTAAAATGAGCACCGTACATAACTTTTGACACTTATAGTGCTCTTCTCCCTTACAATCCATGATCTCTCCTACAACTTTCATGTTTTTAGCTTTTATAAAATAGTCCTCCAACTATTTAATATTTGCAAAACAAAATTAGTCGACACAGAAAGAGATTTTTATGATCAAAACCCAGATTTCATCATAAGACAAGTTTTCCAGATTATATACCTATTTTACCGTAATAATTATTGCACACAGAAAGGTCATAATAGCTTTGAATTTTCCAGAAAACATTCCTACCTTCAACATCTTCTATACATGATCCTATGCATTCATCTAAGCCTAGAACACCTTCAACTAAGTTCATTCAACACACCCAAACACATCTTCAACATTCAAGCATCAAAGATTAACATTCATCATGTCACGCCCCGAACCCCGCGAGCGCGCCAACATCCCTCCAGATCGACAAGTATGCGACATCCCAGGATTTGTCGCCGACCCAAACCGGACGCTAACGAATAGCATAAGTGGAAGCAAAACGAACTCTCCATACAACATGTAATCCAACGGGATAATAGAGAGACAATCGAAACACATCAACAAATACATTTTATAAACATAGCGTTAAACACAAATAAGCAATTACAAGCCTTACTAGAGGCCACCATCTAGACACCACTTATAACAAAAAGGATTGGGTGGTGGGTAAGCTTAACTCCTCTACAAAAGGGGTACTCCAAAAAGAGGCAAGGAGAATAATCCCATCCTTAGATCATCACGGTACCCTGGTGGCATCTCCGGATCAGTCATGGTTGTAGGTCTGAAATGGTTTGGTCATACAACTATGAGAACACTTCTCAATAAGCAACTACCTAAGCCTCGTTTAGGCTAACACGTACATCCGGACAATCCTAAATGTGCAATTCTAACAAACAACATGCCATAGACAATCACAGGTGTCCTTACCTCGCCTTGGCACATGCACACGCCCTGCACGTTAGAATACTGCCATAACATGTCAATTCGCTCTACGAGCATATAATTTAACCGCATGACGTAAACGTGCATAAAACGGTTATTAATCCAGACATGCTCAATAGCAACACAAGCACATTGCATTTCCCCAATGCATAACACACGATTATAAATAGGCAAAAGTACACCACAAGTACCATAACTTGTGTGCGGAGATCACTTTAGTGCCATAACTTTTTTTTTTATCACTTTGGTGCCAACTTTTTTGAAAAACGATCACTTTAGTGCCAATGCTGACATGGCCGCCGGAAATCTAACGTGGCTCTTTTTTTATTAATTTCGATGTTAACATAGCTCGCCGCAAATCTGACGTGGCTCTTTTTTGGCCGGAATTTTGGCTGGAGTCACTAAAGTGATCTTTTTTCTCCGATTTTGGCACCAAAGTGATCCGAAAAAAAGTTATGGGACCAAAGTGATCTCCGTACACAAGTTATGGCACCAATAGTGTACTTTTGCCATTATAAATGTCCAGATTATTAACGGCCTCTCAGGCCACCGAACCCTCGCCGGTCTTCTGGCGTAACCAGGCATTGTCTCGCTACTTCGGCGACGGCAACGTCCGGAACCCCCACCCAGACGGCATTCCATAAACGAGCATCGATCCGGCCTCCACCGCGATCGGCAACGTCTAGAACCCCCGCCTAGACGGCACCCGAACTCCCGTCGGCCATCGTCTAGAACCCCCGCCTAGACAGAACGTGTCGTGACCATGCACACACTCAACAACCATTACCAATTCTTATTTTTATGAATTAACAAATGTCAACTAAGTTTGTACTCATCAATTAAAAGCCTCGCCTTTCTTTTGTAACAAAAACTCCGAAAAGTCCTTGAGAGAGAGAAAAACCGAGTATGCACAGAATCGGGGCCAAAAGGGTAGTTGTGCAGTAACCGAAATCCATTTGAAATAAATAGTAAATCAACTCCAACAATTATGAAATTTGGATATGTTGTACAAAACATCTTGATGAACATTTCTTAAGAAGGACTCGAAACCTAGTTCAAATCATAACTATGTCTTTTTGCCCTTAGAAGTCAGACCAAAAATTTGTTCCTTTGGACAGGTTACCCATCCCCCAAAACACGTTTCAGTCAGGACCCAAATCACCTTGAAAAATTTTGAAATTTTTATATGTTATAGACACAGATGTTATTAAAACTTTTCGTGAAGGAAGTTTGTTGAAATAAGGTTTGAAAAAATCTATATAAAATCGGAAAGACCAGACAGTCGGGTGAACAGTAGATCCAGCAGACCCCAGACGGTCCAAAGATGGACTTACGAATTGCCCTAATTGATCTCTAAACATTCTGAATTTAAAGTATGTTATACCTCAAGATGTTGGGAACAAATTCCATGAAGATCACTTCCTCCGATTCTGCCCACATTGATCACCAAAAAAATAGCAAAGCACAGAGGTACAATAACAACCAGAAATCCGAGAATCATTAAACTTGCACCATTAAGCAAATCAAGCTTATACAACCACTAAACCAACTAGCCACAGCCCCTAATCCATCCCTAGACATGCCATTAGTAACGCATTAGCCTAACCAAGGATTAGGAAGTCACTTACCAAGGGTTTAGGCAAGAAAACCGGTGAACAAGCAAACTGAGCTCCGGCGGTGAACAGGGCTGGACGGGAAGCTCCGGCGACCAGGCTAGGATGGTTGGAACGAGCACAAGATGGTGGTGGTCCGGGGTACCAGGAGTGAGGCCTAAAGAGAGAGAGAAAGAGGGGGAAATTGGTGTTTTCCAGTTGGTTTCTGGGCTGGTTCAGGCTTTTGTGAACAGTGCGCGCTCCGGCGGCCGGACGGGTGGCTGGCCGGAGATTCAGGCGGCGAGTCCGGTGGCGTCTGAACCAGAGAAGCAAGGCGGAGGTGATGGTGCTTGGAGCTTCGGCCGATTCCAAGGAGGGAGAGAGAGAGAGCTCCGGGAAGGAGAAGAGAGAGAGAGAGAGAATTCCTGGAATGAGAAGAGAGAGAGAGTCAAAGGTCAATTATTATCTACCCACCCCACTCACATAAATCTAGGGCCAAGATCAACCTATCAATCTCATCAAAGATCCAAAGACCACAAATGAGTCTTCTAAGGCAAGATGGGGAAAATATCCAAGGGCAACTAAGGAATAAGCAAAAAGGAGAGGGGGCATTCTTGTCCAAATTTTCGCTTATGGAGGGAAATGCAATTGTTCGAATTTCCATTTAATATTTCAAAAGTGCTCAATTAACCCAAGGGCAAAATGGTCTTTTTCCACTCCCGGTCCAAATTTCGATTTTTCCGATAATTCCAATCAATCCGATAGTTGGCCACGCTAAATGAGACGATGTCCGATAAATTAGTCGTGGGAATCTTGAAAATTCGACATCCCAATTCGGATTCTAATTAATGGCCAAAATCCAACAATTGCGACTTTAGTATATCTCAAACTAACGGGTGGCTTTTAGGAGTTACGCGTATCGACACGTGACTGATGACATCGAGCCACATCCAAGTTTACTTAAGCCATGGTGATCTCGATTGTCATATAATTGCAAGGGTCAATCACTAGTTCCGAAGGACACGATCTTTCGGATTAGGTTTAGGATCGTTCGAAACTCATACAATGGTTAAGCGGAATCACCCGCGTTCCGATCGTATAAGATTTGCGAATCATTTCATAGCCATCCTTGGATCGGTCTTTAATGGCACAAAATATTCCCTCTTCAATCCTTATGATCGAAATGTCAATCCATGATCAAGTTCTTAGGTCCACGTACTGAATTCCTAGTTAGCCTTTCCCTAACGATTAGTATCTCGAAAGTGATCAATTTCCAAGTGAGATTTTACTGAAAGTGCATCGAAGAAATATTCATTTCATAAATCCCGAAAATGGGTCGAATTTCAGAATGTCACACATCACTCGATTGAATCACAAATCTTAAAAGATCATCATTAAACTTTCCGACATTACTCCTAAATCATCATCTATGCGACATACATCAACCTAGGACTAATTGAAATTCAATTTACCATCAACTTCATGTTCAATAGGTCACGACCAGCTTAGAAGAGGTTGATTCAATCATGTAAAACTTTACAATCAAACTAGAACTATGATCGACTTCTAAGAATCAATACCTAAACTCATAAAATCAAGCTCAAATTCATAATTACTAGTCAAAACTCATTATCAAATCATATCTATGAGATTTCGGTTGCATGATATTGAACTCTAAAAAAGACTAAACATGCATTATCATTGAAATTCCTATTTCTAAAATTATGCTAAAAGCTTACTTTTATTCGATTTAATCACATCCTACCTTAAAAGTCGATCATAGATTGAAGTTGTTACTTCAATTTCTAACTATGATTGATTCAAGGATCCTTGGATGATCTTTTGACATGATCGGCACAAGTTTGTATTAAACCTACCTTGAATGTAAGAACCCATGAGCAACGAAAGGAATCGGCTAAATTGAGAGGCTTCTGGCAATGGAAATGGACAGCGATCACCATGAATGGACTCAGGACACTTCAATGAGGTAGGTCACAAGTCAAGACCAGAGGACCAGTGCCGAAAACCGGTCGAAAAATGACCGAAGTCGGAGAGAGGAATTGAGAGAGTGAGAGAGAGAGAGAGAGAGAGAGAGAGAGAGAGAGAGAGAGAGCTTTTTCTTGTGTTCTTCCTAGAGAGAGTTCTTTCTGAAATTTTTATATGAGAATGGCTGAATTATTAGAGAAAATTCGGACCTAGTAATTCGGAGGGAAATTTTGGAGGGAAAAAATCAAATTTGGAACTAATCCTAGCCCTACAACTCACCTTATGATCCTATGCTTGAAGTTCTTTGCTTTATCAATAAGGAAAAATGTGATTGAACTTTGTTATGTCGCATGGATAGGTGGCATGGCACATACTAAGGTTTACATTCGAAGGGAAATAATTGGCTAAAATTAGTGCTCCTAAGGATTGATGACATGAAATTTAAATTTGGTAATTGAGAGAAAATGGCATTTTGATAATTATCAAGAGAGAGGGCCGGCCAAGTAGTCTTGTGGATTGAATGGGTCGACTGCTTTAGTTTTTTTTGCTAAAGGTCGACTTCTTTGGTTGACTTGGGTTGAATGGGGTCAACCTTGGTCAAACAGGATTGGCCCGAGAGTTCCATTGTCTAATTTTTATTCAAATCATCTCGTGAGCTAGACTATCTTTGTTTGTTTGGCCCATTGAGACAAACCGGGTTGGGTCAATTGGCTTGAGCCAACCCAACACCTGTCGGTCCCAATTCATCGTTTTATGCTCATTCCTTAAATTATCCTAATTGTGCCTAAATTGATATTGAAATTGGAATAATTTGGCCTAATGGCGTTTAAAATGTGCTCCTTTACTTTCTTGTGAAAAGTCAACGATGGCCTTAAACTTGAACTTGAACTTGAAGGTCGACCGAGCCATTTAGGCTTAAAACCTTGGCATTGGCTTGAAATCCTGAATTGTCATAGTCCTTGGATCAAATGTCTAAAAGAGAAATAAAACCAATGAATTTTGGAATTTTTTTCTAATCGAGGGTCAGAGTTTTTAGTTTGACCAAAAAATCAACCCTCGATCGTTTTAAAAAAAATGAAAATTAAACGCCTAACTATACGTGTAAGGATAAAATTGATGTCTTTTTTTATGATTTTCACAAATTTTATGAAGTGTTGGCCAAGAGTTAACTTTTCAGATTTGACGAAAAAGTCAGTTTTTGATTTATTTGGAAAATGATACCTAAATATAAATGAAATGGGATGCTCTTAACTTCTATATATAAATCGGACTTAAATGAATGTTTTGGCCGAGAAACGGGCCCTGTCAAAAAATTAGAGATGGTACTCACTTCTCCGATATTGATAAAATTCGGCACTAATTTTGTTATCCGAAACTTTAGACTTGAAATTTATTCGTGTGCTCGTGCCTCGCCGACAAAAGGTCATGTTTCATTCCCTTTTTTCCACGAGTCACTGTTCGAAAATACAGAGATATGAAACATTTGTATGGTTGTACATTCAAATAAGGAAAAGGACAAACGAAACGTCGAAGCCGAATGCTGCTTTCATGTATACCTGGCCCAGGCTGAGGTGATTGCCATGAACTCCTCACTTATTATGCAGTTGTTTGGCCTTTAGTTGGGGAGTGAATGTATAACCCCAGTTAATTGAGCTGTCTGTCGAGATAGAGCGTTAAGGTTATTTTGATTTTGATAATGAGAAGACCTTTTTTCTAAATTCACCCATAAACATTTCCATAAGTGGGAATCAAAAGATCCATCAAACTTATGTTGTTCCATGACCCATGTCACGTTCTTTTAAAGGAAGTAGCTGTTAGGATTAATCGCACAAATACAACAAAATAGAGAGTAAAGAAAAGAAAGAGAAATCAAAACACAAGATTTTATTATTGTTCACCCTTAAACTAAGGTTACATCCAGTAGAATTTCCATTATATTTAGCACCTCCAACGTTTCTATTACATCTATCAATTACAAGAGAAAGAGATTATATATGCTCAGTAGCTATTCAACTACTAATAAAACATATGCAAAAATTATAAAAACCCTTTGGTGTGACGGGGGCACTACCCCCTACGACCCTCGCCAGGACAGCCCCGAACGCCGCCCACTCACCGGGGAGCGGGATCCTCGTGTTTTTCTATTGATGGAGAGTATAAATCACACCCCAACAGTGGCATGATAAAATACAAGTGGACAACGAAATATTCAAGGAATATAACCATCACATGATACTCTTAGGTTTTAACGACCCAAAAGGAGCCTTTCATCATAATTGAATATCCCCAAAAAAAAATCATAATTGAATATGTCCGGGCCTTGCAATGGGAAAAACAATAAGTAGCAGCCGGTGGATAGAGTTGCAATGCATATAATTCGTTGGATCATTTAGATTTCACGGGAGACACAGAAGATCCAACAGATCACATGTGTTGGACCTACCGCTCTAAGTGCGGGCAATAATGTCTCGTTCTATGGAAGTGAATGGACAAGGGGGACACGGCTGAACATCAATGCACTCTAGAAAGAGGCTTGTGGAAAGGAATGGACAAATCTAATCGGATTCACGCTGGTGATGGGGTCTAAGATTGAAGTAGATATTGAACAACTTGCGACACCACGACACTGACGGCACGAACCGGAGTAAATAATTGCTATGCTTTGGCCCAAGCAATTAAAGAAGACCCCGACTAGATGTGGTCGAGCGGAAGCTCATGTCGCGGACGCAATTGGAATTTTGCAGATCGTGGCAAGATCTTTCTGTGCTATTATTAGTTAAAGCTTCTTCAGAGACGATCGTGGATTTATCTTTCTCCATTCTTTCTTTTTTTCATTTTAATTGTCTTGATTAGACCTAGTATAAATTACTTCGATCGGTGGTGTCAAGCCACATCACTTCACGGCAAGATGGACGCAATGATGATGGTGATTCAGCTCCTTTTGTCTTCTCTTCCTAATTCAATTTTCCTATGAGAAGATAACGATGACTGAGCAACTTGATGGTGGTGGTGATTGAGCCCTTTTTGTCTTCTCGTCCGTGGTTAGGTTTCCGAGAGAGACAGACAGACAGACAACGATCACCACCACTTCTGAGCTGCTTGATGCTGCTGGTGATTGAGCTCTTTCTGTCTTATTTTCTTAAGAAAATGGTAATATCTTCTTCCGACCAACCATCAATTATAAGTTATGGACAGCACTTACATGTAAATTTAATCGAAATTAAACGTGGGTGATGTTAATGCGCTTGTAACCTACCCATCATAGACATGGTTAGAGAGATAATCCTCCAACCGGGGTTTGAGGAAAACATGGGTCACTACAAAATACATGTTTCGATGCATTCTTGCCTTGTGATTGATATGTTTCATCCAATTCATTAGATAAAGAGAAAGAAAATACATGTAAAACGAGAGAAAGGCTCTAAAAGTTCGATACATAGAACTTGAAACATCTTACAAATTATATTTACCAAATCTTTTTCGTTCTATCACAAAATACAAGCTCGCTGATGTGGAAGAGATCAATGCCATGTCAAAATTTAAGCAGCCACATCATGCAACGACATGGGGCAGTTGCTTAGATGGTACAAGCCCGAGGTTTTTGTAACCTCTTTATTACATTAGATTAAATTCGAACGAGATCTAAGCTGGTGTGCCCCCACAAAATAAAACAAAAAATGAAAAAACACAGGCCATGTTCAGTACAAGGAAAGTGGTGCAATATTTTGTTTAAAAGTGAAAACAACAATGAAAACACGCCGTTCGCGGACCTCTACTTTCTACTTTTCGAATTTTGAAACGACAAGTAGTGTTTAGAATCACAAAAATTAAAACTTAGGTTAGGTCAAAAGTAAAATTCAAAGGAGGTGTGAAATGGACTAGGCACAAACAACAAGCCGGGTGAACTGGTTATCATAGAAAAAAACTTTGAACATTTTTTCCATTTAGTTGTCTGGACAGTGTAGAAACTGCTCCAGTGCTATAGAACGTCTGATATCTGTGCAGATTTCTATTTTCTATCAACATAGTATAGAAGAGTTTAAGAGATAAAAAGACGCAAAAAAAAGTATAGTGTTTCGGCTTCGTTCAATTGGCCAGCCCATGTCTACTTTTCCGGTTGATGTTCATAACAAGTACGGAACTTGCTGCTTCCGCATGGAAGCTTACGCAGTACCTTCTACAGAAACAAGCACTTCTGACCATACTCAAGCATTAACAAAAGCTCACACCCTTAAGAAAGAGAATACAATCTAAAATCACTAGGTTATAAGCATAGGGGGAGTTGTTTGTGGAATTCTTTTAAGCTGACAAAGCCCTCCGAGCTTTGATTTGACCGTCGGAGTCTCCGTTCAGCAAAGTAGTCTTCTGCCACTTACAAAATTTTCTGCTGCTGCGCATTAATGGGCAGTTTCTCGGATAGAACAAACAATTTCTGCCGCCTGCCAAACATCTTTGCTGGTCGGCCAAAAATGGCAAAACTGTTCTGGTCGTTCTCCAAGGGCTTTTGGTGAATCCAATGTTCGAAAACAGTCGCAAGATACTTATTCGATAAGGAGTCTGAGTCTTCTCTCTAGGAATATAAATGAGTGCAATAGGACTATCTACTTCATCAATAGTCGGTCCTTCCAGCTGTTGACCTTCTCATATGTTGTAAATTGTTGGATTCACAATTCCATTACTATTTTACCTTCTACAATATCCTTTCAACATCGACACATTTCGCATTTGATAGCATGTTCACCTTCTGCGTGTATCTGGTGCCTTGTATTTGTAATCCATCTATTAAAAGACGAAGAAAACTATGGCCCAAAAGGCAAAGTGGTACTGGTTGTAAATGTTGGGTTCCTTGCTTGTAAGAAAGACCGACAGCATGTACGCCTCACCATTGACCGAATCATGGAAAAATGTCATCAGCCCTTTTCTTTCCATTTCCATAGCCGACACCATAACTAAGGTGCACTTATTTGGAGAAAAACTTCATAAAGGAACAAATTTTTCGGAAAATCGATTTTCAGGAAAATAGTTACTTTTCCTTTATTTGGTGATATGTGATCGAAAACGTCTTTTGGTGTTTGAATCTCATTTGGAAAATGATTTTAATCTCATGACTTTATCTCAAGCAAAAAAAATTAAATTTTTTAAATAATTTTTTTCTTTTTTTCTTTTCCTTCCTCCTCGTCCATCGGCTGTTGGGCCTCGACGACGGCTGCGACAAGCCTCTGGCGACGGCCGACTTCTTCGGCCTTAGGCAAGGTCGAGCTCGAGCTTGCAGGAATCTGGCGAGGTCGACGTCGCCCAAGGCTAACTCTTGTCGGCCCGTGCCTATGGACAGTTGCCAGCCCTCGCCGAGACCCAACAATAGCTGAGGAGGAAGAAGGAAAATATAAAAAGCAAAGAAAAGAAAAAATAAAATATTAAAAAATTCAAGATAAATAATTACGGAAAGTGCTTTCACCTTCTTAGATTTAGGAATTCACTTTCATAATTTTGTGGATGAATATTTTCCTTGACCAGAAAGTATTTTTGGTTGACTAAGCTTTTTCAACAAATCAAATGGGTAAAAATTTGGAAAAAAAAATTCCAAGAAAACACTTTCTCTCAAATAAACGCATCATTAATACCTTTTGGACCATAAATTAGGTGACCATAAGCTTTTACCTATACAATGAGATAACACTATCTACCTTGAAGAAGATGACATCATACTAGTTTCGTAAAAACAAGCTATAACCACAATACTTGACGATTCGTCGTGACGAGATAGAATTGAAATCTACACTAAAGTTTCAAAGTAGAAGTGTGACTTCTAGCACTTGGAATTGAATTAATTACTTTTTTAAGTACAAGATGGATAAGAGATTATGGAGATTATTAGGCTTCTTTTCAATGGATTCACTACCTTGAGATTCATTGTTTGTTGGAAGCAATCTTAACCTTCAGATCATTGATGAAATCATTCAAGTTCTGCTCGGACGACCCATTGGGACCCAATGCATTATCAAGGGTCTTCCTCACCTCTCTCACCTTCTTCCTCAGCTCATCGGCTGATCCACCGATCATCAGCCGCCTAATCTTCTGACCAACCTCCTCTCTTGTGACCGACTTCTTGTCCCTCAGGTTGACCCCAATTCCCCAGTCGTCGACCACCAATTTCCGATTTGTAAATTGGTCGGTCAACAGGGGGAAGCACAACATCGGAACGCAGCACCATACGCTCTCCAATATCGAATTCCACCCGCAATGCGTCAAGAAACCCCCGATGGATGAGTGCGACAATACTTCAATTTGGCAACACCATGGTACGACCAATCCTTTGCCGTTGATCTGGTCACCAAACCCAGGAGGCAACGGCTCAGATTCGTCCGAGCTCACAATGTCGGGACGAAGCACCCAAATGAAGCTCACTTCGCTAAGCAAAAGCCCATGAGCTATCTCCCAAATGACTTGCTTACTAGCATGAGCGTAGCTTCCAAATGAGATGTACAAAACCGACCCACTTGGCTTGGCGCCAAGCCACTCAGTGCAATCTGACTCGGACCACAGGCTCATAGCCACGGGGCTCTTGGCGAACCCGGTTGGGAATATGGGGCCAATTGCGTAAACTGGTTGTTTCTTTTGCAAGGCCGATAGGGTATCCGGCTCAAGCTCTTGGACTGTGTTACAAATGATCATGTCTGCTTTCTTCACATCCTCGAAGGCCTTGTATATAATCCGGTGGACCACCGTCCGTGTATTGGCAGCTTGGAGGTACGATGCTAAGTCCTTCCGTTGGATCGACTGGACCCCCGGCACATAATTGATGGCGTCTTCCTGATTATCTGATGATAAAATCTGATTATTTTCACCATGTAAGAAAGAAATGCTAGTGTCTGGAAATAAAACCACAGAGAGAGATTAAAGTGCACGTACATATAAAGACGTCGTGTGTATGCATATGGCTAGATTTCACCCCTCGATTATTTGAATTTCTATTCATTTCCTTTCAAATTATCATGTACTCAACTCTTATAGTACTATATCCAGAAATTCATTAATAGACTTTTTTTGGGTGAGATAATATGTCCAGAAATTACTCATTAATTCAATTGATGTTAATAATATATATGGTTAATCATATGAATGGTCATGTCTATGTTAGTGCAAGTCCAGAAGTGGATATTTCCGTATTGATGAATTAGTATAAACACCAAGGTATTGATCTAAATGGCAAGAGAATCTGCTCCTCTTTATGGTCTGTGGTTCAAGCCTTGTTGAGAGCATTTCAGAAATAAAATCTTGAAATGCACCGGCTGATGTGGGGAGTGCACCCTTAACATTGCTTGAGGAGGTGGACCAGTCAAGGTGCACAAAATCAACCTAGACACCACTTGACTCTTATACCCGCTAAACCAAAATAGTACTTAAGTTAGTATGTACCTTGAGCACCAAAATGACCGTTAATGCGTAGAAGGTCCAAATGATAATAAAGAGTGAGCACCAAAGCTGGTTCGGTCCAAAAGGAAATATTGACAAGATTGTACTTCTCGCAAATCATTGAAGACCACACAAAGAAGGTGTCAACTATCAAGCAATTCACTGGCGGCTCCGACACGGCCAATTTCCCGATGAGTTCATCCGCGTGAGCCGAGAACACGTGTAGGATACCCTCCATGAACTGGTCGTGGTGGAGCGACCGGTCAAACCCCAGGGGAAAGCCGTCGCTGACCGTTGCATAGCGTATGTCAAGGCCGGATTTCTGGGCTCCAGCGAAGATGTCCTCGTCTTCGGGGTCGTGGTTGTGATGGCGGGACTTGGTTATTTGTTGGTGAACGAATTGAGTGTTGACAAAGGTGATGGTGAAGCCCCTTGATGCAAGCTTCATGGCAAGATGGACAGAAGGGATGACATGGCCTTGGAGAGGGTAGGCCATCATGAGGGCATGAGGCTTTTGGTGATTGTTCTCCATCTTTCTGCTTCTCTGTAGAGAGAGAGAGAGGGAGGATGTGTTACTACATAGTTGAGAAGTGAGGGATGAGGATCATATGTATGAAATTAGAACTCTGCAGAGAAGTCACGGATAAGAACAAAGATGTGGCCTTGGTAGTCAGGAGCTAATTAGTCGATTGATGACTAAGTCATGCTTCCACTGACTAAGTCAAATCCACGTGTATTCCCTTCGAAGCAGAACGTGCACTAGAAACTCTACTAGAGAATTCATTTTTTTAAATGATTATTTTGTCCATTATATTATTCATAGAATAATAATTTTTTGGGCCAAGAGATATGGACGTACAATTACATTTTACAGTTCCGGATTTCCACTGAGATGGTGAGTTTCCGTGCATGCCTATCACCGAGGGGTGAGTAAGATGGACCATTCAAATCGAGATCGAATCGAATCGATTGGTTTGGTCCGGTTCTCGAAAATATCGGTTCGATTTTCGATTCATAAAAGTGAAATCAGTTTTCGAGCGGTCCGATTCCCGGTTCTAAGATGAGAACTGGATCGGATCGGACCGATCAGACTGGATTGATAAATATATGTTTTTCTAATTTTTTTCATATATATAATATTTAATAATGATCCCATTGGAACCGATTATTCAATTTTTTCATTTATTATATATATTTTTCTAATTTTTTCCATGACTTTATGGGATCAAATCAAAACTGCAAAGGAAAAAACGGAACAATCGCTTCCCAGTTCACAAATAATATTTAATATTGGTCCCATTGGAACCGGTCCATAATCTCAAGACTAGTCGATCCGGTCTTCGATCCTAAAAATTGGGAACCGATTCTCCCGGTCCTATTCCCAGTCCTTGGATTGGACCGGACCAGACCGAAAACTGCTCATCCCTACTACCATTTGCCACTCTTCCTTGTTTTTTCCTTTCTTTTTTGGGGCCAAGCTCCTCTTCCTATCTTTTTTTCTATCATTTCTCTAACTCTTTTCGTTCTTGACTTTTGCTTTGCCTCCCGTAGAATCCAGGAATCAAACCTCACACCTGTGATACTAATGTCCCTACCTCCAATCCTCTTCCTACTTTAGGAGCCCATAAATTCTCAACCATGAATGTACTACCATCGCATGCATGTAATATACGACAAAGTGATCCAGATGCTGTATAGCATGCCATTGTTACGTGCAAGCAAAGTCATTCAATGTCAAGATTTGTTTCTTTGAAGCTTAGACAAGAAGTTGGTTTTATCTACATTATAATATTCTCTCACTTTTCTGAAATTGATGGGCCTAATTCCTCTAATACCCTCAGTTTTAGGTCTAGTCTCAATTCCATCTCGAATTTTTCTTTTTGTCTAAAAAAAATAACGCCAACTTTAACTCTAATCCCAAACCTATCCCAAACCTTTTTATGCCTAAAAAAATTACCAACTTTCAATCTAATATCAAATCTGCCCCCATTAACCCTCTGTCCAAAAATCGCCATTAATTGTTTGACGTGGCATTTCCATGTTAATAAAAAATTCACATCAACAATACAACATGGGAAATTATCTCCAAAACGAAATTGTTCTTTGATATGAAAATTAATGAAATTAAAAAACTTCAAACAAAAATACACATCAGCAAGGTGATGTGAAAAATTATGTCCAAAACAAAATCGTTCTTTGATATGACAATTACAGAAATTAGGGAAAACTACCAACAATTTTTTTTACGAAGGGCTATCAGGGGAAACTTTTGGGACTAGAGTTAAAGTTGGTAGTTTTTTTAGACCAAAAAAAGGTTTGTGGCAAATTTGAAACTAAACCTAAAGTTGGAGTTTCTTTTAGATAAAAAAAATTCGGGACATATTTGGAACCGGACCTAAACTTGGGTTTTTTTAGACAAAAACAAATTCAGAACAAATTTGGACCGGACCTAAAGTTGAGGTTTGTTTGTAAATAAAAAAAACTTGAGGGAAAATTAGGACTAAACCTAAAGTTAGTGAATTTTTAGGAAATTAGGCAGAAATTGATGAACAAACTTCTCTAAATATCTACAAAAGATTACTGTTACAATTAATATGATCTCATGGTACATGGGTCGGGGGAAACTTTTCATAGGTTTTTGATTGGTAGGTTGCATGTTTGAATGTAACCCAGCCTTAACTCTAAAACACGTAACAAAAAACAAAAAGGATAATAATACCATAATTACCTCTACTTAGTTTTCAGAAGAACAACCTTAAAAGAATTTTTCATGGCATTGGTCTTAATCGGTGAAAATAGTCTTGAGTGCTTTATTACCCATTGCCTCTAAAAGAGATTAAATGCCCAAACAAAAGAAGCAATACTTTCATCCAACAGAAATGCACAACCAAAGAGAACATTCTTTCAATGATGATTCAAGCCAACAAAAGATTCATGTATCATATCATACTTACTTGTACTGTAAGTAGTATCAAACGCCACCACATCTCCAAAACTTTCATAGTCCAGCTTGGATACATCATCAGATCCAAAAAGTTGGTCAGTTTTTGTTCCTTATCTAATTGTAATGTATAAGAAAAATTTCTTCCATTTGATTGTAAGCAATTAACATACATAATGAGGCTTTGACAATCACCTGCACTAATTAAGGTCCTTTTCTTTTATTGTAATCATGTAACATAAAACCAACACTCATTCCCCCCCCCCCCCTCTCCCTCCCCATCCCACTCGCTTCACCAATAAGGTAGGAATATCCTTTCGAAACCCTTAAACTTGTCAACTATCCAAACTTCATCTTTGATTTTAACTTTTTGCAAGCTTGATATCCAATTCTCTTCACTGTCCTATAAATATCTCTTCATTCATGAGATCAGATCGATAGAGAGTGTCACTCACAATGTTGCAACCCTCCCGAAGGCATAGACCACCTAGGGTTTGGCTCATGAATTCCTAAGCTTACACCTAGCTCGGGCTCTCTCAAGCCCATACAAATTCACAAATTCCTAAGCTTACACCTAGCTCGGGCTCTCTCAAGCCCATACAAATTCACAAATTAGGTTCAATATTTAACCACTAATTAGTTTTTGATGGGTCGATTAGAAACTCAAATAAAGTATGGGAGTTTACTTTAATTCTACGAATCAAAGATTAGATGGATTTTGGGACTTGATTACACTAGATTGCTCTAATGCCCTTTCAATACCTTTTCTCTTTTATTTTCAAAAATGTTTTGCAAGCAACTTGGATTAATTTTAAACCTAGCCACTATCATGTGAGTGATGATTATACGGGTGCGCAATCAATAAAATTAACACTCAATAATCAAGGCTAATAAATAAATTACAAGAGGGAAAATGAAAATCAAATATCACAAATTATGATTAGGTTTTTTGGGGGTTTTCTATTATTTTAGAAATAAAGACTAATCTATGTGCAGTGCATGCTACTAATCTAACGTGACATGCGACATATAATTTATCTAAATGTCCTATTTCTAATGACAATTAAAGGGACTATAAATGTTTAACTACATGACCTAATTCTAATGACAGGAAAAAATTAACATGAAATTATTCTAATATGACACACGTTAAATGTCCCTAACATGTAATTACTAAATAACATGTAAGCGATGACGTAGCAAATGACATGGCATGTGACGTGGCATTATGTAGCAAGATGACATGGCATTAATGACACGACAAATAGTAATACAAGCATAACGAGACCAAATTTATATGACATGCACATGATATTTTTATGATTTTTATTAAAATTTAGTAATTAATAATCAATGAAAATAACTTATCTAGAGTAAGATATTATCCGATTCAAACTAGACTAAGTCAAATCCTTTTTTTTTATGGAAACATATCTTAACTAGATAAAAAATATCCTAGCATGCAATCCATCTAGAGAAGGCTATCTAAAACTTATTCTAATTTATTATGAAATCTTATCTAATATCTATTCTAGAATTTATTATATACTTATCTAATCTTTTTGTATTTATCAAATAAGTGAACAAATCAAACAAAGATAAACATTCACTACAACAGATAATCACCAAATCACGAAAGATAAGCATGGAATATTCCAACCAATTCAAATTTGGTGACCAATAAAACTGACAATCATATCCTATAGCTTGAGGATTGGATTGGCCAATTTTTCGAGCTATCAAGAATCGTAACTTGGGGTAGAGATAGGATTGTTGACCTATACACGTTGTCAAATTAGGAAAATTTCCTACTTGGATGATTGCCTAAAAATATCAAAGATATGCATTAGATCACAATATGTTCAAATTAGGCAACAATATCAAATATTCAAATCATATAAGGAAATTACCTAATTCGAAGATTATAGTTTCCAAATCGGACCCGACGGAAGGACTCACGGTGGTGCTCGGCCAGCAATATGAGGATCACCATGAAGACTCTGTTGCTGGTGTCACAGGACTCGTCGATGGCTCACGGTGGCCAACACGGCCAAGGGTTGCTCGCAGTTGTGGCTTGGTCATGGTGGTTGATCACGGCAAAGGTGAACCAGCAAAACAGAGGAAAACCGCCAAGCAAGCAGTAACTCAGTAAGAGGCAAGTGGCTCGGGTTGGTATCCAGGACATGGAGGAGCAGCGACAAGGTGGTGTAGGGCGCGGCTCAGGTCGTGGGGAAGGTTGCTGAGGATGTCTCGGTGCAACGGGTGTCACGAAGAAGCAGCAACAACGTCACACCGTGATGAAGATAGGGGCAGTGACTCAGTGAGGTTGGCCACGGCAAGGCTTGCAGCTTGGGCACGTCGAGGGGAGGGCAGGTCGTGCCGATGCAGGCTTCGTCTCTACGAGCGTCTCCTTAGTTAGTGTTGCAGCAGCGGGGCTACTGGCTAGGTGTCGTCGATCGTCGAGCAGCATCGACAGAAGGTGGTGCAGATACGGTGGGTAGACAGCAAGGAGCTCGTCACAGTGCAGCAACCAGGCGAAGTTGTGGGGTTGGCTCGGCACGTTGTCGTGGCTCACGAACGAAGGGAAAGCGGGCTCAGCATCGGAGTAGATCAGCAGCTCGGCAAAGCAGAAGGGTCGGGGCTGCTGCGGCGTCGCGAGTTGGGTGGCCGGGACCACCCCCCCCCCCCCCCCCCCCCCCCACTCTCTCTTTTTCTTGTGTGTTTCTCTTAGTGTTTTGAGAATAAAATTTTGCCGACCTCGAATTAGAAGGCATAACCATATATTTATAATGTTTAACCTAGGTCTAACCTCAATTCCACTGGCTTATTTCAGCCTTGTCAAAAAATATGCTCTAATAATAACCTATAGGCCTTTCACTCTAATGGGCTAAATTATGTCCAATTAAAGCTCAACAGACCCTCTCTCTTGCCAAATTTCGGCGAACCATATCGTGTAAGGGCTGGCCAAATTTAGCATAATGATGGGCTGAATTAGGCTCAAAACGTATAATAAATTCCTACTCTAATTAAATAGGCCTAACCCGATTCAATTAAAGCTTCGAACTCCCCTTTTCAGCTTGTAATTTTTTGCCACTATTGCACACCCTGGGCTTGGCCAAATTATGCTACATAGGCTTGGTCCAGATAATTCAATTAAGTTCAGCACCATCCACCGCCAGTCCGATTTAATTCAATGAATGAATCAATTTATATGATGAATGTTCTTAAACTATATGCAAGCTAATTAATATTTTGTTTAGGGGACTAGGGTCGGTCCCTAATATTCTATGAACTAAATCCCTAAATAATTAGCCAAAATTCAGGTATCAATACACAATTACAAAAGAGATGTACATATTCACAATATTCCTTTACTATTGTTTGTCTTTTGTCCTCTTCTCACTCCAAATCCCTTAGAAATTTTTGTCTTATATAAGTTTCATCCTCGTTAACAAATGTTGTACCAATTCTAAATTCAAACTCTATATTAACGTTATGCACGATGATATTATCCATTGTAGCGTCTACAAATTTCTAAAAAAAAAAATCTAATTATTTAAAGAAGACAGATAAAGTGAAAACAAACTTTAATTCTAAAATGATAAGCCATACCCATTTATCCCGACAGCAAGTTGAGTTAGCTACCGAGCACTAGGAATAAGATGTCGAAAATTTTATAAAGGTAAGTTATTGACTTCAACAGATTGTTTGTGTATGCATATTTAAGCCGTAATAGAAAACGTCATATCCACTTATGTGCAGATCACTCCTGGTTTTCTTCTCACTCTTCGTTTTTTCAAAAACAATCTTATCTGCTTGAAGCCAAATTCAAGATAAATGTGAGTGAATGGAGTGGAGGTTGATGTTGACAGAGAGAGCCTGATTATGAAGCGTAAGTTGAAAAGAGGGAAGAAGAAAATTATTCATTAGAGATTTTCGCCGAACAACCACTAAAGTTGTAATGTGAAACCCATAAAAACCCTGACTTGAGCAAGAGAATTTTTTTTCGCTCAACCATAAGAAGCAAAGAAATCAGATTATAGCTTCCATTTCTTATTTTCAAACCACATCCTACTGGAACCCTACTCCTCCTTCACCGAATTTTATCTGCAAAACACTTGCAATACGAGCCGCACTTCATTCACTCGCATTTATCTTGTACTCCACACAACGATTAAACTAAAAAATCATAATCAATCTCTCTGTATTAACATTCACTAAAAAATTGTCCTCTAAGCCAAACGGAGATATTGAGAAACGACGAAAGCAAACCATCAGAGAAGACCGCAATACTTGAAATCTCAGATATGTTGCTCCCTTGTTATTAGCTCCAGAGTTGCACCTCCTTGGAAAGCTATGTGAGAGAGCCTGCAACTAAGAAACGAGTTTTGTCAAAGCAGAGAAACGAGTACAGTGGAAGGAGCTAAGAAATTCGAAAGAACGCCTCTTCATCTTCCAAACGTGAAATGAGTTTTGTTACGGACTAAGAAAAGGAGAGAGAGAAAAGAAACTTGAAATGAGGAGAGTGTTTTTGGCGAGGTTCATATGTTAGCATTTATTATTGCTTTTGTTTGCTCAGTCTCTTTTTAACTCGCCAGTTTGCTATCCAGCGCCAGAGAAAGCTTCTGATTTTGATTTTTTATTTTTCAAATACCCGTGTCGCCCTTTGAGTGGAGCTGACTAGGTTCACGCCCACCATATTGGCTGGTGACGCGCTACATATCATTGAATATTTTCTCAAAACTAAAAGTACTTACAGTATTGTTAACCCAAAGTAAGAAGAAAGAACGCAAATCAAAACAAAACAAAAAATGAGCGTACTCCTCTCTCTCTCTCTCTCTCTCTCTCTCTCTCTCTCTCTCTCTCTCTCTCTCTCTCTCATTTACATGCTTCATAAAACTAAAAAACTCCCACATCACGATAGTTTGTAGCGGCTATTTGTGTGTGTGTGTGTGTTTTTTTTTAATGACTCTGATCTAAATACAAAAGGATAGGTTCCCGTGAACCCGGCTTCGCCATTTTTCCTCACCGTTATTTCCCAATACATGCTCCTTCTCAACTTATTGAAAAATAATATGCACGAGTCGTGTTTAGAAATTTTATGTTAGCAATATTTTTCCAATAAGCGAGATGAAGGGAGAGTAAGGAAGAGAGAGATAGAGAGTGTGTGTGTGTGTGTGTTTTGCATTTTATGTTATTACTTGAGTGAGTAAGAGACTAAGGCTCCATTTGTTTCGTGAATCTTCGTTTTCCAACGTTTTGATTGCTTAAAAAAATGAGTAAATGGAAAATCTTTTCCTTGTCAACAGAAACTCATGTTTAAATTCGAACATAATACAACTATACGTCGACGCTTGGACCAGAGGCCTCAGCGCTTGGGCACGTGAAACCTAACGCCCATGTGCAGGTCCTCGACAGCCTGGCTCTTGTCCCAAAGGCGGGACCTGGGTCCACAAAGACCACGCCCAAGTCCACAAAGGCTAAGCTCGGGATCCTAATACCCATATCCAGGTCTTCGGCGGCCGTGCCCGAGACCCTAGAGCCCATGTCCCAGTCCCCAGCAGCTATTCCCAGGTACCCGGCTCCCGACTTGGGTCTATCAAGGTTGGGTGTAGTTCCTCGATGGCAAGGCCATGGTCCATAAAGGATGGACCAAAGTTCCATAAGGTTGGGCCTAATACTTTGGAAACCATGCTTGGGTATCCGACTATAGTGCCCAAGTCACTAGCGCTCGAAGTCGGGCCTCGTCCAGCGCCCTGCCTTGAGACCCAGTCTGGCACTTAGGCTTGGGTCCACAGAGGCTCTGGCACTTAGGCTTGGGTCCACAGAGGCATGGCTTGGGATCCCAGTCCCCGTGCTTGGGTACTCAGCCGCCATGCATTCTTGCCATTAAAGACGCAGATTCCTCATTGCCACCATTAACATTTTACACTCTGGTAATGGAGACGACCACATTACTTCAAAAAAGCATCCAAGTCATGGTCTCTTTAAATCTTGTCTGGTGGCATTCCAAATTTGCTTGAAACAGTTCTCATTCTTTTGCTACAACAGTTACAGGAATACGAACCGAAGTAAAACTAACAATTGTCCACGTTGGTTGAGATTAACAATGTACAGAGAAAGTAGCCAAAAAAAATTAATAATTAGATACAGAAGTCATGAACATTCGCTCATGTCTATTTTTGTACAACTGAGCGAGTCATCTGTGAGGAAACTTTCTGCACATCGCTGAACTTCTCAAGACTTGCATCAGTACCTCGAGTCAGTTAATTGGGAAGACGACAAAATACAGGTACAGATTATTCCCCTCGTGCCACTCCGAGATACATCCAGGTAAAATGTCAGTGTAACCACAAGATTAGGCGCTTTCTCAAGCTTCAACCGTAGATCCAGATTCTTTCTTGTCCATTCCAAAGAAAGAGCAATTTTGAAATGCATCCAAACTGTTGGCCATCAGACGGTTCAAGCTACTGAGACTGTCACTCAAAATTAGATCTTCTGCATGGTACTTTGAAGATGGTACATCCAAATCCAAAGGTCCTAAAGAGTCGGGCTGCAATGGGATGAATGGAATATTAAGTTTATTAAAAGAGAGCAGCTCGATGCTACTAGATACCATAAGAAAAGATTCTGCATCACTGAAGCGTCATATCCATGAGCAAAATGACATTATGTATCAGTACAATTTCCTTTCCTACACGTTAAGGCAATCTTGGAACTCCAGAAAGAACGAAAAAAAGTAAATAAATGCTGGTAAAGTCGAGCAACCTCTGCCTTTCTGTGTGAGCTGGCGTGGGTTTATGCATCTGAGAGAGAGAGAGAGAGAGAGAGAGAGAGAGAGAGAGTATACCCAATAAATATCCGTCAGGCCAAAACCATCTTTTGCTGTATTCTCCACAATATGTTGATCTTGTGGCTGACACTCATCCATAGGGTCAGCAGGATCAATATCGTAAGTAGCTTTTTCCGCTTGCCGCAATTCCTGCAAAGCAAATATGATGAGTAATACGGCAATCTTCTTTCTCTTTTTTGTCTTTTTTCCATTGGAGAGAGATACATCAATCTTCACTTTAGGAAGCAGAAGTCCTCTTTATAGATCCAAAAGTATTACCTCAATGGAGCCGTCCAAGCCCACAGGACCTGTTCTAATCTGTGCACTGGCTTCAGAATGAGTGGCAGACACAGAAGTGACCTTACGAACAGCAGCATTCTTTTGGAATGAGAAGGCATCACAAGTTTCTTCAGCATCCCATATGGATGTTGCATGGGACAATAAGGTCGACTCAGATCCCATCTTGTTTTGATATCTAGAAATATGAGCGGCTATAGCAGCATCAAATGAATCACAGCTAAATGACATCTGTGGCATGCACTGAGGACTTTTGGCAGCTACTCCTTCATCGTCACAGTTAACATGCAAGTCATAAGATGCTTCAAGTAAATCTCCTATGCTTATATTGGTGAGACTATCAGCCCACTCACAGGCTGACACTGATATATTGTTGCCGGATCTCAGTTCATCCTGCCAAGTTTACAGGATTAGTTCACTCAAAACATGCACACAAATTGCAAATTCCAACAGCAAAGGTACTGTGGTCGGAAATAGATTGTGTTAGAATGATCTAACAGTATGAATGTATACAAATCTGTGACAAATTAAAAGACATATTCCACTTACTAAGACAAACATTAAAAATCCAACAAAAAATTTTCTCGTATCAGAGGAGTGGAGACAGTGCCTCTGCACCTAAACTAGGGCCAAATATGCCAACACTATCCCATCCATGTGCGTGGTCCTCTACATTTTGGTGACAGAATGTGAAATGTGGACGAGAGGAAAGGAAAGAATCAATTTAGTGGGCCCCCAAAAAATAGAAAAAAGAACAGTATAAACCCTGAAGATAAAATTGAGTGCATTAGCCCAAGTTAGGCAAAAATTGAAGCTTCAAATGTACAAGGTTAGCACCCAAGAACTTTCCTAGTCCACAATGCAATGAGGTTGATGTGAAAATTTGCACTAGGAAAAGGCCACTCTGCTAGACTAAAATTGATGTACTAGGCCTTATTTTTTACCAGCCTGTCATTTATATGAGTTGCAGCTATATTAGACAAATACCAATAACAACATAGGGGCACTAAATGCAAAGCTCGAAATTGCTAGAAGTATCTCATATGACAGAGAGCATAGGAACAAGGAAGATTTATTACCCCATCATTCAACTGTCTCATAATCCCACCACCTGTCTCATTTGCATAGCACATTGCATCAGTACCAGTAGCAGATGGTTTCATAAGATCACTCTTCGAACCCACGGCAACATAACCACTTCTCTCTTCGGAAACAATTGAGGGACATGCAAGACCACTGGTAGCACTCACTGAAAGCAGTTGATCCTCATAGGTATGTCCGACCTTCTCAGACTGATGATTAGCTGATGGAGGAATTTGTTCAGAATCCAAAGTGCTGTTACACGCCATAACAGACTCCCTGGGGAGGCACGGTGCTTGACGTTCTTGAAATGTTATCGAACTTAACTCATCCTTGGAAAACCAGCCATACCTTCAAATAGTACTATACGTTAACCACAAGTAAAAAAATAATGTGAACTAGCATCTTGCAATCAAATTTAGGGGAAGGACCTTAAGCGGAACACCGCGGGATTCTCCAGAACTGTGTAAACATCTGCTGCACTCATAGCTGTATCCTGGGTCCATCTTTGACAACCAACCAATTTCTCCCTTTCAACACCATATGGACAAAGCATTAGCTCTCCACATGCTACACTCGAACTTCCCCATTTACGATTCAGATGCTCCATGACTGATGATATTTTCTTACGATTACTGAGAGTGAGCTCAAGGAAGGGATTATGATTATCCTACGAACATGGAAATACATTTTTCATCAAACACCTAGAAGAAGGGACGATATCAGACAAGTCAACAAAGATTCCAAAGATACAAACCTTCTCCAAGCTTCTTCTTGTGGCATCATCAACTGGAAATAATTGAAGTTTTAGTTTCATGGAAGCTTGTAAACTGCTCTCTACAAATTGGTTCTTCGAGAAACAAGGAAGAGGTGGAAGATCTTCTCCAGTATGATCAGAACCGTTTTGCTCTAGTAGAAGACAGAGAACCAGAGTCAGAAAATTAGGTCTTACTTCTTAGATTAATATTCTGTCAAGTGAATTAACCAGGAATAACTCACTGGGAATGCACTGGTCATTTTCAACCTCCTTACTAACAGCAGTTCGTTCCAAATGCTCTGCAGCATCAGCAACCAATGAAACCCCAGCTATGGCAGCCTTTTCCCACTTTTTATATGCAGCAGACGAGACAGCACCACCTGAAATTAGTAGCAAAAATCAGCAAATGTTTTCAGTTAGGCACTAAAGATACATTGATGGACTGATAAAACTCATCAAAAAAGAATGTTGCGCTATTATTTTGGCAAGAATCGCTCTCAAGCTAATTCCTCATCAGCATTTTCACCAACCCCCCCCCCACCCCCCGCGCCCTGCGGTCAATTATGCTATCCATAAAGGCGCTGGCATGGCAACATGGATATAGGACCGGAACTTGCCCTGAATCAACTAAATTTTGGAAGCATAAACGTGTAAGGAGCTAAGAATGTGATCATACATGTAGAACTAATCTTAATAGATAAGAATTATAATCCATGAACTAGATTGAAAAGCCAGCACATAAATGAGTAAATAAGAGCAAGTCATTTGAATGGTCATTCTGCCCAAAAATATGGATGCAATTAAAACATGACAGACAACATATTTTGCAAATAAATGCTTCTCCTCCATGCCAAACGATAAGAACCAGATATAATCTATGTGGAAGAACAAAGACACATACCCGGTTTTCGTCGCTGTCTTGCTGGCTTCAGTGTCGTAGATTCTACTTTGCCATTGCCACGGTGGACCACATTTAAGGGGCGCTTCAATGGTGGCTTTCCAGATCCTAATTTCTGTATATTCTGACTGTCAACTAGAACCAGTCTGACTGCACGACTGTCATGTCCAGATGTTCGACCATGACTTGAAATAGTGCTTGGAGAAGAACAATTCTCCCCTTGAGATCTTTTCCTCACATTCTTCTTCCTGTCTTTCAGCAGTTGATGTTCCTTCCAAGGAAAATAATATACATCCGGTAAGCACATGAAGAAACTGAAACCTTTCAAATTCATATCAAGCTAACAGACACGATGAACACAACATATCCAGAAGTAACTAACCAAAGCTTCTACAAATATCTTGAACCTCCGGGGCTTCAAGTGAAGCTTCGATGCTTTACAGCTATACTTCTCCAGCAAAGACCACCTATTTAAACAAATCACATAGTAATTTTCGTGATCAACTCATCAGCGGTACAATTTTAATTACAGCAGAAATGTAGTATACACAAGTTAATTATCATGAATGCCAATGACATAGTAGAAGCAGACACCAATACCCTTTAGCCATATGCTCAAGAAAAGATTTTCTAATGTACATGCAGGCCCCCAGGGAACTAATGGCTAATGTAACTGCAGTTACCCAAGAACATTATGACCAACAATCAAAGCAAGGGATGAAACTTCCCATCCTTTCCCTCTCTTTTTTTTTTAATTTTTGGTCTGATCCTTTCGCATCCTTTCCCTCTTGAAAAGGTCAATTCATGGAAAATATTTGTAAAATAATTAAATTATGCACTGCTTCCCAGCTAGCATTTCGAGGAACTGATTCAAATTTAAAAAGATATCATAGAATGGTATAAGTCTCCATTGAAAAGAAAGGAACAGATAGTAGGTTAAGTTTACCATCTAAGCATTGCAGCATTAGTATCCTTCGAGTTCTTGGCATCAAGACACAATCCTGGACCCAGTAATTTGTTCATACGCCTAACAAGGCGATAATAATAATGTCTGACCTGCATACAGAAAAAAAGGATATATTTTCTAAATACTACAGGAGATAGTAGCACTTTTCAATTGTCCAACGTAGTCAAAATTAATTAGTCAAGCATGTACCTGATCCTTGTTTTTACTTTGCACGCGGCAAGTGATCTTCTCAAAATTCTGCACATGATATATTAATGTAACAAGGAGAGCAATAATTAGAAAAATAGAAAAAAAAAATCACGTTCTAAAAGGTATAGACTGCAACACACCTTGCCAACTTGACGCAATGCAGCAAAGAAACTTTCCTCCTCTTGACGTGTCCAAGCAGCCCATTGCCGTGTAGGTCTTTTTGCTGCACAGGCAGTAGGCACTATCACTAAAGGGAGAACTTCCTGCTTTCCATCAGGCTGGATTTCTTTCAAAATTGCAACAATGAACAAGAAGTACAGTCAAGCATACCAGGTTGCTGTGTCAAAACAGGAGCCGTGGTGGAAGCTGTTAGACCTGAACCTCCATCCTGAGTTACATGACTCTCTGGATGAAGGTTGGTCTCAGAGTCTAAGGAAATCTGCACCTCTGACTGCATGATTAAGTCATAAAAAAAAAGACTTAATTCTCTTCAGCTTCCATATACTCTCTCAGGGTGCTTTATTGGCCCTTCGACTAGCGAAGAGTCCAAACTCAGCAGCTCTATACAGCCAGCTATAAAAGAAGCTCCGCACCAACAGATCGCAGGAACTGAGACAAAACAAAGAACGACAAAATAAGATTCCAAGGAACTCTAAAGTCATGCATACCAAACAAGTAAAAGGACAATTTTCATTAGCACAATCACCTCCTTGATACTTCTCCTTCCGAGTCAATTCAGGCCAAGAGTAAAAAGAAAGAAGAGATCGTGACTAATTAAAACTAGGCATAATTTCACCAATTTTGCAGTCCTCAGATGAATGAATCCCTTAATGCTAACAGGCCACAAATTTCATCAGCCGAGGTGTATATCTTTATTCGTATTCTTCTTCCCCATAGCTGCCGGGGACAAGATTATTTTACCGATCTTTCTAGTTAGCTCCACTTCGATCATCAGTTCAATTCGCAAGCATATTTTAAAACGGCTTCGAGAAAATGCTGCGGAGATTAAAAGATCCAGCAGATCAAGCTACTCTGTCCATCTTAGTTTTCTCCTCCTTCTCCTAGTATCCCCTGGATGCGGTTTTGTTCAGACACTCCTCTAACACATTAGAGCTCTAGTTGTGAATTTCAGAAACCTAGGAAATGCTCAAGTCATTTCGACGGTGAGTCAATGATCTTAGAAACACAGTACTTCCATTAGCCCCAATTTCAGCCCATGCTCAAAGAAACCCTAATCACCTGGAATTCAACCTACAATCTTGCATTGACCACGAGATCAATCGAATCCATCCTAGAGAATAAGCAACCAACCAAGCCCCAAATAATTAACCAATCGCCATCCCGATCCACTTTCCAAGAGAACATCAGAGCAAAACTGCATCCCTCCATACCGTCGCAGCTTCGAAACAAATTCCAGATCTGACTACAACACAGCTACGACCCCCACAAAACCGCCTCGCCCAATTTCACGCGAACCCACAAATTTTCAAACTTTCTAGATTTTCACAGCGGCCCAACAGAAGCTAGGGCTCCGGAACGAGGAATCAACAGGGCAACAAGTCGAAATCCTCAGTCGAACGAAAAACGGGACAAGAACTCGACGAATTCAAGCCGAAAGCATTACCTGAGACCGAGATCGAGAGGCTCCGACGACCCCCGGGAAGATCAGCATCGGCAGGAACGAGCTCCGAAATCGCCAAGAACAACGATTTGGGAAGCGGCGAGAAACTTCCGGCGAACGCTACAGTAGAGGGGGAAGGAGATGAAAGAAGAAGGAGAAGAAGCAAGTACTTTTTTTTTTCCTCCCTTTTTACTTTGCCAGAAAATTAAAAAACAGAAAAGCAGGAAAAAGAAGAGACCTTGTTTGAATAAAAATTCTCTCTTTTCTTTTCTGGGTAAAAGCTGGGTTTATTGACGAAGACGATGATGATGATGGCAACATAGGGGACTTTGGTTTTGGCTTTTGGTAAGTATTCCTTTCCTACAAAACATAACTACAAAGTACAAACACGACAAGCAACTCAGAAATGCCCCCCAAATTTGGGCTTTTTTTCTTCTTTTTCCTTTTTTTTAAAGGAATATTAAATAAATTCAATAGATGTCATTGTAAAAAAAAAAAATCAACAGATGTCATTCGTTTGTGACCTGATCGTGTCAGGAGAGCCAAGTTTGGTGATGGGGTGTTAAACTTTTTTTCATGTTTGAGTGCTGTGTTGTACACAACCAGGTGGGTACACCTCTTCCGCAGGTGGGTGACATTAGCATCGCTCAAATTTTGAAATTCAAAGTGGCATGAAGAGGGGGTGCTTTGGGAGGAAAATGGATCTTTGCTGTGTGCCCAAAATAATGAGACCTGGTGCGGGAGTGAAACTGCATAAGCAATTGAGGTTAGGAAATGGATCAAAGTTAGAGAAAGGTAAAGATTGATGATTGTGAAAGGAAGTTCTGTGGTGCAGAGAGTAGCAGATTGGATTAGAAGCAGAAGGAACCTTTCAAAGAAAAAAAAGAAGAATAAAGTTGGTAAAATGGCAGAAGGGGCATAATGGGAAATGCGGAAATTTATGCCCAGAAAAGCAAACGAAAAAAAAAATGGATAGTTGTTTATAATGAGGAATATGTTTACGGAGGATACAAGGCCCCAGAAAGCTTCATGTTTCTCCACAAGTTATCATCACTCATTGGGGCAAACAATCAAAAACATGTGACCAACCAATGGCCCAGCTCTTCTTGAGTAATTGACCTAAGCAGACTTTGTCGAGTGCTTCAACATAAGTTGCTGGCATGGAGAGGCAATTTTTACTTATTAACCCATAAAATGAGGGACCATGTGGCGGAATAGTTAGCTTTCTAAGAAGAAGCATTCTTTGTCACTTTCAAAGCTTTTTGGAATATCCTCCTCCCAAATTGTTATAAACCGAATTTTGCAGAGACTTGTCCTACGATACATCCTTCTCTCTCTACCCTCTCCTGGCAATCTGACTTTGACATCAAAAGGTACACAGGAAGGCTCTCCATCACCACCACCCACCCTTTTCCAATCCCCAAAACTTTAACTGGTGTTCTACTATTTGCACTCATTGACTGCTATTGAGCATTTTTTACCAGACTATACTTAACCGGTTTACCAGAATAGATAGAAGGGAAAGAAATCGGTAAAGAGGTAATCATTATCGTGAAAAAAAATTTCCGATCAATTGTTATCACGACATTACTATGAGATGAAGAAAATCAAAATCAATAGGACCCTCATCTGTAGAATAAAAGAGAAAATCGTTCATTTCAATACTTCGATGGTTGCATAATTTAAATACTCAGTATTACATTAAGAGGTTCTATCCATAATGAGTAAAAAAGGTAGATTACAGATTGCCGCCCCAACTTACGGCGGAGGGTGAAAAATCAATGAAAGAATATCCCACATTTGTGGGATGATAGACAGCCTTAACCGTTGTTCTGCCTTTCCAAACAGCCACTAACCACAGCTGACTATTATTAGTAGTCACCCCGATGTCTTTGCCCAGATTCAAAAAATTCTTCTCTTGCATGCTTTGGCTGCTCGATTACATTTCCCCAAGATGATGCATTCAATTCCTACTATCCTTGCAAATATGTATTTCTTCCGAGAGATCTTCGCTGATAATGCATTTCAATCCCTATTATCCCAATGGCTCCAATCCAATGATCTGAATAATTCTCCTGAGATTGAGCATAATGCCATTTTCACTGCATTTCCATAACAAACATTTTCATGCGCCATGGTTTGGTTGGGATGCAAAACCGCAGTAATGGGAGGGTGCCTTCTTGTTGCTCCAGATTCAAGCCTCCTTGCAGACTAGCCTGTGAAATCAAACCACTTTCACTGTGACAAACTCACTCGGTAGCTGTGTATCAGTCAATCCCACATCTTTACTGCTCATTGTTTGATTTCAAGAGCATCAGCCTATACATAGGGGCCCCACGATCTAGAACATGTTGTTCCCAATCTGATCTAATTCCAAACGGGTTCTCCTCTAGCCACCCTCTATTTATAGTGGTATCTTGTGCCTGCGAAATTGAAAGCTTCCCCTTGCCATATCTCAGAAATTGTTCTTTCATCCTTACAGCAACCGCTTCAACGTCAGATTGTAGAAATACCTAGAGATAAGGAGAAATTGTCAGATGAAAGTCTGAAACATAGTTGGGTGAAAGAGATCGATATTCTTTTAGCTTTTGATATGACAGAAAAGAACGAACAAGAATTTCTTAAGCCAGTTTCCTAGAAGATACAATCTGAGTCCTCATGAAAACAAAATTGTCCAAACATTTGTGTACAATTCAAGAGCTTAAAAGTGAAGCACTGCACATTGTACATTGTACATTGTACATTGTATATATCCAGTTACCAAAGGAAGCAACCACTTATCAATCTCATGTAAATATCCGAAGTTATATTTAGAGCACTGCACATTGTACATCTTCATACGGAGACACTTTGAGTTTCAAATATGATGCAACAGCAATTTTTTTGGGCCATCCAATGCATCTGCCGTTGCATTATTATTTAATGTATTAACAGGAATGAAAAGAAAAGGTCAAAGCTCCTACTTGAAATCAAATTCTAAGATTTTTAACTAATTTTATCAGCAGCAATTGTTACCTTTCCATTAGGGATGAGGAGATCAGCAACTGCTTCAACTAATGATTTTTGAAGCATCCTCCACCGATGTTCTGGTTTGTTAAAGTCAGGGTTTGGGCACTAGATAGAACAAACACATACCAGATAAAACACATAAATAATAACTCAAGAAAAATTGAACTAAAAGAATAAATTGATGTTATTGCAGTTGCTTCTATAATATACTAGGGGGAACATCTAGAAAAAGTGTGGTTTAATCACTACCTGTATTGAGACAAGAATTACATCTCCAGGATAACTGGAGACAATCGAGCAAAATGTGGATGTTGCATTGGTTGCAATGAAGTATCTGAGACAACCAGAAAATTTGAGCAACAATTGTGTACTTGAATAGCAAATAAAACAGTTAGCATTTTCAAGATTAAACTACATTTCTGGAAAAGATGAATATGACACTCGATATTACTAATTTGCCCTTTTAGTTTGTAGACAATATGACTTGTGTGTCTCCATTGATCATAAAAATTCCTGCATTTGACAGCTGCGAGCTGATGCTGTGGGTCAACAGGCTAGTCTTTCTAAACAAGATGTCGATGAAGGCAAAGACATCCACTTTGAAAGTTTAATTTCAGGCGTCTCAGATTTTTTTCCTAATTTAACACCCACTAACTTCCCAACTAAGTCACAGACAAATAAAGTTGGTAATCAAAGGTCTACTTTGTCCATTCACCCATTGACATCTTTTTATTTAATATTATCCAGTAACTCAATAAACTTATATCAGCAGACTTAGTAACTATAACACCATGAAATCGAACAGGCAAATGCAATGAGATTATTAGCATTCTTCCAGGAGAGAAAACCCAATGTGCCTAATAAAGCTTGAAATAGGCATCCAAATCCATGGGTTATATTATCACAGGAAGAAAGCAAAAATTTACCCACAAGTTCAAAGAGTAAAGCATATTTTGAGGTACTAATCACCATGAAAATACAGAAAAGAGAAGTAGAGAGGAACAATGATCTGTAAGACCCCAATTATATATGTAGCTGCCTAAGAGAAGAGGAACCTTACACAGTCAAACAAGTTTTTTTTTGTTCCAGGTGAATAAAATTAGCCTAAACTGACAAAGAAGTAGCGTGTACCCATTCTTCAAGTTCGATTGATGGACAGCAATTAAGCAGCGCCGCACAAGCTGAAAGATTAGTATTGAGTAAATATATGAGAGAAGAAAAAGCACAAAGCATCTGAAAAACATGTAGACAACCTTCTCATTGATCTCCAAACCAAGAAAATTAAGATGCTCCCACCTTTTAGCCATTCCCAACAGAAATAATCCGTTACCTGAAAATGATGTTCCACACATAAGGGAAACAGAGATTAATGAAACAGTTATTGCAGAATTTATTTCCTGGTCTCCAGATAATTACAGCCTGGAAAGCCATTGGCATTGATTAATTTCATAGGTCAAAGAAATGGAACATTACAATGAAAGAACTCACTGATATCAATTCAAAAACAAACATCGCATCACAATGTTAATTTTTTGGGATGCATTCTAAGTCATATCCTGTAAATAGATAGAACTCCACGGGAAAAGTCTGTACAGCTGAAAGTACATGGTGACAAAATGTGCTGTTAAGTTTAGTACTCGTCCTTCTTGCTAGGGTAATTATAGAGCATGAAGTGTGTTGCTAAGATTTAATGGCATGCACTTGTCTGATCAGTAGTATGGAAAACGAGGACTGGATGGAGTGTTAATGGAGAACCTCTCAAAGCATGTACAAGTCAGTCTCAGACCACATTTAGATGTGTTAGAAATCATAAACAGTGTCATAGGAGATGTGTACATCAACTGTATAATATTCTTTATTCTTGGGTTTCCTATCTTGTGACACTTGAATATAGTATATATAAATCTGTGCGATCTCCACGACACACGGTTTCTCTCTTCAATCCTTTCTCTCATCATCACATAAATGAACAAAGTACAAGTTTTAGGACTCTAGTACACGGATGCTATAAGTTTTAAGCTTGCGCAATCACAACAATCTTGAATGCGAATCTAAATTTTGGTGCTTACTAATACAAAATGCCAATTGAGATCCCATTTTTAGATGGAAATGAGATAATCTACCTAATCAGGTCTTACAGCAAAAATTTACTCAAGAAAGTGCCTGCACCCACTACATAATGAACTTATCTTTTCTTTTGCTATTGCAACTCCCTTGTCACAAATTGAATAACCTAGAATTTGAGGTTTCTCAAAGCTGCTTGGAAAATTAGAATAATTCACAGAAGCTCCATTAACTTCCAGTATGGAAAAGAATAGATGAAGATACAGATGAAGCATTGACTATCCAGAAAAGTTCCAAAAGGATTTTCATCCACTTTTCCCTCTACTATCCCGAAGGGATATAAAGTGGCTAAGCATAACAAGGTAACTTCCATTAAGTCATTAAGTAAATCCAGTACTAAGAAGCATAAGGAGTTTACCACTTCCAATATCGACTACCAAAGGTTGAGCAGGTTCACTATATACAGACTTCCAATCAACCTCAAGTGGGTATGCCTGCACATAAAGGTAAGTTCTCCGAATGAGTCTAGTACTATACAATCACAACTTGAGCACACGGTGGCATTTTGTGGGGCATCAATAATTAAAGCAATCATGGTTACCGACTGGGTGTGTCAATGAATATTGACAGTTGAACCTATCGTACTGCTTTTTCTTTTCTAAATAGGGTTCTATTGACAAATTGGCCATTGCCAAAAAGACTTCATTCACCTGAGACATATAAGGCTTTGCATGCTTGTACCTTCTTCATTTAGATATATCTTAAACATAATCAGACCCACCCACATCTTATTGTAAGCATTGCACTGGTTCTAAATAAAAAGAATGCGACAGTAACTGCAAAGTTCTTGGGCCGCAAGGCGTCATCAGGATGTGTTTCAGTTTCTTTCCATGATCCTAAACACCAGTTGATAAAGTCTCCTCTTGCCTGATAATCGATCTCGACATGATAAGAGTAGCTTCTACCAAGAGGTTCACAAGCATCACATGGAACACAAGAATCCAACGTGAGATAGGCGGCATTTTGGAATTTAAGGTTGGCATTTACTATTTATCATTCAAAAAGGCTCTTTTGTGATCCCATGAAAGAAAGTATAAGCAATCAAAAAGTTAAGAAACTTACCCTATCTAAGGCCATGACACCAGGAAGTTTTCTTCCTTTGAGGAAATCCCACCATACGGAAGCGTTTTCAATTACAGAAAAAGCAGGGATAGAGCTTGACTCGTCTGTCATTGTTTTGCATGCTACAGAGCCAACTATGGTTACATCACAATCACCTTGACTTTTTGCATTAAGTATACAAGCCAATTTACTTGCTCCAATTGCAGATGAATGGCGTGACTTGAATTTGACTGGACCAGTCCATGTGACTTTCTGCTGATCATGAGGAAACGAGTAAAAAAGCTTGTCCCATGAGAAAAGATGGAGATTCTTATTGAGTGCAATAAAGAGCAGTAAGATAGCAGGAAACAAAAAGGGTTAAATGTAAGGGCAGCAATCATATAAACAGTAAAGAGTTCCAAGAATGAAGTTAGGAGACTGTAAGCGGGAAAAGAGCTCTCTTCAAGTCTTCAATCAAAAGTGGCATGGGATTATTCACAGTAAGAACCGCCATCAAATCCTTTTCCCAAGGATAAGATCCATATACACCATACCTAGCGAAGTCAACTCTTTGTTGGTGGCAAATAACTTTTCACCAAGGATAAAGAAAAGGCAGAAGTGTTTTAATAAGGAAGCAAGAATCTCAAATTAAGACTTCCATTATCAATTGAAGATCTGAAATTACCTTGGACTTTTTAAGCAGTGTCTTTATTTCATCCAGTGTCCTGGGTCCAATATCAACAGGCATCCAGCCTAAAATGATAAGAAGGGAAAGATGCACCAGGAATACTATTTAGGTCACTGAAGGAGGATGATGAAGATAAAACAACCATCGCCAACAGCAGATGATTGTGACTTGTGATCTGAGAGGACCAATTAAGATTGGGTAAAATGATGTCAGGTGAATAAGTACCAAGAATTAATAACAGTAGATTCTTTAACCCACTACTAATTAAAACAAAGTTTCCATTCATATAACTCCAAAATGGCGCACCAATGGCACTTACCACTTTACTTTATTAGATAAATTCCTCTCAGTTAGGTGAAACACGAGATATAGACCATGATTAGAAATGACAACCACAATGACAATAGGGGTGACACGACTTCTAGCCAGAAATGCAAAACCAGATTTCTTGAAGAGCATTCGTGAACACAATTGACTCTTTTTTGCAGTACACAAGCATACTAGATCTAAAATAACACTTCGGAGAAAGAAATTCCAAACATGCAAAGAGGCCTATCCACTATGTTAGAAACATAATTAGAAGATAAACAGACATTCAACATTAGGTAAGAAAACCGGGGTTGTTTATAAACCATGCAAAGCAAAGATTTGAAAACTAATGAAATAAAGTTTGATTCCCAGATGCAGTTTGAGTGGAACGAAATAGTGGCATCACAGCAAAAGAAGGAAAAGAATGGACACCAGTTAAATTTTTGTAGGACGATCTTTTTGTGTATATGCAGAATGAAAGCTAACTCCACACAAAACAACATTCTCAATATGTGCATTTGGAATGCTGTTTAGGCATGGTGAAGCATATAATCTTTAGTGCTTCATTGTAAACATGGATTCTCTGCCAGAAGAGCCAAAAGATGCCACATAGAGGCAGATGACTAATAATGCATTCAGCATATGATGGATCTTTCTCTGATGACAGTACCACAATTATCATATGGTATGGAATTCCTCCTCCATTCTGTTCTCCTTTCAAAAAGAGAAGTCCCTCACCTTATGAATAATGAACCAAATCTCTTAGAAGATGATAATGGTGACCTCAAGCCCAGGTTCTGGGTTGAAGACTGAGAAGGTTTCCTACAATTATCTTCCTCTGGGAGCCTGATTCAAGGAGTAGAAAATTTTGGGACCTCATCATTGCAGGGGTTAAAGATGGATCCCTAGATAGCCTTCTAGTTTCTAGGCAATGATCTGTTTGTCATGGATTTTGTCCCCTCAATGCCCTTAAAATGATATTACTTTCCTTGTGAAATAATGAATAAATCGTCAATCCAATCTAAAAAAATGCACTGAACAGGAAGAATTTTCAGCAAATAATAGTGTCAATTCAAGCAAAGCAGATATACACTAGATAAGTCTAGACACTTCTGCCCTCATCTAGCAAGAACAAGTTATATGAGAAAAGCCATATACTAGAGCCCATAGGTGATCACCATCTTAAACGATCTGTGTGTTGCAGCCCAATTACGATATACTAATTTAAGCAACATATATACTGCAACAGAGGAAGCGATGGATCAAAAGACGACAAGTTTCAGCAGAAACAAATATGAAAAATTGATGACCATTAAAACTTTAAACTGCCAGTGCTGCAGTCATCAATGTAAGTAGCATAACCATTGTATTGAGTATCAGCTCAAATGTGTTTGACACCAAACACATCAGAAACCTTACCACCACAATAGCAGGGGACAAAAGTTATTATGAGCTTAACTATTGCCCACAAGATCCAAGAAGCTAGACAACTTTATGTTTATTGGACGTCACAGAATACACACAAACACATGCATGCACGTATACATAGACAAACACAAACCCACAAGGGCACACCAGAGATCTTCCGAAGAAGACATCAAAACGTAAAAAGAAGTTAAATAAGTGAAAAAGGATTGTTAAGCTTCTTCAATGAGTAGAAGAGAAACGAGAGGACATAAAGCTGTTCCCGCGCATGACTTATGTAGAAGCTTGGGACAGTTAGCCTAAATAAAAAGGCATACTCCTGCTTCTTACACATGAAAGGATTTGTTTGTTGGGTTTATATAGGTTAAAGGGTAATTTTCCACTGAAGGGCAAACACGGGCTGCCAACACATGGTTTAAAAAGATCGAAGAAGAGATCCAGTCACAACTATTTTCTTTTCTAACCTAGTGCCTAATACCTTATTCCTTGCAATGCCAATATCTCTAGCTTGACAGTAATTGAAGTGATAATGATCTCCTTAAGGGTCTCGTAATAGCATCACATAGCTCCAAAGACCTTGAATTCCAAAATGAAAGGAGGACAAGGAACTTGCCACAGGTAATTTTGGGGTGAGAGAGAGAGAGAGAGAAAGAGAGACACGGAGACAGAGACAGAGCTTCCTGCAACAATAAGTCAACAAAGAGAAAAGCTGAGAACTCACCTTTTGAAATTGCATGAGCAGGAAATAGTTCCAACTGATTTGGAACATTTTCATTCAGGCACCAAAAATCTTTTGGATATAAAATAGGAATGTTCCTATCTTGTGCAACCTGGACTAACTCTGAAGCTTCTTTAGTAGCCCCTAATTCCAAATGGTTTATAGGAACTAAGAGACCCAACGCATGCATAATCTGAAAAGACATCATTCCCACAAAGACCAGCCCATCACAAACAGAAGCCAAGGAGTACAATGCAGCTGCTTTGTTGGAGAGATTAGTCCCCCCAATCTGTATCAGACATTAAATTACTTGTGAGAGAAGAGTAACAAAATATTGTACTGGCACATCCATACCATTATTTAGTAACAGCAGAACATACAATTGCTATATGTGGCCTTTTGTCATTTTCCACAACATCCTTCAGTTTTCTCAGGCTCTCCTCAAAATGAAATCCAGCAATAGAGGAATAGCAAAAGCGAGTAACGCCAACAGTGGATGCAAGAACTTTATGTGACTGGGAAAACGAGTCATTGACGAAGATATCGACTCCTGATGATAGAGTCTCTGCAAATTCTAATGAATTACAAACTTCCTCCTTAAACTCAGAAAGGTTCTCGAGAAGAAGCACCTTCACCATCTCAAGAGCTTCTGTAGGTGGACTGTAATGAGAAAGGCAATGTGATGGCACAACATTGACCCCAAGGACTAGTGAGAGGTGCTCTGAAATATAGATACGTCGCGTATAAATGATCAGCCATAGCATGAAAAACACCATGTCCGTGATCAAATTTGATAAGGATTTTCTGAGCAAATGATTCAAGACACTGATACCAGTTTCCATACTTTATCAAGTTACAAAATTCTCACTAAAATATAGTTAAGTGCAGAATGATTATCATTTAGACCCATATTGTTAACAATGATAATTAACAATAGTATACCTGCAACGGACTGAAGATCAGGAAATTTTGAATTGATTCCATCATTCCAATCACTCACTAGAACGATCCTAGCCCTGGCTTCCAGTAAATATTTAATGGTTAGATGCGCATAAAAGTTTGACTGAACCGTATGGTCCTGATCTTCTCGAAGCAATATGGCAGAATCAAATCTGACCATGACTATTTTATCCTCAAGCTCCTCCTTAGGAAACTTCCCAAGTGTTTGTATATATGGGAGAGCATCAGATTCTCTTCGCTCCCTAAAAAAGGCCTGAGAAGACAAAATGAAGCATTGAGAATTTATTGCATTTTACCAATATACACAAACTATTGACACAAGAGTGTATAACATGAACAAATTAACTACAAAAAAGTTATGCCAATTATATAAGGACGTAAGCAGACATCGCTGGTCCTGATGAAAAAGTTTTATAGACACCATAGTTTTTGCATGGAAGGCATTGAATTGGAACTATCCTTTCCATTATATAAAATATAAGCATACCGTGAAGAGAAGTCTGATGACATTAAAAGAATCCATCTTTTTTTTTTTGTCATAACTTAATTAATGAGGCGGATTTTGGTTTCTCAAAACACGTAATATGCATATCAAAAGAACAAACATGCCTTGAAGATTGAAAATTTTCCTTGTTGAATTACTTGACTAGTGGCCCACATGCATTCGCTCATGGTATCTTTTTTTTAAATGACGTTATGAATTTAGCAACGTTCCAATGTTGTCCCTTCTCTAAGCTCTAATGTGCTACATATACCTTCATATGGCATGTTTAAAGAGAAAGGACATACTGTGAGTCACTAATGGGAAACCAGAGGTCAACATAAATAATGAGAAGGAAGGATAAATCGTCATCCTCATCAAGGGCACAGTCAATGACAGAAACTAGCACACCCAACATTTTTCCACCTTACATTTCCATCCTAAAAAACTCCACCCCACACTTCCTTCCCAAATCTGGAAGTTAAAATAATTTATGTGTTTAGAATTGTCAATTATTTATCATCCAAGGTGGTGGGACCTACAGAATATAAAACAGATACTTGATAATTGTCCTTGAATGTTGCCTATCAATACATGGAACTGAAGTTAAAAAATGCACTTATACTAAATATGATTCTCAGCTATTTGTTTACTCAGGAAAAGCAAGCCAATTATCTTTACAAACTTTCCCCACACAAGCTATGACATTATAAATTCATATGCCTGAATAAGCAAAGGTGGAGGCAGGACGCATCCCCTGTGGTTATGATATAAGACAAGGGCAATAACATTGCGGAAAATGATGATAAATTTATGGAAGAAATAAATCTATTTTGTCAAGATTCTACCAAGAAAAATAATGTACTACTTTACATATATGTTTCACTCTTATGCAGTAGTCCTGGTTATGTCCAATATCAAGATAGTTCTGTCATGCAGCCTATTTTCTTCACAACGCAAGGGGGTCGGAAACATGTAAAAGATTATTCCATTAATGGACCAGACAGCTTTCAACAGCCAAACTTCTGGCACATTGTGACTACCAGCGTCAGCACCAATTACATAAAAGACAGAGATAAGATATTCCATTTCTTTTCTCTCTTCTATTTCATCTCTCAGTCACATCAAGCAATGAGGATCAGCAGTTAAGTCTCTAACCAAGAAACATCTCTTATCAAACAAGGGGAGGAGAAGGAGGAGAGCTAGTTGATGTTTCACGGTCCTCCATTTCATTGTGCAGATCACGAGATGAACGAACACCAATGTGACCAATGCACACTCTTTAACAATGTAGAAACATCACTTGTGTGCATCAATGATTACTTATGGATAGCAAAGGCAAAGGCAATCCTCGACAGAGAGAAAACTTGCAATTTGCAGACACTAAAAAAAAAGAACAAGAAGTGGATCACCATAAGAATGCACATAAGCATATAAACTCATACTAGCACGAACCTCGTGAAACTTTAACATTTGACCACTTCATTGTAAAACTAACGTCGGAAAGAATTCAAAGAAACAACTAAAGATGAGTCCCAGATTCAGCTATCGCACCTTGTGTTTAGCCGAAGTCTCATTAGAACCTGCGGGCGGGAAATCACCTGCCCAAAATTCAATCCCAAAGATGAGCATACTTTCAATAGACAACGAGCAGTGGGAGGAAAGCTATCGGCAACCAACTTTAATCAAGTAATCTATATCATAACGTTTACCATGCGAAGACGATCGAGCTCCGACAAAGACTCTAGAAAACGCGGCATTTATGCTGACATAAGAACCTGATTTTGGGGGAACCCATTTGAATACGTGGCCCCGAGGATCACGGGCATTGTCGAAGAAGAGTATGGCACCGAGCGGATGCAGAAGTTGGCTCATGCTCATCATATCCCGCTACCTTGTAGCCCTTCAGATGAGTCTCAGCGGCATTTAATCGAACACAGAGCGACGACCGCCACAACTCAATACAAGAATCAGCAGCATCAAAAAGAATCTCAAAGATAAGACCGGTTGGTCGTATAACCAACGTTAGACGAACGAAGTCTCGAGCACAATCACCGCCGAGCAAGGGTTCTTGGTTCGCGCCAAGAAGAAAATGATTGAAAGGATTATCGCCCGCCTGGGTGGCGCTGCTGGAGCGCGCATTCTTCCTTTCGCAAAAGGTTGAGTGTTCGAATTTCGGGCGCCGCAGAGTGACTTAACCGGTGGCACGTGTGTGGTGGCTAGCACGTGTCGCCCCAGGGTTTACTTTCCCGGCTGTCGGCCGTGCGGGATTCCTGAGTTATCAAAAAAAAAAATGATTGAAAGAAAAAAAAAAAAAAGCAGAGATTCGACTCAAGAACTACGAGCTTAAGATACCCACTAGACTACGGTGACCATTTGTCACGAACGGACGGCTCCGTCACAGGAGCTCGAGAGCTTGGTCGGAAGATAATGGCGGAAGCAAGAACGGAGAACGGAGACGCTATCGACAGTATGAGCTACCGAGAGAGACAGACAGAGACAGCAGGGACGGAGAGTTAGGTCGGAAAATTTGAGCACCTGTTTGTTTTTACTTTTTTAAATAGTTCATCAAAGTTGAAAGTACATTTAAATTTTAGAAAACTATAAAAAGAAAAGTACATATGAATTTATACTTTGATAGTTATAATTTATACAAATTTCAAATATTTCGAGTTAAGAATAAATCAAAGAATATATGTCGCAAGATTTTCGCTGGGTAAAAACTAAAAATCCATCGAAACATATGTGAAAAAGTAAAAAAACAATCATTGCACGAATTTTCTTATTCTATTCACACAGTTCTCCATGCTTCAAAAAAATTATAAGTGTATTATATACATCCAAAATTTCTGAAAAAGAGTTTGGTTCAAATTTGACAGAATAAAGTTCTTATTATTTTAGATGTGAATGAAATATCAAAGTAGTTTGTAGTAATTTTTCAAGGAAAAAGGAGGCGATGTATCTTGTTAAAGATTCCTAAAATTTAGAATTTTTTTGTTAAAGACAATTCATAAAGGGAGTGATCATATTCTTTCTTAAACACGTAATTTAATTTTTAAAATTATATATATTCTTTCCATGATGGATTAGGCTTTGTATAAAAGTCCAATTATCTTGTCGTTGTACAAAACCATATTATTTGTCTATAGAATAGCAAATCCATCAGATGTCTCTTCAATTTTCATCTTGATCGAAACAAAGTTTACATAAAGCAACCAAAAAAACTTTGGACAATTAATCGATATCTTAATGACCCAAGTTTATAATAATTTGTACTGTCTTTTATTGTTTGAAATGTGTTAAAATTATCGTTCGCAAAACCCTTCATATAAATAGTACTAGGCTACAAAAGGTGTAACATCCAAGTCTTCATACGTATATATTGTTATTTCTTTTATGTAAGGGTTAATACTACGAAAAATCTTAAACTGGTATATTTGTGATAAATTTACCCCAAACTTTTGACCACAAAAATTCCCAAATTGGCACATCTTTGACAAATTTATCCCAAACTAAATTTTTTAACCATCAAAAACCCAAAACTGGTATATTTGTGACAAATTTACCTTCTTCCGTTAATTTTCGTTAAATTAGATTAATACAAAAAAATCACAAACTAGTACATTTATGACAAAAGGAGAGTAAAATCTAAAATTAGTACATTCATCAATTGTTGCGTGTCATTTAACAAAGCAATTTAACAGTAAAATTTAATGGAAACTAACGGAAGGTAAATTTGTCACAAATGTATTAGTTTGGGATTTTTAGTGATCAAAAAATTAGTTTGGGGTAAATTTGTTATATATGTACCAGTTTGAAATTTTTCGTGATATTAACTATTTATGTAATTTACCTACTCAATCGCAAAAGGCAAGTACTTCTCATAAATACGGCATTTTTTTGTCTTAAATTATGTCAAATCTATATTTTGGTCTAAACTTGTTCATATAGCTATTACCTTTGAATAATTTATTTTTTCCATCTTCATTTCAATTAGATAAACTATTGACATCTAATTTATTAGATTGTTTAATTTCCATGTCACCATGTCGTCGTGTCTTTTTTTTTCTTTTAATTTCTTTTTAAGAATTTCCATTCATGGAACTACCACAAAAGAAAGTCTAAACATGCTTAGCTTGTATAGACGAACGCGTGTATAATTATGACTCCGAAATTAGCTAAAAGCAATTGATTTTGCATATGCACCTGAATGCGTGGCCAACATGATCAGTGACTTGGAAAAACACATAACATAAGTTTCATTATATTTCCAAACCATGCAATATAAAAAAGTGAATAATACACATTAGGGTTAATGTTACAAAAAATTCTAGACTAGTACACATGTGACAAATTTACTCAAAATAAATTTTTTGACTTCCAAAAACCCCAGACTTGCACACCTATAATAAATTTATCATTCATTAGTTTCCGTTAAGTTTTACTATTAAATTGCTGAGTTTGATGATATGTTTCAGTTGATGGGTATAGTAATTTGGAGTTTTATCCATCTGTTTATCACATGTTTAACATTTTGTGATTTTTCGTAACATTAATCCAATTTAACGGATGGTAAATTTTTTGAAACTGGTTCTTAGTGGGCAATTCTCGATTCCAGCGTGGAAACCGCCCATCCAAACTATGCTCACCCTTAGTCGACGGTGCGTCTTATTGTATTTTCTGCTTTAAATTAAAATCAAATTTAAAAAAAAAGGAGAGAAAAGAAAAAGAAACGGAGGGTTTTCAAGGTTGGGCCTCGAGGCCCACAAATGAACCGGATCTGGGCCTTCTCGTCATCCCCGGACCCGGGTCGGTTCTCGTTGGTCAGACCGGACTTCCGCCTCCTCCTCCTTCAGCTCAGAAGAAGTCCGAAGAGCCTCCAAGGCAAAGCAGCGATCTTTCCCCGTCCCTGTTCATCGTCGATCGATCGGAGCTCTCGGCCGGCCTCCCATCGGCGATCGTCGGCGGAAGAAGGAGGAGGAGGAATAGCGGCGACGATGAGGTTCAGCTTCGCAATCGGCGTCTTCGGAGTCCTGATCCTGTCTCACGCCGCCTATTCCACCGTCCAATGTGAGCGAGCGCGCTCAAATTTGTGCGAATTCTCTCGGTTTCTTCTTTTACGCGCTTGCAGTCGTGGGTGTAGTGGTGGTGCTTGAGAGATGTCGTCTTTTCTTGTTTTTGGGTTTTGCAGATAGGGGGTTGTTGAAGATCATGGAGGAGGAATTCTCGGGGCCTCCGCTGAACGTAAGCATCTAATCATGGCTTCGCGGTTCGGGATTTGATCGTGTTTAGCGTCTAATTTTGGAGCTGAACTGCAGGTGGTCGCTGAATTGCTCGTGGGGCTCGTTCTCTGTGTGTTGGCTGCTCTCACTGTGCCCGGAAAGTTCCTCTCGATCCATCCCGATTCCGAAGAAAACAGGTGAGATTGTTTGCCCCAATGTTCAGTTGGTTGTTCCAGTGTTTGGATTGGCGAAAATTTGCTTTGGGGTTTGTCTTAGCTTCAAGTTGCAATCTTGTAAGTTTTGTTACTTGTGATGTTTAAGTGGAGTGGTTTGAAAAGAGATACGGCAGTGAAGTTAAGAAGCTGCAAACGTTGTGAGTGATTTTGTGCCTTAACTGCAGATCGTGTTGGATTGTAAGCATCTTGAGTATCTGGTTAGACGTTCAAGAGTTTACCGGAATCCAGCTTAATTAGGTGTTGTCATAGTATTTTCTGTCTTTTATGACGTAAAGGTTTACAAAACATGAACTGGTCTCCTGTGGTTGATATAATTTTTTATGTCTATGACCTTTTTTAGATTAACTCTTTTGTTTTAAGTATCTATGTTTCTCCATCCTTTAATTGCAAGGGAGACAAAGCGGTCTCTTGTTCAATGGGGATAGGAATGTAGATCCCATTATGTCCTCGCACTCTATCTAATACAGTGTCCTACATTAATCCCATATATTTTTCCCTAGAGTTTCTGCCCAGGTCTTACTTAGGTTCCCCAATGTTGTTATAAACCAACCACAGAGTCGTATCGTATCACAAAAGCATCTTTAGAAAATATTTTGAGTGCCCAAATCATTTTAATGCCTCTTCTAAAAAATTCTCTCGTATTGAGGAATTTATCGTGTCTTTGTCTTTGAGATATGTGTCAATATGAAATATCATCTAGCGTTAAGGTACACAATTTCATAATTTGTGGAAATGGTTGGATTAGGGTGCTGTTTGATTCAGTTTAGGGTATATGTTTCAGACACAATTCAATGATGTCAAGTTGAAGAATTTCAAAAAATGGTAGCTTGGTATAAAAATCTCCCAGATTAAACTTTGGCTACTATGGATCGGTTTGAATTGATAGAAAATGCACATTTGCATAATATATCTCCACATTATCTTAAGAGTTTGTATCTCAATATCACATAAAAAGCAACCTCAATAAGAATTAGGGTATATGTTTCTTAAAACAATATATGAACGAATAATCTATTGGTGGCAGTTTGGACCAATGTATCAACACCTAACGATACATTTTCCTGCCTGATATTATGTTTTGACATAATTGAAATTCCTTAGAATTACTCCTTGCTGTCACTGTCAGTACTCAGTAGCACTTGGAAACTCTTATCGAGCAACGGTGAATTTCTCCAATAATAACTTGTCTGAAAGTGACTTCACTGCTATGTAAAGGATGTGCATACTCGTTTGATGGATGTTTCCTACACTTGACGTCAACTTTGCAACTTCTTCTATAGACATCCTCTCAGTCAGCACTTTGACTTACCCTTACGGACGACTTTTTGCCTATTTGTTCTGCAATGGTTGAGGTTTTGATGTTATAGATTAAAAGTATAAATGAATCATGGGCAATTTTCTCTTAATGAACTACTTATTTATTATCCGTGTCAAAAGGTCCAACACAAAAGCTTGTTTTTAAGTGGAGAGAAATTATACAAACAAATAAACCCTATAGACATGGGATGTAAACTGCTTCAGTATTCCCTTTCATTTGTAAACCGGACAAAGCATTGCATGGGAATTGACAAACAGCAAATGAGACAAACAAGAAGGCTATAGGAAATGAAATAACGAATGGGAAATGAATAATTTAAACTGACTCTGATTTCGTATTAGAAAATCCAATAGAAAAGTTCAAGCTGTTAGATCGAAGTGTGATTTCATGTTAGAAACGTTTACATGTTGATGCTTAAGAGTTCTTTTTTTTTTTTTGATATTTTCTTTGGTAGGTTGATTCAAAGTGTGATTAAGTGGCCTTGTAAAGTCTAGAGTGTCTAACTAGAATGAAGAAATAGCTAAGCTGCTCCTTTAATATGTTCTTGCAGTGTTGGTGCATCTGCTACATGTCTGACATGAAACTTAGAATAGCTTAGCTGGCTGCCCTCAATGATGATACGCCTCTAATTATGGCTATGTTGTTCATGATGATTAAGTATGGACAATATGAGAAGTTGATTTAAACTTCACTTTTTTTATGGTTAAAAAGAGATTCAGTACGGTCATCTTCATGCTTTATGATGATGCTAAAGTTCTCAACTGATTGTATTATGTGCTCTCATGTTTCTCGGGATGGGCAATTAGCTTTGTTTTTTTCTTGAGATTGTTTACATGCACCTGATTTTTTAGCATTCTTATGCACTTCCATTGAATATTGTGTATGTATTACTAGATGGATTTCGTACATGTTTTGCATTACAACTTATCGAACTCCTTAGATGAAAGAGAATTAGAAGATTTTTACAAAGGTACCAATTATCTTGTAAAGTTGATACTTAGATGGTTATGGATCCTCAATTGTGTATATCAACTAGGTTTAAAGAAAGATGAAGCTGCCATTTGACTCGTTAAATACACATATTCTAGTCATGGTGCCCATTAGCATGTGCAAACTATTGCATAGAAAGAAGTCTAATTGAGTGTAGATATTTGTGAGTGATGCAGCTGAGCTATATGCTTCATTGAAATGCCATGTAATTTGAATTAAAAGGGAGGAATCCCTTTGAGTGACTCTTTTTCACGACTCTTTTAATAAAAAATATTACTCAATACAAGAATTTTGTGAACAATTTGATGCTTCCAAGATGTCCCAAGTTTCTTGTTTAGCATGTTTCATTGATTTCCAAAATCTTTGTGAAGCTATCTAGTCTTTGGCCTTGTTTGACATGATTACTAGAAGATGTTGTGCTGGTAACGTGGTTGAAATGTGATAACCCTAAGAGTTGGTTTGTTGAGAATAGTGTTTAGATTTGTTCTATTATTTGTACCTTGCGTATTTACATTTTTATCCTTCCGTATGTATTCATAATGAGGCCCATAAGGGCGCTCAAGAATTCTACATACATATTTACGCTGCAACGGACATTTTCTTGGTTTTGCAGGATAGTTTCTCTCCCAGACAACCTGGACTTCATGATTTTCAACCACCGTGGTAGAGTGTTTCCTTCTCAACTGGATCTGAAGCTGAAGCATTGAGACTTCTGACGTAATGAGTGCCCTGAAGGCTTTATAAGCTTTCTCTCCCTCCTTTTTGAACTGGAGACGCATAGGAGTTTTATAATCCAAGCTTGACCAAAAATCCAAAGGGTTTCACACTGTATAATTCCTGGAACTGTAGGAAAAAACTGGAGATTTGCATTTTATTGGAGTACTTTCTGATTTTCTCGTGCAAACAGAAAGATTGATTTTGATAGTGGTCGATAACCGTTCAAAATGGGGGAACACAAACATCATTAGTATGTTTAGTGTATGTTTGATGTTTTGAGCTTTAGTTTGGTGAAAATAAGATCCATCTAGATTTTCACTTTTGATGTTTCGAGCTCTATATGCAAAACCTCGTTAGTCTTCTCATGAGCTTATTTTATCGATGTCTGGAGGCTTTATACTCTATAATAGATTTTGGATAACTAAATAGTTTGAAATTCTCTTCCCAAATTGCCCTAGTTTCAGACTTTAAGCTTCTTCATAACTCGTCAGAGCATGGAATGCTGCACCGGAGGAATATGATTATGACCTTAGTGCACAGAGTTTTCTAGATCGTCAATAAGCCGGGGTCTCATAGAGATTTTCGGAGAGAAATGGTAAGAATTAAGCGAGCAGCGGTGCAGGATTGGAGCTTGTCTAATCAACAAAAAATTCTGTTGCCAAGTAGAGCACACGTTCCAACTTTGGCATGGAAAAGGGGGGCTTCCTCATGGATTGACTGCAATGTGCGATGGCTCTACCTTAACACCTCAAGCTCTGGTACAATTGTAACTTCAACGAAGAAAATAGGTACATGACCTTCGGCAGTTTTAGGGTCACTGGCGGCCGAGATTTTATCAAGAAAATAGGCACATGATGTTTGACAGTGTCATTGGAGTAGAGATGAGAAAAGTTGCAAACGGTTTTAGCTCGAAGAAGCAAGCCTTGAGGTATCGGAAGGGCAAGAGAGCCCCTGGGACGAACATTGATGTAAAAAACGAAACCTGCCTAAAGGTCCTTTACCAGTTACCATGGCAAAGTACAGGCTTACTTGAGAGTTGTCAAGGCAGTTTTTGTGAGAGGGACAGCGGATTAGGTTAACGCCTGGTCATGTGCTTTGTCCAAACAAGCTGGTCTTCACCTCAGCTTACCCTAGGCGTGGCATCGAAAGTCTCGAGTGCCTTGGCTTCTGAATTAAGACCGCGACAAACAAGAGCATACGAGCCAGATGCATGCACCGCTGCGATGAGCCGTAAGTATATCCATGAATCTTCCCATATGACAGACTCCTGGTTGTGATTCTTCCACGGCATAGTATCTAATCCAGCAGTCGTTTTCTTTCCCTTTGGTATGGGCCGATGCCCTGCCGAATACTCAACAAGGAAGTGACGTTTTTAAACACCACAAAACCAGGTCATTTAGTGTCAAGGTTCTTTATATATCTTCTTCCACATCGTATTATATACGCAAATAATGGGAACCTCAGATAAAGAACTGCGCACCAAATAAATTTCTACATCAATAGAAGGAAAAAAGTATAATTGTTCTTTAAAATCCATTTCTCTGCCTCAAGTTTTCCTGAAAGAGGCCAAGTGCATGTCATTAGGTAGGGGCTTGTCAAGTTGAATAACCACTAGGAGGAGATCACATGCACAGTTGCACTCATTCAATGAGGAAAGGCCAGAACTCCAAGTATAAATCGGCCACTGCTTCTATTTCCATTACATAGAAAGAACCTATACAAGATCTAGCATAGTTGGCGAAATACAGGGAAAAAAATGCACATCAAGCACAAGGATGAGAGCAAAGCGAAATGAGGAAAAATAGCTCCTTCCTCAGTCTAGGAAAGGCAGGGAAACAACTCCAGAAGGTTTTCCTCTGTCTCTGCAGATGGCCCTTGAGATACTGCAACACCATCAAGGGAAAGGATAGAGTGGCCAAAATGAAAGATGGATACTTCTCTGTCATCACGATAGGACACGGCGAGCCCCGGAAGTTCTTCGTTGAAGTAAGATATCTCAGCCATCCTCCATTTCTCAAGTTATTAGATGCAGCGGAACCGGAATTTGGATTTAATCAACAAGGTGTTCTTGTAATCCCCTGCGAACCAAGTGAGCTCCAAAGAATCCTATCATGAAGTGTACAGATCAGGATCGACAAATGCAGGTCAAATTCCAACAAGCAGGAGAGCAAATCCAACAAATTACTCATACTTGTTGAAAATATATGCATAATGTGTAGTAAAATATCATTTAAACAGTCTCATTGGCATATATCAGAATCCCGCTTACTAGTTCTGAAGAAATAGTGAAAAAAGAAAAACAGAACAAAGTATGCATGACATAGCCCTGTTTCCAATCAATTACATAGCAATCCCAAACTCATTGTGCAGTCCTGAAGTATCATGGGTGATGTAATGGATATCTCCCTTTTAGGACATTACCTCGGAGAAAGGATTGACATGCATCCTTTCTTTTTCAGTAAAAATTAGTTCCAAGTACAAGGGTAATAACTACTTTGCAGCACCAACTGATGGAAGTAGCTGTAAATCCTGGGATCTTGCCGTTCAAGACAGAGTTGGTTATGTCTCATGAATTCCAGAGAATCGATGGGATGTCTCATCAGGCATCAGCAGAATCAAGTATTTGCGAGGTACTAGATAACACAGAACAAGGTAAATCTAGAAATTCTACATTTTGAATGAGGAATGCTGCATAGTGTTAATATTACACCAAGTATCCAAGATATAGAAAGTGGTCAATCAGTATGACAAGTAAACATTGCCTTTCCATTAGGACGTTATATGAGCAACCAGGACATTTTAGTTTCAAGTGTGTGGTACAAGCAATGCACCACAGAGAGACTTCAAGAGGAACAGATTTGCCCCAGATTACCTTAGCTCATATTTTACCAGGATAACCCAGTGAAAGTTAACTCGAAAAACCTTCCTTGATCATATATATGCAGTTATGCACTTCCTCGAATGTGAAACAAACAATATAAATATGAGAAGGTGCAATGTCATCTAAAAGTTAATTCAGGGTCATCAAATAGCTATGATATAGTAAAGCATTCAAAAAGATGGCTTGACTCGACAGGTATCACTAAACAGTTCGCAAGCTTAATCAACTAATGGTTTTTGGACACTTCTTGTATATTTCACCCTTACAAGAACAAATTCCTAAAAACTACTGCTGTAACATATAAATGTGTTTCATTTCAAACAGTCAAGCTCCATACACAAGTTTAAATTTGGATGGTAACTTGATAGGAGAGGAACTATGAAATGCTAATGTAGATCACTGAGATTAAAGGGTTTCATTTCCAACCTACCCATACAATACGTAATGAAAACAAAGTACAATGTTGGAATACTGCAAAGATAGGCAGCCTTCTGGTGAAATGTTTGCACAGCAACATGACTAGATGCAAACATAATTAATTACTCCACTTTTATTTAATGAAACACGACAATTAAAACTACCGTTGAAAATAACTGATGAGTAATCAACAATTAACATTGTGCAGCCAGTCCAGATCAACATAGGAACTGGCTGCAACCGGCCTGGTCGGTGCGATTCCAAGAATCTGGAACTGGCCCACGACCCAGTAGGTTCATAATTATTGCTTGGGAACTGGCAGTTCAACCGGGAACTGAACCATCCAGGTTGGTTCCAGGTTTGAACCGGGTTTTTAAACGAATTTTTGGCTTCATTAAAATATAAGAACATAGGTCTAGTGGTTAGTGAAGATTCAAACTTTGGTCCTGAAGACAGAAAATAGCTAATGCTACTTCAAAGAATATTCAAGACCCTTGACCATTTTAGGTTTTTATAGCCACCACATAAGCGCACATCTCTCTCTCTCTCTCTCTCTCTCTCTCTCTCTCTCTCATGTCTTAAGTCCCCCTTTATTCGTGCTCTCATCTCTTTTTAATTACCATCTCATCTCCATAGTCCCCTTTTATTTAGAATGGTCCTACTCACAAACTGGCTTGGGATCAGCCCATGAGGTTCCCAACCAGTTCTAGAACTGTCCGGGTCGATTCCCAGTTTTAAAAATGACCCAGCTGGACCATGCTCTGTCCTAGTCAGTAATCCAGTTCTGAGTTAAATTCAACCACATGGTATTTGTAAGTCAAAATAACCTGCTATATGTCGGGCCACCGTATCTTGAAGTTCTTTACAAATGAAAGTGAATTGGCAGCAAAAACAAGAAAATTGTATAGCAACATAAATTGGAAACGATTTACTCAAAATTATTTTCCAAATCGAATTCATATTCCCAAGACAAGTAACTGACGGGCCTTGATGCTCAAGTTCCAAGCCAACAGAGTATTCTAAATGAAGTGCTTAAATCGGAATACAAGAAAGTAATATCCTCAGATAGCACTCTAAATTGAAATACTCAAGGTTACTTTCCAAATCAAATTCATATTCCCAAGATGAGTAACTCCCAGGCCTTGATGCTCAAGCGGCAGGGCTTAGTAATGTGCATGATCTGCTTCTTGCCTCCAATACGCATATGCATCCACAAAAAAGTACTTTGGGAGCAGAAACAATGTCATTCCATACAGTAACGGTGCAAGAGATACTCACATATTGGATAAGAACACAAGAAAAATGTAATTCAAAGAATTGTTTACAAAGCAGAGTCGGAGCATGAAAAGAGACACTCTCATACCTCAGAAGTATTGTTAGCCGTACTACAAGAATTCCTGCCTAAACTGCCCTAAAATTTCCACCAGAAGCAACACTGTGGCCTCAGCGGACAACCAATTTGATGCACCTTGCAAATCATACTGCTATTCTCTATCAATTTACATCTGAGTGAGCTCCTGTGGATTTTCCATGGCTTGCCTAAGGATGTATTCAGCTCTTCTCTTCTTGTCATCTCTCTCCTCTTCACGCCCAATCAGAGCAACAGGTCTGCTGAGATATTTAGTATGAAGTTTTAGATCCGAAGACTGACCGAACACTTTTTTTCCAGTCTTGAACTTGAAATGAATAGCAGGTCTCTTATCAGGAGGAAGGATCTTATTATCGCCATCGCCATCTTCACAGAACCGATCTTTCATAGCTTCAATTGCAGGGGCAAATGTCTCCAGGACAGATAAACTATTCTCCTTTGTAGGTCCATTAGAAAGAATAACGGGCAAATTGACAGACGAGACTTCCTTCTCACCAGGTGGCAAAGGTGTGGTGAGATATGGATTGCCTTCGTCTGCCTTCAATTCTTTCGGCTGGTGATCTTGAACAATATTCGAGGTTGAAGCTCCTGCAGAACCAAACTGGGCTAGCCTTTGCTGCAAATTCAACAACGACCTCTCTGCATTTCTCCTTTGCCTCGCTTGCTCGATCTTATCAGCACGCAGATCCGACTTCCGCTCATTCCACACGGGTGTCTGCTTATAAGTGTGAGGATCAGGCAAGGCCGGCAACCACGCAGGTACATGCTTGCCAGGTGGAGTCTCACCCATTTGCGTGAAACTTGGGATCAGACGCCTATCCCTGGCTACTGGAAATTGAGGTATCGACTGATTGAAGGGAACCTCCTCGGCCGATTGCGCATAATCCAGAATTTCCATTACTGTGCCAGAACTGGCAAGGCAGTGACTAACTCCCGAAGCCCCCGAGAAACCTTGAAAATTCCCTAAATCTTCTAGAGCTCTAATAATGTCAAAAACATTACACTGAGTCCTACCAGAGATATTAGCATAAAAGCTCGCAGCCTTGCCGATATCGTGAAGATAACGAATCGCTATATCTGAAAGAGAGTCCAAAGCGGAGTCCCTGACACTCTCGAACCCGACACCCTCACAAACCTGTGCGACCGCAACCCTCGATACCGCACGAGCAAAGTCGTCAGCTTTAGCTCTTCCACTCGGAGCATCAGCCTTGGTTTCGTTACCAGTTGTTGTATTTACACCTCCATTGTTCATATTCGATGACTCATATCAATGGAAGATAACCAGACAACAAAATTTCCTTCATTCAACCCACGAATCTCTCAGCTCAGCTCAGCTCAGCCCAGCCCGAGATCTGCTCCATTAGGGGCAATCATTTTCTCCTCCACTTCCACTCCATCGATACGGCGGGCGTTCGAAATGGAGGAGAAACAAACAAAAACGCTTCAAACCCAAACAGAGAATTCGGACAATTAGGTACCAAGAAAGCCGGAAACCTCCGTAACCGGTCCAAACTTCAGCAGACAACGAAATCGACCGGCTTACAGCAGCGGGCGAAGGAATGGGCGAGCTCCAAATGCGGCAATCCGCAAAAACCCAGATCCGGCCCGGCTTCCGCGAAACCCTAGCGGTCGCCGAAAACCACACTCGGAAGCGACGAACACCCCCGCGAGCGAGCGAGCGAGCGAGCGGACGGGGAAAATTCAAGACCGGCTCGGCCCGGGATCAAGAATCCGCGGGCCCCCCGCGAGCGGTTCGCGAGCCCGGACACCGAATCGAGAAACCCCGACCCACCGATCGTCGCCGGAAAACCCAGCGAGAAATCCCGGAGCCCCGCGCGCGCGCGGGAAACCCCAAAACCCCCCCGGAGGAGCTCCGGCGGAAACCCTAGACGGCGGAGGAGGGCGGGGGGGGGTGGTTTTCTAGGGGGCTCGCGGCGAGGGGGGCGAACGGGAGCGGGAATTCCGGGGAAGAGAGGGTGGGATAAACCCCCTGGTAAGACCCCTTCGAGGAGTGAGGAAGGACTGCTTGAACAGAGACGACGACGAGGACGACGACGAGGAGGAGAGATCGAACAGCGATGAGAGAGAAAGTAGAGAGAGAGAGATGGGGCAACGAGGTCGATGGGCAAAAGAAGCGAGGGGAGCGAGGCCGTATTTATAGGGCGCTGGGCACCTCGCTGGTTTGACCAATCGGAGGAGAGGCAGGAGGCCCCCCGAGGGGGGGCTGGCGCGCCTCACACGCGCTGCGTCTCCGGAGAAAGATCCGTACTCGCCCGGTGGCCCCCGGCGGAGAGTTCTCGTGGGGGCCCCCCCCAAAGCCACCGGGGTACCCCTTCGTCTCGGGGAAGGTCGCGACATGTATATGCACGGGGCCGGCGACCGGCCGCCGGCCGTTCTGTCGAGCCCTATCCCGTTCTTGTTGATGTAGCGCCGCGTTAGTTTCATGTGGTTGAATATAGAATGTCGCGAGGAGGAAGATCAATAAAAGGAACTTATAAAACTAATTCGAACTCTCGGGTGGTTATGAGGCTAAAAGGGCTCATTTTCACTCGATGTGATTATCAGTTTACTTGATTTTTAGAATTTGGAGCGATACGTTATCGTATATGAATAGAGTGTTAATGAAAATCATTCAATGCGGGCGAAAGCAAAGAAGAAGCTCAAGAGTGGCACGCCGTGACGAAGCTAGACGTATGTGATCGCTGACCTCAGCTCAATCAACAATGCGGCCAGGTAGGCAGGTAGCTTTGGATACTTGGTTTCCTAAATTGAAGCTGAATTGGAAGAATGTTTTTAATATTAAAGACCCTAAAAGCGAGATATTTGGCTCGACGGCAATTGAAGTTGAATCAACGGCACGATGGAAGGCACAGAGAGACTTCCTATTGATAAATTATAGGGCTTGGTGTATGAACCAAAAGGTCTTGTCTCCTAAAAAACATAATAATAGACTATTGTAAAAAAGACATGATCAAAGTATCGGTTTCTTTTTTTTTTATGCCCTTACGAATGAAAAGACGAGATCAACAATAGTCTTTGGTAACATCAACCTCCTAATTTGAGAATGCAATTGAATGAAATGGATAAGAATAAAAAGGGCACGAGCATATACCAATTTGGGAATGCAATTGAATGAAATGAATAAGAATAAAAATAGTGTAAGCATATATGGTAATCAATCCCTAGCCCTTTTCCTCTGTTTCCATGTTTTAATCGAACTTTCCACAACAAGTAACTATAGTTGATAATAAGATTTGGAGATTGATTATTTTCCTAAAAAACGTAACAATAGACTATCGTAATAAAAACATTACTGAAGCATCGGTTTCCTTTTTTTGGGCAAAAGGACACTATTGGTGTCATAACTTGTGTACGGAGATCACTTTGGTGCCATAACTTTTTTTCGGATCACTTTGGTGCCAAAATTGGAGAAAAAAGATCACTTTAGCCACTCCAGCAAAAAAAAGAGCCACGTCAGATTTCCGACGAGCCATGTCAGCATTGGAAATTAATAAAAAAAGAGCCACGTCAAATTTCCGGCAGCTATGTCAGCATTGGTACTAAAATGATCGTTTTTCAAAAAAGTTAGCACCAAAGTAATCCAAAAAAAAGTTATGGCACCAAAATGATCTCCGTACACAAGTTATGGCACTTGTGGTGTAATTTTGCCCTTTTTTTTAATGCCCTTATAAATGACCAGATTAGATCAAGGATAGTTTTTGGTAACATCAGTCACCTAATTTGAGAATGCAATCGAATGAATTTAGATAAGAATAAAACAAGTACAAGCAAATATGGGAAGCTATCCTTAACCCTTTTCCACTATTTCCCCTAATCGAACTTTCCACAAGAAGTAACTATAGTTGATAATAAGATTTGGAGATGGATTCTTTTCCATATGCTAGATGTTCCATAGGAGCTGAGAAGAATAAGGAAAGAAAACCTCTCTTTTAGAGTTGCCATGTTAGTAACTTGACGATACTAGTAATGACGAGATTTCTATAATCTTATCGGTATTCGTACTTTTTTTAATCAAAGAACCATCGAAACCTCTTAAAAATAATAATTGATCAAAGGATCGAACATGCGTTGATAGCGAGCTCTCATAAACCCTAAAAGATGAGGAATTTCTAGGGCTTGCACGAGAAGTGGGATCGGGATCGGCGAACAGAGTGGGAAAGTTCTGAAGGGAGAGATTTTGAAAAGTGGATAAAACCTGGTAAGACCTTGAGCTTCAAGGGTGAGATCAAAGGAGGTGAAGAGAGAGGAGAGCAAAGTTCGATGAAAAGGCGTGAGAGTGCAAGTTTCTTCATAGGGCTTTGGTTCTCATTGATTTGACCAATGAGGGGAAAGGCGAGCAAGAGGCTCACGCGCTGCGACTCAGGAAAAGATATGGACTCGCCCAAGTTCTTTCGAGCGAGTGACAGCTGCAGGCCCCAGCGAGAGTTCTCGTGGGCCTAAAAAGCATTGGGGACCCTCATCGATGCATCGACTGTTCCCGGCGAAGGTCGCGACACGTATTTACGTCGGGCGGCGACAGATCGTCCGCCATCTTGTCGAGCCCTCGCCCATCTTT